>VZTI01005431.1:1728581-1857520 GCA_013397865.1 Struthidea cinerea | reverse complement strand
CGGGGGAGCGGCTGCGCGGCTCGGCGGGGGCAGCGCGGAGTCCGGCGCGGTGCCGGGGGTGCGGTGTCTTCTCCATGCGTTTTGCGGGGCAAACAGTCGGGGGAGGAGGAGGAGGAAGAAGACGGGGTGCAGGGGATGTCGCCTAGGACAGGGGGAGCCTCGGCGGGCTTCGCTGCCCCGCCGAAGTCTTGCCCTGACCCGTCCAGCTCGGGACGTGCAGCCGCTCTCCCTTCCCCGAAGGGAGGGGACTCCGGAGCGGGGACGCGGGCAGCGCTCTGGCCCTCGGAGGGACCTCGTCCTGCCGAGCTCTCCGCGGCTGCTTTGTAATGGCCTGTGTGGGAGCGGATCAATAGCGATGTCTCTGAGTCCTTTCGCATTGCAGAGCTCTGCCTTGTCTTTTAGAAACTCGTTTAGATTAAAAAGTAAACTAGGTTTAAGTAGCCGTGAATGGCAATAGTAGCCTCTGTCGCTAGGGAAATGCGGGAGAAGTTTCTTCACTCTGCGTGTCCAATTTAAAGTAGACTTACTACGTTGGGGGATAGTTAACCAGATTTTAGAACTAAGTGGATTTTGAAGGAGCTTTCTCTTTCTATAAATTACTTTTTTATGTGCATCTGTAGGACAGCGAAAATTCTCTTTGCTTATTTTGTGGATTTTCTTGCCTGCGAGATCGCTCTGTGTGAGTACTATTTTTCATTTGCCTAATGCAAAGCACAGCTGCTGGTTATTCTGGGAGCTGAACTCAGTGTGTCTGCTGGGCAAGGTAGACCTCAAGATCTGAGCAGCGGCAGTGTATTGATTCCATTAGCGGAATTTACAGATCTACAGACAGATTCCTTTTAACACAGTCGCTTTCCCAGAATTAAAGTTCTCCTCCGAGTTCCTGTCGCTGGTCTAGGCCAATAGATGGCATAAGGCACTCAGGCTAACGTCCTAAGGGGACAGAGGGAGCAAGAATACCTTTTGTACAGGAGCCAGGAGCTTCAGAGGGGGTGTGTGAGTCAAGTTCTGGGTGTCTGACTTGGGACACCTTGGGCAGATCTCATTTTCAGAGACGTGTCCTGGACCACTCATTCTTGTTTTCCTCAGTCACAACTGCAGCATTTCCCAAAATCCTTCTCTCCTCTAATCAGTTAGGGTTAAATCACCTGCAATTTTGGGAGGATTTGATCTGAGTTAATATCCTAAGCCACGAAGTAGAGGTGGCTTTTCAACTTTGCAAGGCGTATTTAATATCTGCTGCTGGAGGGAAGCTGCCCATTGCAGCAGTGTTGAAACCAGTAATCATTTGGGGGAATGAAAGACAGTTGGCTTATAAGGAAGGAATTTTTTAGTTTCTGTATCTAAATTTCTGCTGAGATAGCACTGTGGATAGACAAAAATGATTTTATGTCCTGAAATTGTGTAAATTATTTGACTATAGGTAGGTAGCTAGATGATGAAAAAAGAACTTTGTCAGTAATCATACCTAGCTTTTACAAGGGTGCTTCTTAGCTGTAGATTTCAAAACAATTCTTTTTAAAAAGAGGTGCAGTATCATTAGATTTTTTTTTTTTTTCAATTTCAGGAATGAAAGTATGGGGAAGGTCCAAAAACAATATCAGATTTCTTAAATCACAGTTCTTTACTTGTCTGTTAGATCTGCTTTATACAGTCTGGACAGATTTGTTTAAGTGGGTCTTGCAATTAAAAAAGAGTAAATCTGTATGTATTCATAGCAGAGGACATCAAAGCTCTTCTTTTAGAGACCTTCTGCCTTGTCTATAAATGTCTGTCTTGTTACCTGTCTCAGCACTAAGGCAACCCACAGAAATTGTAGCAGCCTATCAACTTCCTAGTTGTGAGTGTGGGCAAAAGAAAATCAATGGACAGCTTTCAGCTGAGCTGATGCAAACTCCAGTGTGACCCTTAGCATGATTCCTGGGACAGGTGAGGTCAGATGTTTTACTAAAATGTCTTTTGTAGAAACAGAGAGATCCTGAAGGAGAAGCAGTTCTTTGCTCATCCCCTCTAGGACTTAGCAACTTTCCCAGGGCAAGAAGAATAAAACCACCTTAAACCTGAAAAGATGATAAATCAGTATTCAGCCACCAGTTCCACCTTAGTTGTGCAATTACAGCCATAGGCGGGGTAAAATCAACTACTAACACTCAGTGCCAAGACCATTCAGCCTCAATGCAAAACAAGGCTCAGCAGTGACTGAGCTGAGCTGCAGAGGCACCGTAAACCTGCATGGAGAGTGGAGGCAGCCGGGTTTTCCCCACTCAGCACTGGTGCATCTGCCAGAGGTGTGCTTTTTGTTCTGACTGAGCCCCCATCCTGGCTGGTGTTGGACACGTGTCCTGCCTCAGTGCTGGGATCACTCCAGAGACCACTGCCACCGCTCCCGTAGCTGCCTGCTGTTGGCATCCCTGTCCCTGCCAGCTGGGCAAGATGAGCCCACATGCTCTCAGGTGAAATAAGTGCTGCTTAGCAAGGAGGGCGTGTGAAAGACAGGGTATGGTGTGAATCAGGGCCAGAGGCAGAAGCAGACTGTATCCTGTTGGGCAATATCCTTACTAGCAGCCTGATCTTCACCTTGGTTACTTGAAAACAGGTTGAGATCCTGCTTTCTGTCTTATCTCCTGGAGTCCCTGTCTAAGCCCATTTGTTTGCAGCGTGTCTCCTGTCCAAAGGCTCTTGATTTAAGGAACTTGTTTACTTCCTGTTGGGGCACATATATTAAAAAGATCTGCCCAAGGCTAATGACTAGAAACAAGGCTCAAGTCTCTAAACTTGCATCATTCTCTGCCTTGCAAATTTTCAGTTGTAGGACATCTGCCAAGGACACATAATAAAACAGAGCTCATGAATAAATAAAATATATTCCACTAATCTGTGGATATTTTCTTTTTATCTTGCCTTTGCCCCATCTCTTTGTTTTTATTTCTTGCTTTTCATCTATTTTTTATTTCTGTTAAGGCTTGCCTTTTAATTTATGGCATCATCTTATTTTCTTCCTGTTTTGCCTCTTTACTTTCTGTGGGGAAAACACCCCAGGAAAATCAGGCAGGATGCTGTCATTGCCATTGCCTAGTTCTTTGTCGAGGACCAAATCCTCAGATGACAGAAACCGTCCTTGACCTGTTCCAGACAATGGTTCTGCACCAGTTAATGCCAGGGGATCGTCTGCTTCAAGGTACTAGCTCAGTGTGTTGCTCTATTCTTTACCATTTTTTCTTTTATATACCTCATTTCCTTCTGATCCTTTCCATTTTCACATATTTTACTGATGCTTCTTTCCTTAATACTGTACTTTCCATTTTATGTGAATGTGTTCTGCTCATCTTGTTTCATTCATAAGGTACCTGAAGTCCTAACAGCAGTGTGTTAAACTGCTGTCATCTGTCATTTGTGGATAACTGGCTCATTTTTCTTGCAAGGGAGTTCTGTATATGACAGTTCCTTGTAATGGTTTTCTTTTGTTTTTCATTCTGTTTTAGAATAGATGACTTCTAGAATATTTATCTTTCTTGCAGAGGGAGATGGTGTTGATCATGTTGGCTCTTAGTTTTCTGAGGGAGCTCATTCCACAGTAATTTTCAAGACACATCTGTCTTCTGGGAAGATGAGCTTTATCACTTATATTAGAAGGTCCTGTTGTGTTCACTATTCTTGTCCTGCTTAGTTTGCTGTGGATTTTGGGCCATTTGCTATGTTACAGGTAAAGCCTGAGACCTTGATTTTCATGCACTTTTCAGCAAGGAGCTCAGGTAAGTCTGGAGTAAACATGGTGGTCTCTGTGTGCTGGTAACGTTGATACGAAGTTTCATGGAAGGGTTCACTCATTTTGCGCTCTCTAAATTGTTTCCATCACTGATGTCTGTCTGCTGGGTATTCCCAATGTCCTTGGTCATAACACTAATTTCTGTTCTCCATCCTTTTATTCACAAACTCTCCAGCTCATCTTCTTGCCCTTCACACTAAGGTGTCTTATCCATTTTTCCTTCCCATCCCTGACAGGTGAGTGGGGACTGAGGTGAGAGGTCTTGGTTTACTAGCTCTCATACCTGCTGAGGAATTTCCGGGAGGGGGCTGCAGGGGAGACCACTGTGGCTCAGCCCTTCCGACTCCCTTTTGTTCAGAGCAGCCACATGCCCTGGCTGCAGGGGCAGCTGGACCTCAGCTTGCTCAGTGTCTGTTGCCATCTCCTCCAGGTAGGTTTATGTCTTAGAAGTTGATCTTGGGCAGGGAGAGCTGCTGGATTGTGAATCCAGAATCAATCCACATGCAGACGGTGGCAGATGGGCAGCCTGGCACCATCCTCCCCTCTGCCAGCAGCAGCAAGAGATGCAGTTGTTCCTTCTTGCCCTGTGAGGTGTTGTGCTGTGTGAGTGCTCTGGAGATGCACCTGTGCAGCTGGAGTTGTGTGTGCTCTGAACAGGACTGTAAGGGTTTAGTAAAGGCTAAGAAATTAACTCCTCTTTTTTTCCTTCTTTTTGAAATTTTTTGGTCTTACCGGCCTGCCAGTAAAAACCAGCAAAGGCCACATGGACAAAATGGAGTGTGGCTGGTTTAAGGAGAGGAGGATGGGTTATTTATGAGCTGAGCCAGAATTTTCTTCCCCCTTTTTCTACCTTTTTTACATTTTTGTCCTTTGTTCATCAACTTGGAAAAGCAGTTTAGATGCCAACTGATATCTTAAAAATAGTTTAATTCTTCCATGTGTTTATTCATTCTAGCCCAGTGCTACTCTAATGACAGGCTCAGAGCTCAACCTGTGCAGAGGATTGCTTGCCTTCTCTTTTGGTTCTCACTAAAAGCAAAGATTGAGACTTCATGAACTTGGGAATGTTGAAGTAGAACACGTTGACCTGCTACATGACATTGAAAAGGTCACATCTCAAGTCTCAGGTTCGGCTTCCAAAGCATGGAGCTCAAGGCATCTATCTGCCTCACAGCGCTTAATAAAGTGCTCTGAGATTTATGGGCAAAAACTATATTGTATGTCAATCTTGTAAAACTTAGTATTGGCAATTTTCTGCCCCATATAGGAGGCGTCTCATATTTCTGTTTTTTGTTCTTTGAGCCTAACAAATTGATTGCTGATGTTCATGTAAGTACAGGCAGGTTACCTGTGGGAGGCAGATAACCAACTCAGGAAAAATCTATGACAGCTTTGATTTGCATAGAGGAGTTAAGACACAGCTTGGGCAGTTTCATAAAAATTGGAAACACTTCTGATTGCTCTGCTGTGCTCCTTGCTCCTCTTCTACTTCCTCTCCAGCAGCCAAGAGCTGTTGCTGCTTCCAGCAGTGTAAACTGCTGTGAAGGCTTCAGCTCTAAAACCTTCTTGGTACCACAGCGGGGTGTGTTACAGAGAGCAAGGGGGTTCTCACTGCTGACTTCAGTGAGAGAAGAATCAACCTTATAGTTTATGAGATGCAGTTATAAATCTACAATGTTAATTTTGTGGACAATTGCTGTCAATCAGTGTGGTTAAAACAGGGGTGGTGGAAGATTTGATATGTCCCAAAGAAGACTTCTTTTTATTGAAGGCTTTATTTTGTCATATATATATATAATTCTTCAGTTATTTCAATCAGTTACTGCTGATTTAATTAGATTACGATTCCAAAGCTGCTTTGTAATTTTATGAACTCCATTTATTGCCAGTTGAGAGAAGAGCAAATAGAGCCATAAGTTAGGTTTTCATTTTGAAAACAGCTCACTCATTACTGCAGCACAAATGTAAATCAGTCCTCCATGGTTTAGCTGTAGCTAGTGACAAGCAGTGAATGATGGTTTCAGCATGGTACTTTAGGGGCAGAAACCTTTTCCCTTGAATAAGCTGCCGAACATGGTGCTGCCTTGTATATTCTTCTTAAGCTAAGAAGATCTGTGTGTCTTCCTGTCCAGTGCAATGTTTGCTCTGAAAAGAACAGCCAGCATGGATCAATACTGCTCTTTTAATTCACCCATGAAATTGGTAAAAGCTTGAGCTGAACCAGGGGGATAGAATGAGTTCTTGGTGATATTTTAGCTCAGTTCTATTAGTCTGGAAACAGTAATGTTGTTTATGTTCTCTTTGTAAGCTGTCCTCTTTTCAGGGAGTCGTGATTTTGTTTTACAGTTTGCTGTATGTTAGGCCAGGCAGAGAGAATTTTTTCCCACTTTGATTAATTTGTTATAATGACAGAAAATAACAAAAGAGAGGAAAAATTAGCTCATAGCATGTTTGGTGCTCAAATAAGAGTTATTGTGGATTCACACTGAAACCTGTGAATCTTGAAAATGAGAAAAGCTTAATCTGCAGGCACTTGCTGCTAGGCAAAGTGCTTGTTCCTGGGTCTCTCGGATGCTTCATCCATTTCCTGACTACGAAGGCAGCATTTTCTGAGGTCTTCTGCAACTGCTAGAGGCAGGGGATGTCTTTTATGCTATCACTTTGGAGCTGAGCAAAAGCCCCAGTTTGAGGCAATACTCAAGCACAGTTTTATTCATTAGCTTGTAAGAAGTCCAACATGACTTGAAAAGACTCCTTTTGCTTGTGTGTATTCAACTCTATCTGAAAACTTTGGACCAAGTCTCTGAAAAATTTGGACCAAGTCTCATCTGGCACCTCTAAAAGTTCCTGGCCCTGAGACTTGGGTCTTAGGCAATCAGACATGTTTCTCTTAGTGATAAATATTACTTATTTCAGATGATATCAAGGGTTTATGTATTCAGATACAAAGTCTGGGGACTGTGGGAAAACTGCCTCACAAATGAAGTGAGAGGCTGAAGTTGTAATTTTCCTCTCCAGAGTTATACTGAGCACATACTGAAGTACTTCATTCAAAAGAAGACAGAAAGAAAAAAAAAATATCATTTCAATTATATTCTTTTTCTTCTAGAGAGTTGTAGATTAGCACTACCCTTAAGACCAAACAAGTTTTTGCTTACAGTGATGTTCAGTGGTACTTTGCTTCAAGCAGCAGCTTATAAAGGGAAACTACCAACTACACCCAAATATGTATTGCTCTTAGTTTCTTCCAGTGCGCTGCATATACTTAATTAACTCTAATTCTTGGAAGACATGTAGTCAGGATCTCAGATCTTCCTTTGGATCTCTTGATATGTGGTGCTTTCAAAATCCTTGGGTCTCATTGTGGGAGTCTATTAATCTATCTAGCAGAAGTTTAGCCCAGGAAAAAATCTAAGAAAACCCTTCTCCTGTTAAAGTCTTCCACAAAACATCTGCTAATTTTGTGGGATTGGATTTATGCAGCCACACTCCTTCATTTTTCCTCTCTGGACACTTGTGTGGGTCATCTGAAACATTAGAAAAATATATTTGTAAAAGTAAGGTGGGAGAAGGAAGGAGAGAAAGGGCTGGATTCTGACTTCTGAAATTTCTTCTAATCTGATTGGGCTTTATATCTGTTCCAAACTTTCTGTCATTGGAAGACAATAGTGAAAATTGCATCAGAGTAATTTTATAAGGTCTGACATTGAGTTGATTAAATGGCTGTGTTGTTATGGGCTGCACAAACACATGTGTTAGCCAGAATCCAGCCCACACACGTAGCACCCCCAGTACCTTATGAATTGTGCAGATGTGTGGTATTGCTTTGCATGTGTAAATCCAGGTGATGGTGTCTACTCAACACTTCCTGGAAAAACAATGGGTAATTATACTTACAGGTGCTGAAATGAATTGCACTGGTTAGGACTGATGCTTATTTTGTGAAAAAACTTATTTGCTGGCTGTTCCTTTTTGTGTGCAAAGACAATGCCTCAGCTTCTTCTATGAATATTCAATTGAACAGTGGTGCAGTGATGCAATTCTATATCTTAGCCTGTCATGTACTCACTTCGCACATTTTCTGGCAAATGTCCTTTCTGCTGAATGCTTTGCGGGGACAGCCAAGTTGAAATAATCAGGGAAAATACCTTTGTTTTTTAAGGTCTGAGATGTCTAATAATACTCTGAAACACTGATGGGGTGCTGTTAAAAGGGCTGTCAGCATCCTGCAGAAACTCCATCTGGGATGAAGTAGTCCCATGCAACAGTTTTGGGGGCTGATTGAATGGAGAGCAGCTCTGTAGAGAAGGATATGGGCATTGTGGTAGGCAGCATGTAGGACACGAGTGAGCACTGTGCCCTCACAGTAAAGGCCAGATGCATCCTGGACTTTATTAGAAAGTCTATAGCCAGCAGGCCCACAGGAGGAGTCACTGAACCCAAACTGGAACAAAAGAGTATCTAACTAGGCTTTAGGAGAAATATTTTCACTGTAAGAGGCGCTGGCTGGACCGTGTTACCAGAGAGTTTGGGAAATTTTGGAGATGTTAAAAAAGTCAATTGGCCCTGAACAGCCTTCTTTAACCAGCTTTGAACACTGGGTGGGACAAGGTGACCTCCAAAGGATCTTTTCACCACCAATTAGTTTGTGATGCTACCTGGAAAGTCAAGAGGAGTGGTGTAACTAAACAGTGTCCAGTGTAGGAGCCGTGAGCATGTACCAAAATCTGAGTGCTCCAAGAAATGGGGGCTTCTCGAGGCCTCTGTGTGGGTAAGGTTTGCACCATGGCTCTGAACTGTACATCTCTTGCCGATATTTTCTCCAGCTGCCTCCACATATCCTTCCTTAGCCTGTGGCCTCATGTCATGCACACTAGCACATTGTAAAGGTTACTTGGATGCTTTGAAAGTGAATGTTGGACCACAGCAGATTGCAGAACTTGGATGTAAGTGAGATTTGGAGCTCTGCTTCAGAGTTATCTTGGGTCAAGAGGATTTATTTGAACAACACAGATTCCTTTAGTGAGATTAACATGCTGCAAACACAAATGTTTTTACAGGTTTTCAGTTAAAGGTTTCACTCAAAATATCCACAATAACAATTGCTTGTGTTCTTGTTGCCTGAGAGACTCTGAATATCTTGGAGAACTTCACAGTGGTAAAGAAAACCTTTGTTTATCTCTGAAATTAATAGAATTTTTCCAAAACATAAAATAATAAATACAATGTAACTTTATCTACTAGACTGCCAAGTAAAATTAAATATATAGCAAAGGAAGGAACTGAAATGTTGTGGAGAATTTGTAGATAGCCTGTTTCTGCTGTCCATCCTCAATGACTCCATCCCATTCCAAATCTGCTCTAAGTGTACACATCCACAGGCGGCCTGAACTGCAGCACAGTATGCTTAAGTAGAAGTTAGGAAAATAATTTTGAGAGAACAAGGGCATTCAAGCACTGGACCAGATTCCACAACCTCTCTGGGTAGGTTTTATAATGGGACATTAAATAAACCTCTGCCAAAAATTGTCTAGAAGTAGCTGATCTTGCTTTGAGGTAGGGGAGAAATTGAATTATATTACTCTTCAAGGTCCATTCTAAACCTGTTTTCTGTATTCAATATTATATTACTAATGTAAGCACCTTATTTATAAATGAATAGAAAAACTCCAACAAATGGGCTGAGGTAACACCCAGAACAGTATTGTGGGCAGTTTTGGTTTTTTTTTTTTCAAGCAGTTTATCCCAAAGCTAGGACTTTGCAGAATAAAGCCGTAATGGATTCAGAAGTTATGTGTAGCCAGGTTAGTGGTTTAATCCTGTGCTCTGCAGCTGAGTTGCACTTTTAGCTCTTCCGCTCCTGTGGCTGCTGCAAGTGAAGGTGTGGCTGGTAGCACAGGTAGGACTGATTTCAGATCTCCTAACAGTTTTTTCTACTATAATGTGTTACAACATAATCCTGGTGTTTATGTTCGTATGTCTCTTCCCAGTTTAAGAAGGAAAAATCCTGCTTCATGGGGTGCATAGATTTTACATTGTTCAGAATGACTTTTTCACCCAGCGATACTGACTGTTGTGATTGGACTTTGTGTCCTTTAAAAAAATTAGCTTGCTTCCAAAAATGAAAAAATTAAAAACAAAAAAACAGAGATAAGAAGTGAGAAGAGATGATCTGGGAGCAGAAGTGATCAACAGTTCTGCCATCTATACTAGGAATTGGAGGACAATTCCTCAGACTCCAAAGTGAGAAATGAGAATAGCTAGTTTCACTTTGCAATTAGGAAATGTAGGATGGACAAATAAATGGAAAATTTTGAGTATCAGATCAGTCTTCTTGGCAGTGAGTTAAATCTTAACACTCTGTACCCCTTCCACAAGAGATAAGAATATTCTGAATTGCACCAAGGTCTGCATTACCTTCCTAAAAATGGAAGAGTTATGGCTCAGTGTGGGTATAATTTGCCACTGTGAAGAGGCCTGTGAGCCATTAACACTCTCCTTAAAAACTCAGGAAAGTCTTCAATGATTCATGGACCTGTGTATTAGAGAACTTGTTCATCACTCTGTGTTAGGCCTGGAGGAGTTGTGGTGGGATAGATGGGGCAGTTTCTCACCTCTGCCGTCATAGCCCCTTGATACAACCATGGACATTGAAACTGCATGGTAAATACAGGAATGGTATTTAAATTTTCTATGCTAGATAAATATGTGGGGGTTTTTTTCTTTTTTTCTTTTTTTTTTTTTTTTTTAATTAGCTGCTATAGGACTGGTCTGTCAGAATATATTTGACTGCTAGCTCTGAGCCCAGATGTCTCCAGTACCTGGAGTGGTGTGGATAGCTATTGAGGAGACTGTGAAGTGGGTAATGGTGTGAAAGGGATGTGGGCTTGTTTGTAGGCAGCTGATCTGCTGTGTGACTTCAGGGACACTGCTTTCTGTGTCTGGATATCTGCATCATTTTACTTGCCTAGGTAGGTAACCTTTCAAAACCAAACTACGTCTATAAGTGAATTACAATTTCACCAAGAGTCTTGTTAGATGCTAGACTAATCGATGAAGGGAGAATGCAGAATTATTTTTAAGAAGTATATTGATATATTTTTATTCTGCATCACTTTTATCTATATAGAAGTGTCTGATGTTGGGATCATGTATCCGATGTTTTTGACAACTAGTGGTGCCACCTCAGTAAGTGTAACAGTAGGATTTTAAGTTCATTGTCATCACCAGATAAGTACTTGAATGGAAACAATGGGAAACTCAGTGGAAAATGGGGTATAAAATATTACTTTGTGGAAGTGATCCATAGAAATTGCCCTCTCCACAGAGATACCTAGCCCTGTAAGTTGCAATGTCCACTTCAGATAATACTTCATGTTTTGAAGCTTTATTCTTGATGGGTGCCATTAAGATGACCTGTCAAATGAGATTATTGCCAAAATAACCTGGAGAGAAACAATTTCTTTTACCATCAAACGACAGCAATGCTGGCCTGCTTGTAACAATGTCTTTGGTATCTTCTCAAATATTTCTGTGAACTTCAGCCTTTGGGACCATACAGCTCAGGGAAGTGCTTAATGTGGTCAGCTGTCTGTCTGAGCTGTCTGTGGAACAGGTATGGTAGCTGCAGCATTCTAACTGTGCTTAAATGGTGGGGATTTACGGGGAGGTTTTCAAGCAAGCATATTTTAATCTGTCACTTCCACTTAGTTGTGGATAATGATCTTTTAATTTATATGAACAGAATATAAATTACAGAGCCTTTGGGAACATTGCAAGGTGCAAGCCTTGTTAACTCTCATAATGTGTGTTATCTCCAGGGGCTTTTCAAGTCAGAGAGAGAATAACTTTTTTTTTTTTTCCTTTTTTTTCACTTTAATCATTTTACAAGGTGACATTCTGATAACTGGGTGGTATTAGATGTTGCTACTTGTTCTTTTTGTATATGAGGATGCAATTCAGGTCATAAACTGCATTTGCAAAGAAGCTTCTGTCATGTGGAGGCTACAGCTGGTGTGTTTTCCCTTGCCCCTTTCTCATACCCAACCCGTGGCATGTACTCTGTCCTCACCAGCATTCTCACAGTGGAAGTAGCAGAATTTCACTTTGGGAGGATTCATTTTACCTTGTATTAGTCCCATGGAAGTTACATACCTTATGGCACTACTCATACAGGCTGCTAGTGTCTTGGGGTGACTTTATGATGTGTATCCCCTATTGCTACCCTATGCCCACCAATCTTTTCTGTGTCTTTAAACTGAGCCTGAGGAGGACAGAAAACAAAAAACGTTTCAAAGCAGTTGTTTCAAGGACATGGAGATACGCTCCTCTGTTTCTGGGGTACCCTTCGTTTTTTTTCTCTCAGGCAATTTTTTCTTGGCTTTGGCTTTTTTTCCCAGCAAGAGATGGAGGGTTGAATTTCGTTTTCCTAGGATTTTGGTTTTTTTTTTTTTCTCCTCTTCTGGACTGTTTCAACAACATCTGAACACATCAGGAGAATTTTCCCAGAGGCCCGGGGGGTGGGCCCTCACCGACCCAGGTCTGAGGAGGAGAGACCACACCTACAGAAGGACTCTGAAATCTTCTCAGGTTTTCTCTCCACAGAGAGAGAGATCTCATTATTTAGCATTATTATTCCTTTCCTGTGAGTTTGTTAAATAAATAGCTTTCATCTCTTTCACTTTCCTTTGAGGAAATTTTTTTTCCCGAACCTGGGGGGAGGGGTGATTGCAACCTGACTTCTATCAGAGGATATTCTCCTCCAAATTTGTCCAAACTAGGACATCTAGTCAGGGCAGAGATGGACCCCACCTCTGGTGATTCAACCCCGAAAACCTGTGCCTCAGATAAGTGGTGTGAAGCACAGGCTGCAGGTGCTTGTTCTTCTATTCTTGCTTGTGCTCTTTTATTCGCAGTTGTAACAGCTTCATTTCTTCCTTATCAGTCTTTAGGAGGAGGTGTTTTGGGTTTTTTTTTAACCCCCTATATTTGAAGATCATTTTTCCACAGGTGTGAATATTTAGATAATTTTACATTTGAATGTCAGCAGTGTTTCTAGCAGCTATTGTGGTTTCCAAATGATGATAATCTCTTTCTGATCTTCATTGTATTGCAAAGCTGCACAAACATTTGGCACAAGTTCAGTTTCTAAAACAGCCTGGTGCCAGTAGAATTGTACTGGGGTGAACATAGCCAAAAAGGCTTACATGGGAGTAACATCAGAACAAAATTTGGCCTGGATATTTCAACTCAAACTTTATTTACCTTTGGTCTTCTGGGAGGTTGTACTGAATCCATTTAAAAAGAAATGTAGTTGCATAATTCTATTATTTTCATGGCATTTTAATGCAATATGCTGCACAAAGAATGATACTGCCAATGGAATACAAAAAATAAATTACAGCTGAGAAAATAATTTAGCTGATGAATTTATCCTCTTTGCCTCACAGAATGTCCATAACCACAGATTGGTTTCTTCAGATGGTCTTGCTATTTGTGCTAGATGACTGTGCTGGTTTGGACAAATTTGGAGGAAAATATCCTCTGATGGAAGGCAGGTTACAAACACCCCTTCCCCACTAGGTTCGGGAAAAAAGAAATATTCCTCAGAGGAAAGTGAAAGAGATAAAAAAACTATTTCTTTAACAAACACACAGAAAAAGGATAATAATGCTAAATAATAAAACCTCTCTCTGTGGAGAGAAACCTGGGAAGATTTCAGAGTCTTTCTGTAGGTGTGGTCTCTCTCTTCTTCCTTGGAGCTGGGTTGGTGTGGGCCCACCTCCAGTGCCTCAGTGGAAAATTCTCCCGATGTGTTCTGGTGTTGTTGAAACAGTCCAGTAGAGAAGAGGGGAAAAACTGAAGTCCCAGGAAAACAAAGTTCAACTTTCCGTCTCCCTCTGGAGAAAAGGAGCCGAAAGCTGGCTGAAAAGCAAGAAGGGTGCTTCCTCCCCTCTTGCTGCTGCAGCAGAAGAACGCAGAGGAGTGTGTGTCTGTGTCCTTGAACAACTGCTTTGAAAAGTTTGCTCTGTTTTTTTCTTCTCCCCCCTCTCAGGCTCAGTTTAAAGGCACAAAATTAATTTCTGGCCATAGAGCAGCAATAGGGGATACATCATAAAGTCACCCCAAGACAATGACTTTTTAAAGTTAAGCTCTGCCTCCATAGTCTGTGAATGACTTTACAATTAACTTAGCTGTGTCAAGTATTACAAAGGAGAGTTGTGTGTTGCAGCTTATATCACAGTGAAAGAGGCTGTGCTAAGTAATATTACCTTACATTTTTCCTGGCTTAATTATGTGTGCCAAAGCAGTTATTACTGCCCAGCTGATAGACAACAGCTTAAGTCATGCTAACTGGATTTCAATCCAATTCGCTAATTGTGATTGATCAAGTAAATTATATATGCATTTAAATGTTTTTCTCTGCTCTGAGAAAAAAATTTTTTTCTCAGAAATTGTAGACAGTACTTCTAGGTGGTGCATTAAACAAGTATTTGCCCTATAATGAGTGGAGAAATTCAAACACTTAAAAAATCAGTGAAATGTTGATCCTGAGCTGAAGGTTTTTAGGGTTTGTTATCCACAGCATTTTAGAAGTACTTAGGTGTCAAAAGCTGCACGTGTGTAGCTTGGATGATTTGTAGAAGCTCTTAACTGTTGGGAAATTAGCAGAAATTAGAGCCCAGGTGTTTGTCTGCATCATTAGGAGACAAAATGTGGTTCCTGGGCATGGCTGAGTGCCAAAGTAAGAATCTTTAGAAGGAATTTGCTCAGAACTGAATTGTCTGAATTGGGAACCCTAAAATGGAAATCTACCAAGATCATCAGATTCCTTGGGAAAAAATGACTTTGGGCTCTGGTAATACTTTGTAGACTCACCAAGATTTGCATGCCCTTTCAGGTTCACATCAGTGTTATATCCCTTGTGACTTTACTGTGAGCAGGACTAGGCCCTTTTATTTACGTTCCTTCAACTTAGAGGAAACCATTCTAAAATGTGAACTTAGTCTGGAGAGGTTCATGGAGTGCAGCTGTGCAGGAAGCAGGAGGTGAGGCTAAGACATCATAACCATGAAGGAAACTGGTAGAAAATCTATAGGCATGTGTTTTGAGTATTTTTAGCAGCAGAGCACAACAGCTGTAAACCAGTTCAACTTTTTTTCTATTGTGCCTGGATAAGCACAGATTAATGCTAATAAAAGATGAAACTGCCCCAGTCTGGAGTTACCGGTAGCCAAGGTGGTACCATGCTCAAAGATGCAACACATCAAAAAAGATGTTCTGAAGCTTGTAGTGTAGGACCTCACAGAAAATGGGGACTTTGTGTAGATACTGGGCAAGACATAACTGAGAAAGAGAAACTTTGCTGATAAATTAATATGTAGTAGGGCGATCCACATGGTCACTAAAAATCTCTTAGTGGTTTGTTCCAGAAGAGGTTGGAAACCACAGCACTGTGGGGTATGCTGTATGTGTGGCATAGCTGTCTCAAAGGAACTGTATATGCAAGCTGTCTCCCTGAGTCCCCTTTGAGAGCTTTAGCACGTTGTGAGGGATTTCACAATGTGCTAAAAGCCCAGAAATTTTCAACTCCCCTTCCAAGCCAGACAATGGGCCTGTGGCCTCACCAACAATGTGTGACTGCAGAAGCACTGGCTAGAGCCCATCTCCAAATTAGACTGGGAAGAGTTAGATCCTGTCATTTTGTTTTTTATTCTAATGTTTGCATCCTTTTCACACAGCTTTCCTTATTACTGGCTTTTATTTAGCCCTGAAGCTTAACATTTGGAACTTCTATTTGTTGGGTTTTTGTTCTTTATCTTGGAAAATAATGTTCATTCTTCCAGTAAGCATTTTTCTTCTGTGTCTTGTTTCATTTTCTATTCTATATGAGTTCTTACCCAGTAGCTCACTGAAACAACTAAAGCAGTTAAAGCAAACAAGTAACTAACATCTGGTATATGTTTATTTGCTCTCTTATACTCTCTCCAGGGCAAGAATTGTGTGATTTGGAATGGTTACCAATTTATGTTATCTATATTTGCAGAAGATCAAAGAGGTTAATGTTACGCTTCAAGTTGAGGTTTGCAAAGTTTGTGGTAGCTTTGTGTTCTTAGGATGTTCATGACACAGGCCTTGGCGCTCCAGGAAAACATAATTTGTAGCTGAGCACAGTTTTACCCTTGAGGAAAAAAGTTTCCTGAGTGAGTAAAGGGTTTCCTTGAGTAGAGAGCATGTTGTGCTGAGACAGAAGTTGTCATCTGTGGTCATTGCCCTGTGGCTTGAATCGCTTGTTAAAATGACACAAATTGTTCTGATGGTACTTGGCACAACAATGTCCTGGTCCATGGCTCAGGAATCAAGGTCTCTGCAAGTCAAACAAGACATTCTTCAGATGATGAAGCTTCTCTTGACATAGTTATCATGAATCTTTCCTGTACGTTCTTTCTGTAACCTAAAAATCTCTTAATAGTAGTAATACATTAAGCAGGTTCCGGATCATGGTCTTTCTAAGCGAGATCCACTTTCTCTCTGTATTTTGCACAAATTATGACTACAGTACCCTCAAAATAAAGCAGTAAATTATTGCTCACTGAATTTATTATACAAAGCAATTACATGGAGGCACCATTATGAATATCATCTGCATAATCGATATGGTTTTATATTGCTGTCTCAACAGTAAGTCAGTCTAGTGTACTAAGAATTTGCTGAACACTAAGGTCTTGCTTTAGTTCTTTCTGGGTAAAACTTGCTTTGTATTCATCATTACTTGTCATGGTGAGAAGAGCCCTCACATAGGACAAGGGGTAATGGCTTTAAGCTGAATGAGGGTAGATTTAGGTTGGATATTAGGAAGAAATTCTTTACTGTGAGGGTAGTGAGGCACTGGAATAGGTTGCTCAGAGAAGCTGTGGATGTCTCATCCCTGGGAGAGTTCAAGGCTGGGTTGGATGGGCCTCTGAGCCGCCTGGTCTTGTGGAAGGTGTCCCTGGCCATGTCAGGGAGGGTTGGAATGAGATGATCTTTAAGGTCCCTTCTGACCCTTACTCTATTGTTCTATGACTCTATGGTCTGAGATCTTGCCTGGCTTTTATAGCGCTCACTTACATTGCCAGTCTTCTCATGTTAATGAATTGCTAGAAGTGGAGATTTTATTGACTAAAATGAATCAATAACTAGAGGTTTTTTGGGTCTGAATACACTTTGACTTCCAGTCACCCCAGTCCAGATTTATGGTTTTTTTTATTTATAGTGCTATAAAATCGAGCTTGGCTCTAGATCATGAGTGAAGTGTGGTAATGTTTTTTAGATGAGTCTTGCTGCCCTTCTTATGTGAGGAGAGATCAGTGCTCCTATTTTATATCTTAATGATTCCTAAAAATTGAAGCCTTGGGAAATATCTGGAGCAACTGTGTCTTACAACCATTCTATTAGCTAGCAAATATCTGCCTTCAAACTAAACCTTAAGGTGCAAAATCATTTCAATGTTGTCGTGGTTTAATCTCAGCCAGCAGCTCGGCCCCACACTCACTCCCCTGCAGTGGGATGGGGCAGGGAACTAGAGGGGTAAAATCAGAAAACTTGTGGGCTGAGATAAAATAGGTAAAGCAAAAGCCACACATACAAAGCAAAGCAAAACAAGGAATTCATTCACCCCTTTCCATGGGCCACAGGTGTTCAGCCATCCCCGGGAGAGCAGGGTTCCATCATATTTAATGGTGACTTGGGGAGACAAACACCATCACTCTGAGTGTCCCACTCCTTTCCCTCTTCTTCCCCCAGCTCTGCATGCTGACCATGACACCATATGGCGTCATCTCTTAGGACAGGAGAATTTTGATACTATCTTGTCACATTTAAAATGAATTGATTTCCATATTAAATTGAAATAAATTAGCTTAGTTTACATCAATTAATGTTTAAGTGTCAGAGATCAAAAAATTTGCTTTCCTCATGAACTGAAGTTAGATATAATCTGATGACAAGTGTAATAACTGCCAGTTTTGGCTTGACAACAACTTCTCCTTGGAAGGAAAGCAAGAAAGCAGTTCTGTAAAGGTTAACTTACTAGTAACTATAACTGCCTTTTGAATTCAGTTTCAGCTGAATTTATAGTAAAATACAGAAACATTTAAACGTCCTTCTATCCATCTGCAGGTGTCCACAGTTACTTGTTGAGGAAAAATTACTGTGGAAGTTCCATCTCTGAAAGCTTCTGTTTCCAGAAATGACACTTTAGCACCAACTTCTCAGCATTGCTTCAGTGGTTGTAGCTATGCTGTGGCAGAATAGGAATTGCTTCTGGAACTGACCAAGGCTGTAAGAGGGTTGTGACACTTCAGGTGAGTAGGAAGGCAGATTGAAAAATACCTGAGGGAGTGCAGATACCTAAATATGTACTACAGCATTCTGAAGTCAGGAATTGGAAACTTCAAATGCAGTTTTGATATGTTTTCAAGAACACAGAATACTCTCGTGTGGATTACCCTAGAAGTAACTGAATTGATATGTCAACAGAAGTAATTGCAGTCCACATTCAAGCAAATAACATTGGAAGTAGTGGATTGATAATTGAAACATCATATAAATTAATACAACTCTGCTGAAACTGTGATTGAGAGAAATCTGCTCAAAAGTTTTGTCCTAAATATTTTGATTGATTGACAAGTTTTCTCTTTAAATTAAAGATTTTTTGCATCACTGAAGTACATGGATTTCATGACTATTAATATCAGTGTGATAGTAGAACAGAGGCTGTCTTGCAGATGAATTCAGCATTCTTCCTTCACCCTGGTAAAAAGGAGACCTAAACCAGAACCTACTACTTTCAAATTTGCTAAAGCTGTAAACCAAACTGATTTAAAACTACACCTGTGAAATGCTGAATAAGGGTATTCATCATTTAGTTTCTTTTTTTGTTTGTTTTGTTATAGCATCTCACAGTAACCAGAGATGGAGAAAACAATGTGTCACGAGCAAAACTGAAATAAATCTCTAACAATATCTTATGTTCTTTTCAGGTTCAATGTGATCTCATTGGGCAACAGCAGTGGAACTCGTCTGTCCAAAATGGTTTATGGTGAATTTTTCCGCAGACCTGGCAAAGATGCAGAACTTATAAATTTGAATGTGGGTGGCTTTAAGCAATCAGTGGATCAAAGCACCTTGCTCCGATTTCCCCATACCAGGCTGGGAAAACTTCTCAAATGCCATTCAGAGGAGGCTATTCTAGAACTGTGTGACGATTATAGTGTGGCAGACAAGGAATATTACTTTGACAGGAATCCTTCCTTGTTCCAATATGTTCTGAATTTTTATTATACGGGCAAACTTCACGTTATGGAAGAACTTTGTGTCTTTTCCTTCTGCCAGGAAATAGAGTACTGGGGGATAAATGAGCTGTTTATTGATTCCTGCTGCAGCAATCGGTACCAAGAACGGAAAGAAGAAGGTCCTGATAAAGACTGGGATCAGAAGAGCAATGACAGTATGGACTCTTCCAATGAAGAGTCATCCATATTTGATAAAGAGCTAGAAAAGTTTGACAATCTGTATTTTGGTGAAATAAGAAAGAAGATCTGGGTCAGAATGGAAAATCCTGCATACTGCTTGTCTGCCAAGTTAATTGCCGTGTCATCCTTGAGTGTTGTTCTGGCATCAATTGTGGCCATGTGCATTCACAGCATGCCAGAATTTCAAAGGCTGGATGCCAATGACAGGGAGATTGAAGACCCTGTGCTGGAAGCTGTGGAGATTACGTGCATCATCTGGTTTACTGCTGAGCTAGTGATCAGGCTCTTCACTGCTCCCAGTCAAAAGAAGTTCTGGAAGAAGCCACTGAACATCATTGATTTCGTCTCTATTATCCCATTTTATGCCACACTGGCTGTGGACACGAAGGAAGAAGAAAGTGAAGATATTGAGAACATGGGGAAAGTGGTTCAGATCCTGCGGTTAATGAGGATATTTCGCATCCTGAAACTGGCCAGGCACTCTGTAGGACTGCGGTCTTTGGGCGCTACGTTGAGACACAGCTATCAAGAAGTTGGACTTCTGCTTTTGTTTTTGTCAGTTGGGATTTCTATTTTTTCAGTGCTTGTCTACTCAGTGGAGAAAGATGATGACTCGTCAGAACTGCAGAGCATCCCTATTTGCTGGTGGTGGGCAACCATCAGCATGACCACTGTTGGTTATGGGGACACTTACCCGGTCACACTTGCTGGAAAGCTGCTTGGCACCCTCTGCATTATCTGTGGGATACTGGTGGTAGCACTTCCAATCACCATTATTTTCAATAAGTTTTCTAAGTATTACCAAAAGCAAAAAGCTATTGATAGAGACCAGTGCAACAATGATCGCAAGGAGAAAAGCAATGACCTACCTTATTTTAACATTAGGGATATTTATGCAAAAAAGATGCACTCCTTCATTTCTAGCCTTTCTTCCGTAGGAATTGTAGTCAGCAACCAAGATTCAACAGATGCCTCCAGTATCCAAGATATGGAGGATGTTTATAACATGGTATCTTTAGAGAATGGTACAGGAAAATGAGTTGAATCACGATCACTTCTCTTTATTTCTCTTCTGATTCCTGGTAATGGACCTACAAACTTCAGTGAATTCATTAAGAGCAGTCGATTCTCAGGGTACTTAACTCTCAGCCATATTTGGACATTCTTTGCTCTGAGGATGCCATAAAAGCTTCATTGTTTATATGAGGCTTTAAAATAGGCCTCATATAGTGGTTTAGTTTTTACACAACTAATGTTATGCATTTTTGGGGACAAAAAGTTGGGAAAACAGTTTTAAATGTGAGATAAGTTTGTTTTGTGGGTGTTGTTGTTTGATTTGTTCTTTGTTTTTTCCCTGAAGCAGTCTGATATCTTACACAGAATTTGCTTTTATAATTCGCTGCTCTTCAGGTAGAGATATATTACAAACATATAAGAACTATTGCACAAGTTAGTGAAGTTTTTACCTGCAAATACATTAGATAAAAGAAGGAATTGTGTACATGTAAAACTGTGCTCACTAACACATTTATGTAATTTTAGAGTTGGGAACTCGTTTCCTAAGTTGGGGCAGAAAATATATTGGTACATATTGTTTCTACTCCATGGAAGCATAATATTTATTAGTTTCTTTCCAAAAGCACAATACATTTTTAGTTTGTTAAAATAAATGATTCCCATTGTGCCTATATTTTTCCTAGGATCCAGCCATGGCCAAGCTCTGTCAGGTCCTAAAGGGTTTAAATCATAAATCCCAGGATGAAGTGTCTGGTGTAGGCAGGATATAAGCTTCTTGTACCGTTCAGCCACCTCTCCTCCCATTGAGACCCTGAGCAATTCTGGTGCCTGGAGGGGGTCCTGCTGTGTTTAAGGCCACCCTGGTGGCTTCCCCAGAGACTTTGATTTGTGGGCACTGAAGCAAACATCTGTGGTGATCTTTAGAAGTTACTGCATCCTACTGCCAGCGCTGCTCCTTGCTGGGAGTTGCTGCCTCAGTGGTAGGAGCAGTGCAAGCGGCACCGCGGCTGCTCTGGGTCTCTGTCCAGGGCTGTAGTGCCAAGCAGTGGAGTGGTCAGGACATGCTCTTCTCTGCCATATGTTGCCCACCAGAGATGTAGAGTGGGCACTGCAAGTGGGCACCCATATTGAAACTATTGCAACTCATTTTTCTAAAGTTCATCTGCTGGTGGTGGCAGCTTTCCTGGTGTATGCTGTGGGCTGGAGCAGTGCTCATTGCTTGGCAGAGTCCTGCAGCTCTGTGTTCCCCTCCTCTCCAGGGATTTCTTAAGCAGCCAGCTAACTCTGCTGTGTTTCAAACAGAATCTTCTAGGCTTATTTAAAAGGAAAGCCAGTCCTTGAGCTTAGCATAAAGCAGTGCTGGAGAAGCTCAAGGACCTTATAGTGTTAAGTGGACCTTATAGTCCATAGTGTTTCTGAACACTCATATTCTTTCATTTGTCTGGTGACTAAATTAGATGCTGGGCAACAGAGAATTGAAGACACTGTGATGTCAATATTTTCCTTAAAGAGAGGTTTGACTATTTTTTTTTTTTAATATTATTGAGTCAAATACAGCAGCCTGTACTGAGTTTCTGTTCAAGAAGATCAAACTCTGTAGGAACTGACTTCAAAACTGAGTAAGATGCCAGAAGATGGCAATTGATTTTAGCCACTGCAGAAGCTTGATTTTTCATGTGTCTGCCAGATTTTCTATTGCAAAATACATTAAGTAAGTAGCTGAGGTGCACTTAAATTTACTAAGGCACAGAGCTATAACCTCTTTCTGAGATGGAGAAACAAGAAAAACAGGATCAACCTATACATTGTAAAGATGTGTCCCTCAGGACTGCTATGCATCAATATAGTGATGTGGGACTTAGAGAAAATATTTTGAGCTTTGGAGAAACCTCAAAATTTGGCTTGTTACTTGCTGACTTCTGTAAGGCTATGGTGATGCTTTACAATTAAAGATAATTCTTCCCATAGTTAGTGTAGGAATACCAAAAGGGAAAGTTAGCCCAAATGTTATTTGTTCTTACTTAACAATTAACATTAAAAAGATGCAATGATACAAAATATTAAATATGTATGTGCATATGAATCTAACAGGAACCAGCAAAATAACAGCAAAAAGGTAACTCTCTGTCCAAAGAAAATCTCTTGGCGGTCTCCATATAAAGATATATTACATTGCCACTAAAGATCAAAAGCAATGAAAAATATTGTAATGCAACAAAACCTGCAAGGAAGTGTATTGAATAGTTGAAAAAGTGCTACTGAAAAATTTCATTTTGTGTATCAGGCATTGCTCAAGGGTCACAGAATATACAACTTTGTGGATTAAATTTTACTGACTGGTAATTTTTCATAAAATTGATAAGCTTTTGATCGAACTTATGAATCAGTCTTAAGGCTGTTACACTGTTAAAGTTCCTCTGACTTTTTTAATGCATTGACACAGCTTGCAGCAAAGTGAGATATATCTTTTGGAACACATCAGAAAGTAAAGTACATATCCATGTATCATTCAGTGTACACTATTTTGATTTCTGTGATGAGATCTCAGCCTTTTTCAAATCAGTTGTATCTTAAAAATGGTTTTCTTGTATCCTTATCCATTTGCTGGAATAAATCCAGCACCTTGGTTTCACAGAGGCGTAACTGGGACCAGGATGTGAGCTGTGTTTCCTGCCAAAAGATACTCCTCTCAAGGCAGAACTGCAGTGCTGTGACATGCACTGGTGCTAGAGAGTGTCACAAGCCTTGAGTGCCAGGAGGAAGCAGATAAGAGCAAAGACTAAGACACTGCACATTCTAGGGGATTGTTTCTTATTGAATTTGTCTTCTTCCTTGGTCTACAGTGGCATATTGTTGATTTGTGATATCAGTGTCAACAGAAGGTATATTGGATATTGTTTTTGTTTTCCTGAACCACATGTTTTTTGCTTTAAAAATGCTTCCTAAATTCTCACCACCCAGCTGCTCTGCTTCAGACACCAAAGCACAGAGAAGATTACTGTTCAGGCATGCATCCCATTTTGTATGGGAGAGATTTGTTTGTTTTTATAGAAAACAATTTAGTGGCATGTTGTTGCCTTCTTTGTGTTGATGCCAAACTCTTCCCTTTTGATATCCAGTGTTTCCACAGGAGCATCCATCTTTGCGTGGTTTTCCCTAGTGTATAATGGGAAGGCAGCACTGCACTGTGTTGCAGCTCCCTGTTTGAGAGGCTTCCAGTCAGCAGGGGTATCACCCCACTGCCCACAGGTCCTGCCTTCCTGGGACCATTTTTTGGGATGTGTTAGTAAGAGATTAAGTAGAGGAAAAAGTCCAGTGTAAAGGAATTGGAAAAGATAAATGGGAGAAGGCAGGAAGCTGTTAGTCAAAAGGGATGGTGGAGAAGCATAAGAGGACCTCAGAAGAAAGGAAAAGAGGAAGAAGTGGACAGAGTCCATACTTATCTTCACTTATTTCCTGGGGTTTTTTTCCACCAGTGCTTATCTCCCTTTTCCTCCCTTCTCCCTTACATCCTCTCCTGCTCCTACCTTGGCCTCCAGCATGTGATCCAGCAGTCTGTTTATGTCCCAAAATGAGGGTCTTTCCGAATCCAGAAAGGCTTGTTCCATCCACCTAGATAGCAGCAAACAAAACTTAGCAGGGATGAAATTAGTGAGCGCAGGCAGTGCTTTTTGTAAGAAAAGTCAGGGTTGCTCAGATTATTGAACATAAATGTGGGGTAAATAAACATCACATCTGTGTCAGGCCTGTAAATGAAATACCACTTTATGGCTTAGGTAGAAATTCACACTCCACAACCTCCTCATGAGGGGAAGAGGAAGGGCAGGCAATGATCTCTTCACTCTGGTGACCAGTGACAGGACCTGAGGGAATGGCCTGAAGTGGTGTCAGGGCAGGTTTAGGGTGGGTATTAGGAAAAGGTTCTTCACCCAGAGGGTGGTTGGGCACTGGAACAGGCTCCCCAGAGAAGTGGCCACAGCACCAGCCTAACAGAAGCGTTTGGACAATGCTCTCGGGCACATGGTGTGGTAGCTGGGGTGTCCAGTGCAGGGCCAAGAGTTGGACTTGATTACCTTTGTGGGTCCTTTCCAACTCAGCATAATCTGTGATTCTGTGATAATGCCAGATATTGCCATTTAAAAGCAGACTCCTTGTTGATTCCCATGTGAATGGGTTGCTGTCAGGGAGTGCTGAGACTATCAGGCAGATTTGACTGGCAAATGCAGTACATGGGCTCACAGCATGCCAAGGGCTCCTGACAGGCTGCTATGTATTAATACATTTATTCATTTCCACATATTCCTAGCATCTAGGGCAAGTGACAAAAAACCACTAAGCTGTGGAGAGCTTCTCTAATATTTTTTGATTAGCTGACAGTGTTTGTGAAGCTGCTAATATCTCTTCACCCAGAAGAGGACATTTCTCAAACAAAGTCAGAATAGCCCTGAGCTGGATGTGCAGTTTGTGACTGATAGCAGTAGCTTGGTCGCAGTCAGTAAATAATGCTGTCTGGTGCTGTGTGGCTGCAATGCTGTTGCCTGTATTTCTGAAATGTTTATGCTCTGTCAATCAAGAGACAGCAGATGCCATTAAAACTATCTCAGCAATTTCCAGCTGCACAAGAATAGCAGCATCTCTTCTAAGCACAGCAAAATGTCATGGCTTGCTGAGACCTTTTCTTTTAATTTTGTGCGTAGTTGTAGTTAATTTTTCCTGATGAGCCTGTGGTCCAAGCACAATCTGGCAGAAGAAAAGGTCACTGTGTGTCTCTAGACAAGTTACAAGATGTTACTGACTTCAGCTCAGGGCAGTGCCCTCCCCCCTCACCGGCACAACTCAGGTGGTGCATAGAGTGGTAATTCACTGTGGAATGGGCTGATAGCTGTTACAGGCAAGTAAGGAGTAAAGGCAGAGCTCCTTGGGGATGGATATAATTTATATGTAATTGTACATCTGCCCTCTGGACAGAGCTCATTTAGGTATATAATATGATCAGATAAGGTATGACACTTTTGCTGAAAAAACACCTACATCTCATATCTTTTTAATGAATATATTGGAAGGAACAGCCTTTGCTCGTGTTTTTATCAGGTCAGGGGCTGTGGCTCAAGGTTGTGTGCTCTTTTATCCACACACACATCAGTTTTCTCCAAATCATGTATGCCAGTGGGAGGGAGAGACTTTTCAGCATCCCAACAAATCCATGAACCTTTAGGCAAGGATTTGAGTTCCCAGGATGAGGGCTAGTGGAGGGGGGGAACATTAAGTGAAGGAGAACCGATACCATGTAGTTTCATGTGGTCTCATCTGGACTTTCCCAAAAAGCCTTGCTAGCTGTCTGTTAAGAGTCTTTAATGACCTGCAAGTGGAATTTTAGCCTCCTGTAGTAATTTTAAAAAACACATAATAAAATATGAGAGGGAGCAAACTGGTGTTGGCAAAGAGGCAGGCGCAATATGCTGACAGTACTTTTATAACCCAAATTTGCATTATTTCTTGGCTTTTAAGACATATAAAATACTCTTACTCTGTCATGTGTTGTAAAATCTGCCCCTGTGCATTAATACAAATAGAATAGTGGAGCCAAGTCCTGGAATTACAGCATTAGAGATGGAAAAAAAATAAAAATCTTGGCTTGGAGAAATTGCAGAAATACTGTTTAGATGCCACTGCTGTTTTATTGTTGCAGCTGCCTCAGTGGTGAGAAGGAGCAAGGGACCATCCACAAGCAGTGGTACGCAGGTTTCCCTTTCTTTTGCGTGTTTGACACTGACCATACAGGCTGAGGGACCCCTGTAGCCTCAAGGGCTGCTCAGCAGACCCTTCCTGGGTGCAGTTAGGTGTGGAGCCAGTGGTCCCTAGAGAGGGATGTGGTTGTGTGGGAAAATAATGAGTTCTGTATGAAATAGCCTTTGGGGAGGTAAAACAGTATCACTGCATTTGGTGTTGCCACCCTCCTATATGTCTACGAGACCTGGGAGAGAAAGCAGAAATGAGGAAGAAGTTGAAGGGTCAGACATTTAGCAGCAGCCATATGAAGGCTACTTTGTGTTATGCTAATCCAAGGGCTTTTACTGAATTCCAGGTAGGATTCTGTATTTAGCCTTGAACCCATTCCATGAGGTGGAATAGTGCATTGTCTTCCCACAGGCTCTGAGTTACAGCTACAATATGTGCTCTTCTCTGAGCCAGTTTCTAGATGTGATGCTGTCACTGCCTTTCAGGCTGACTGGACTTTGGATCTTTCTGAAGCATTGCATGTGCTACAAATCATCCTTGCAGCTTCCACCCCATTTCCTAGAAACCTGGAAACTATAAGCGTGAAAGAGTTCAAAGTAGTTTCTCTAGCTCAATATTATTTTTTTACAGGATCTAATGGCATGCATTTAATGGAAAGAGATTTTCCCTGCTCCTGAATTGTGAACTTTAGGTATTTTTTCAAATCAGTTATTTGAGGAACAGCTTAGGTCCTGATACCTAATTTTATTCCAGGTGGTGTAACCCTAAGTGCACAAGTATCCATTTCTTCAATTTACACAGTTGCATATTTGGATTGTATATCTTCTGGGAAAAAAAGTGGTGAATAAATAATTCCAGGTGCCAAAAACCTGGTTGAATGCTCATTGAGCGAATTCCTTATGAACCAGACTGATCCTGGTGTCAGACAGCATGGCTTTATAAGCTTCTTCTATGGAAAGGAAAACAGTTTTTTTCTTATTTCTCTAAATATTTCAGGGGGGGATGGAGTAACAGTCTTGCTGTTCTGTGGTGATGGAGAGCGTTGAATGAAAGAAGGGCACAATAAAGTTAAGGAAGTTAAAAGGAACATGACTTTTTTGTAAACACACCACTTCCCTTGGGACATTAATTTTCATGTTGTTCCAAGGTGTTTTTTTAAAAGGCAAAAACATAATGTACCAAAACCACAGCACTCTTTTCCCTTGCTGGATATTTTAAAGATTAAATTAGCTCCAGTTAGAGGTGTGGAAAGAGAATCAGTGGGTAGCATGGAGAGGAACATGAAGATTTTATAATTTATTTTTATATCCTGTGCTTTTCCTTTGGCATCACACACTTTTGCATTGAAATTTTTTTGTGTATTTACTGAAGAATCAAATAATAGACAATCTTTATCTGCAGATTTCTTTTAGGCAATTGAATGTGAAGGAAAAGTTAGGTTTCAGCCTTTCAGTCTTGACAATGAATTTAAAAGCTCATCAGAAGCATTCCTAAGCAACATATGAATTTATGCATAGGTATGGTACATTTAATGTATCTCAAGCCCCAAAACTAAAGTTTTGGCAGTGTTCAGTGAATGAAAGGTTAATAAAAATGTGTGTGTTAATCTGGTTCTGTCCTAGTTGCACATTCTGGTGCAGTAATGTACTCTTGGCTCTTAGGCTGCCTCTGTAAATGGGAGTCTAGTTCTTCTGGAATTTCATATATCTGGCCATATTCAGACTGACTGGACAGCTGTCAGAGAATTATTTTGCGGGCTTTTAGCTGTCTGTCACTAAAGGTAACCTCTGCTAATCTGCCCAGGAGCTGCTGCATTCCAGAGGTGTGCAGGGAGAACAGGCAAGTGGGACTGTGGGGCTGTGCCAAAGGCACTTGTAGCAGAACTGCTGGGTTTTGTTGGCCTGCTTTCACTGTATTGTCACCTGCTGAAAACATCTGTGTTCTCCACCTAATGTGTTAATTAATCCCAAGAAGATTTATGGTATTTGGAAAGGGTTTATAAAACACAAGTGTTCCTTGAAAGCAAATACTGAGATGGGGGTGGAGAGGTGGCTCAAAAATTTTTTGCCCTGGCTTTTCTGCCTTGTCACAGGAGTAATGACAGGGCAGGAATGGGAGTGGCATAACAAACTTTAGAGTTTGGAGAGCCTTTAGGGCCACTGAGAGTCCCTATGAAAATAAACATTGAAGGAATCTGGGAACTGGGGTAGGGGATCTGCACGCTGGATGTGCCACGCAGCTGTAGTATGCTCCGTGCTCCAGGTGATGGGTGGAAAGAAGACATCTCTGCACCAGTGGGTCTCTGCTGCTTAGGTGGCACTGACTGCAGCCTTCTGTGCCCTCTCCACAATGTCCTTTTCAGTCCAATGCCCATGTCCACAAGTCTTAAAATGCTTCCTCAGACCTGAAAACTGACAAGAGATGTAATAATAGTAACTGGAAGGAGGTTAATGGAACAGGAAAGAGGGGCTGCTTACAAGAGCTACATCTGTAGAGAGAACATGCTGCCAAGACGCTTTGTTGGAAAATCTTATCTTCCATGTCTTGAAGCTTTTCCTCTCCTCAACTCCTGTAGACAATCAGTGGTTTGGGTTGGAAGACACCTTAGAGATCATCCAGTTCCAACTCCCTGCCATGGGCAGAGACAACTTCCACTAGACCAGGTTGCTCAAAGCCCCATCCAGCCTGGCCTTGAACATTTCCAGGGATGAGACATCCACAGGTTCTGTGGGCAACCTGTGCCAGTGTTTAACCACCCTCATAGTAAAGAATTTCTTCCTTATATCCAATCTAAATCTACCCTCTGTCTGTTTAAGGCCATTCCCCCTGGTCCTGTCACTACATGCCCTGGTAAAATGTCCCTCTCCAGCTCTCGTGTAGCTCCCCTTTGTCTACTCAAGGCCACAGTTAACGTCACCTTTGAGCCTTCTTTGCTTCCAGCTGAATAACCCCAGCTCAGTCTGTCTTCAGAGAGAGGTGCTCAAACCCTCTGATGGTTCTTGTGGACTTTTCTGGACTTGCTCCAAAAGGTCCATGTCCTTCCTGTACTGGGGACCCCAGAGCTGATGCAGCACTGCAGGTGGGGTCTCATGAGAGTGGAGCAGTGCATTGCCTCCCTCACCCTGCTGCCTGCGGTGCTTTAGATGCAGCCCAGGATGCCATTGGCTTTTTGGGCTGCAAGACCACACTGCTGAGTCACGCTGAGCTTCTCATCCATCAACATCCCCAGGTCCTTCTACTTGAGGTTGTTCTAAATCCAGCCTCTGCCCAGCCTGTACTTGTGCTTGGAAGTTAAAAGGACTAAGTGTCTTAGCATAGCTTTTGCAAAGCGCCTTCTCCCTTCTTGCGGTCATTATGGGATTGATAAACCACTGTGGAATGTTACCTGGGAGATAAATTTGTTTTGGGAAGGGAACAGTCTAGCTCACTTTGTGGTCTTTGTTTTCCTTTTGATTCTGTACTTCATTGCATCCAAGTGGGCTTTGGCAAAACACACTCCCCTTCTATGCATGCAGCATGTGTCAGGCTTTATAATCCATCCAATGTTACCAGCTATTCAGCAAACTAAAAGAAAGGGTGAAGAGAATAAGGTCAGAAGAAACAGTTTTTATTGCTAAAATCCTGTTCTTCTGCACATAATTTCAGTATCCAGTTCCTTTAAAATGCAGATTACTTCCCTATCACAAATCTAGTCCAGCATACAAAAAAAACCCCACTTGGAATAGACCCTACATGGGCTGATTGATTATTTTTGGATGAAGATGAAAAAGAGAAGAAAAATGCTTGGCTTTTTTTGTGGTGAAAAAGGGCAAGCAAAAATATTTGAATAAAAACTCTCATGGCCAAATAATTCCACAGTTATCAAAGTGATCATTGTTGGGTGAAATCCTCAAAAAAGGAGCTATATAGACATTTGAACATGAACATAAACCTAAGGACAAGTAAGGAAAAATTGCTGGCTCTTTTCTATCTCTGACTCCTTTTGTGGAGATTGAGATTCCTTTTTCTTGGCAAGTCAGATGATGAACGACTTGTTAATTAAGTGGTTGAAAGGTGTAGTTGAAAAAGGAGTTTGGAATCTGACACAGCTCAGCATGGAGGAAACCGCCTCTGTGATCAATCTTGCCAGGTTTTGACACCTTAATTAAAAGTTATCTTTGGCAGTGTGAAGGCAGATCAAGTGCTGGGAAAGTGGACACTAAGTATTTTGTTGTGGTCATTTGGCAGCAAGAGTACTGAAGGGATCAGCAGCCAATCCTGCTTCCACCAGGAAGAGACAACTTTGGGCATTGCAGTACAGCAGACATGGAGCATTGGGACAGATCTGGGCTGGATCAAGGGTCGCTTCCCACGTTGAAACAGTTTGGGGCTACAAAACATTGTGACCCTGTCTGATGTTCCATGTGATCCTGCGCCAGCCATTCTGTCATCCAGCACTTCTGGCCTCCATCATATCTTTTGCCTCTCTTTCTGACATTTAAGCTACATAGGGTGGCAGTGGTCTCTCAGTCTATGCGCTCCTTCCCTAGCAAGGGTGTGGTGGTCAAAAGTGGGGCGGGGATCTTGAAGTCCTCATTACTGGGAAAATGGTGACTTAACTGTAGAGAAGTGGAAAAAGTTGAGGGCTTATTTGAAAAAAATTATTTTAGTTTGGTCAAGTTATTTAACATGACATTTTTCATGTCTTTAATGAAATGTCTAAGGAAAAAAAGGAAGACATTAGTTTAAGGGGAAGAAAAGTAATTGTCCTCTGTTCTGTCTGGTTGTAGTTATATGAAAAATAGTATAATTTATTACACCAAAAAATGGATTTTTTTACTTGATTGCTGAACCAAATTGTTTAAAAAAAATCTGTAATTTAAGACCCCTTGAGCTTTTTTACTTTGACTCAATGTTTCATTTGATTTGGAGGAGTTAATTATTTTGCATCTAATTAAACTTAGTCTGGTTTGACATTAAAAAAAATTTCACAATGAAAAAATATTTTTTTAGGATATGTTGAAATGCAACATTTCAGCATCTTTGGAAACAAGAAGCTCTCACAAAATTTCACAATGAAATGTGCACTGATCCAAAATCCCTCCTGCCTTTTTTGTTGTGTTTTTGTTCAGTTTGTTTGTTTTGTAGAAGATTCCCACCAACTGTGGGCTGGATTCAGATATAAAGCTTCTCTCTCTGTCACAGCCTTTTTCAATGAATTTTCTATTCACAAAAAAAGTTGCTCTCATCCAGTTTTAGCTGTACTTTTGGAAAATGCTTATTTTCCTTGGAGAAGTCACTAGAGGAAAAAAATAAAATCTTTGTCACTCCCATGATTGCTGTCATGGATCCATTGATGTGCGTGACACTTAACCAATCACTCATGTTATTGGTAAAGAGAAATGAATTATCTGCTTTGCTCAAGACAGAAAATGAAAAGCAGTTACGAAAAAATCACATCCTGGTAAAGGAAGTAAGTCCATTTTAACGAGTTTATGAGGGAGAGCTTCGTTATGAAGCACAAAAAAAGAAAACACATGAAAAGCCTTTTGGACCTCATCTGTTCATGTGATTCCTTTGATAGGAATCTAACTGAAGGCTAATCAGAGAGAAAACCATTGTTTCTTTTAAGTAATAATTACAAATGAGTATGTGTGTTCTTCTGCAGTAATTAGTGAATATGTCTTGAATAGAATACTCTTCAGTAAATAAACTTGCACCAACCAGTAACTGCTTAATGCCTGGTAAGCTGTAGTATTCTTAAATGGATGTGTCAGCGCAAGAGGGAATGTTAAAATATTATGAATTAATATTCATGCTGTTTAGTCTAGAGAAGAGAAGGCTTGGGCAGTTAGAGAAATCTTACTGTATATGAAAGCCTTTTGCAAGAAAAGCACAGGTTTGGTTTTTTTTTTACTTTGCTGTTTAGGGCAAAAAGCTCAAGCCAAGGAGAATGAAGAGGAAGGGCTGATGGTAGAAGTGGCTCAAGAATTCCTTCTGTTTGCCTGGGGCCCCTTGCTCATCCCCAGTTCCAGCTGCTCACTCAGTCATGCTGATCCAAATCTGTGTAAAGGCAGAGTAGATTGCTCCATTGAGCCAGGTTTAGAATAATAATAATTCTCTGCTGAGTGGATGGAAGGGAGATGTGAGCCTGAAAAGTTGAAAAGGCCCTGGATCACTGTCTCCTTGATGGAGACTCAACTCTTTTTTCAGTGACTCCATACTTGTGGCAGCAGTCCAAATTACAGAATCATAAAATCAGTGAGGTTGGAAAAGACCTCTCATCAGGATCATTGAGTCCGACCTATGACTTGCATAATTTGTCAGTTTGTTGGGGGTCGGAAAACGTGCTCCACTGAGGTTCTGACTCAGAGGCTTCAGTAAGGACTTTACTGGGCTACCTCCCTGTGTCCAGAGGTGTCCCTGGCTGGGAACTTGGGCTGTGCTGAAGATAAAACAGCTGGATGATGGGAGCCAGCCTTGTACATTGAATTGCTGCTATCACTCCATCTTGGACTCAAGGGAAGGCATTCATGTACTTGGTGGTATGGGCCAGTATTTTCCCATGGAACAGGAAGAAGGACTTTTGAGGAGAAAACTAGGAATACATGTCAATAAAAAGTGAAATAATTTTTTACTCAGTAAAAGGGTCCTTGGGAGCATGATGGAGACACAGGGACAGTCTGCCATGAGAGCAAATTCCATGGCTACTACCAGTCTTTGATGTATTTGCCAAATTTTTCTTGGTATACATGATTTTGGTATGTGAGCACTACACACACAATTTGTCTTGCCATCAGCACAGTCGTAAGGAATCTCTAGTAATTCTATTTCCTCTCTGATTTTAAAAGTCAAAGTGCAATCGCCTTCTTTGTGTCTGTTCGATTTATCATGCACTTATTTGCATGTAGTACTGAGAAAGTTTTTATAGTTTATTTGTTATCATATTGCTATTATAATTTTAATTATGTAAATAGAAGTGACTGGACTACTGAAAGGAAATCCTGTTCCTTACCTATACAAAGTGTTTCATCTGCCAGAAGCAATGTATCTTTATGGCTCTGAATTAATCTTTTTTTTCCCCTGGAAACTTTCTTCCAGAGGAAATTTCAAAATCCTACCCTTCCATTGTGGTTGTGAATGGGTTTTGGTTTTGTTTCAATTTCCATGGCAACAGAAAAATTTATTTTCTGACAGTGTTTGAATACAAAAGTCTGATTTCCCTGGGCTCTTTTGAATATGTCAGTTTACATTTTTATCCCCTCCAGTGTTTTGAACCCCTGTCCTTAACCCCTTGACTCCATTTAGTTCTGTGAAATCCAATCTCTTTCTCCTTAGTCAGGACAGACAGGTTTTTTTCATACTTTCTTTATTTTTCAGATATAATTTGATTCAGTGTGCTGGTAGCTATAGAAATATAGCCACATTTTATACTTAGGAGTTCAATTCTTTCCTTAGAGGCATTATTACTTTTTAAATTACTTCTAAGCACTGAACTTACTCCAAATCTAGTTTCAAGGTTGCGGAATACAACCACTATAATTTTAAATTCAGGAGCTAACTCTCTGTGTTATGTTTTGCTTGCATTCATGTATCTTACAGTGTTTGACCTGTTCATCAGCCAGTCCATGAGTGTGCTTGAAGAGTGCCAGCTACATAATCATTAAACTTCGCGCTGAGTCTCCTGCGATTTTGAACAAAATACTTCAATTAATTCCTGAACAGATGCCAGACATCTGTGGTTTGCAGAGCTTCATCATTCACTGTATGAATGATGAAATCTCATTGTATTTAACATCTGACGTCACCTGTGCCACCTAATTATCTTAAGTGCTAGAAAGCTTCAAGATACATGGTTTAAATTCAAGCAGCCTCGAAAGTTTGAATGTGAAAGATGAATAGAAAAAAGTCAGGGAGATGACAGTCGTATTCTTCTGTGCTTTGCCTACCTGTGTAGCTCCTTCCACAAGGAAGGAAATAAATTCCATCTCTGTGTCCCACTGGCAAGTATTTAATCTGTGAATCATACTGTAAATGCTGCTGTACCTCTCTGAGCCTGGCCAGTTTTCTTGCTTAGTTCATCTCCAGCTGAGCTGGAAATACATGTATGGCTCCTTAACTGGAGAGGAAAATATTTCTAACAGGCCCCCAAACCTCCCCCTACACTTTTCCCATTCTCTGTAAAACCAAACAAAGGCAGCACTCATTGCACCTGGCTGTGCAGATCTACATCCTTCCTCGCTTTGGTAAAGGAGAAAAGAGCCAACAACCCTGACATGTGAGTTACTGGCAACAGGATAAAGCCCAGAGTGAATTAATGGGGCAGTGCAAACCTTTGAACTCTGCTTTGCCACCACAACAGTTGTAGAACTTCAGGAAAAAACCTGAAAAAACTGATCTGCTTGGAATACAGCTTCCGGGGATAGATTGCCTCTTCAGAGGACAGCAGGTACGCACAATAGGCATTTCCAGGTGCTTCCCAACTTTCAGAGAACGTTGTGCTTAGAGAAGGTAACTTTCATCTTATTAAAGCATAATAAGATTTAACTTCCAGCATTGCCTATTCGGGCAGTTACATGAAGTCTTTTTTATTTATAGTCTTTTGCTGTATTTATCCATGTCATTGATGTCGTTGCTTATTATTAATAGATATTTATATTATATAGACTTTGTTGATGCTACTACAAATGAGTTTTCTGTTAATGTTGAGATCTGAGCTTAATGATGCACTCTGCACTACTGTTTGAAAGTCATGATAAAGCTGCTCTGCAATTTTATTTTTTGCTCTCAGTGAAATATAACCAGCTTGTATTCATTACCAGCACAGATATTTATAACTATATCTGATTTGTTTTTCTTAGTTGTTAGATCTTTTATTGCTTTTCTTGCACGGATTATCTGAGAAAACTGCACAGGCTCTAAGCCATTGGAAGAGTCAATCCTTTTATCTTAGTATGCGCCAAGCAAACCTATCATGTCACTCAGCTGATTTGAGGGTTGTTTTGCTTTTAGATAAATATTTTTATGACTGTATCTATTTATGACTTGAGCCCCTTGTGAATGGTTACTGGAGGTCATGTGTTGTTGGTTCAGAAGTATCTGTTAATCATGCAGGAAAGAGAGCATGGGTGAAACATAAGGATTTCTTCCTGTGGGAAAGTGAGCACTCATTTTTGTTCTAGATTAATTCACTAGAAACTATGAAACTGTGTTCCAGTCCATGCCTTTGTAAACATTTAAAATAACATTTCATTTCTAATTTCTGAAGGTGTAAAGAAACAATTATTTTTTCCAGCATCTATCCCTACTCAGTCATAAAACTTATCCTTAAATGAATATAGAAAAGCCACTTACAGTATAAAGTCAAATGCCAGCAAAAACTATATTGCTTCTTTTGCTTAAGTATCTAATGATTTTTGGTGCTTCATTTTCATCTCTTGTCATATTCAGGTAGGTGGTGCTCTTAAACCCCATTTCATTGTGTCCCAAATGAATGTGCATCTTTAATAAACACTGTAGGTATTAGAATAATTCAGAATACTTTGTATCAAAACATCTTTATTTCTTCCTGGCCCTTCCATAAAAATATTGTTAGGAGCACACAAGGAAGCCGAAGCTGTGGTGACTGTGTTAGATGTCCTGCTCTCAGCAACACAAGTCTATGGACTTCAAATGGACTTGGGCTGAAAGAAAAACAGAATCTACAGCACATCTGAGCCCTCTGACAGGGCAAGAGGGGAAGGGACTTCTCCCAGGCTGGGAATGAACTGTGTGTTTGCTTTTTGGAGGTCACTGGCAAACCAAGGCATCTGTGTGGTTCCCAGCCAGAGGAGGTGTCGCTGGAAAGCGGGTGGGTGGGTTTGGGAAGCCCAGGGCAGAGCCTCTGCCAGGCTGAAGCTGGCAGGAAGGCAAGGACAAGGGCAGAGGTCCTGGCTTGAGGTGATGGAGAGAGCTGTTGAGGCACTTCTTCATCTGTAAACTCTTCGGAGTGGCAGGTGTAGTCTGGAGCCAAAAAGTGGGATCAGGAGTTAATTGTCTCCATGGACAAGGAAATAAATTTGCAATTATTTTACAAACTGCAGTCTTTTCAGAACTTTTCTTGTTAGCTGCCATCTATACTGGAAAAACTGCTTGAATTTCACTGTTGGTAAAAAGACCATCACAGATTTACAGATGAAACCAGTAATAATCCCTATACTACAGACCTCTCCAGTCCTTCTGTTTCTGATCCCTCTCGATGGGAAATGTTTGTAAATTTGGTGTTGGAAAGGTCCTGTGTTCTAGGCCATCATGGTTTCTGCATCTTCTCTCAACAGAGGAGAATATGGAAGCCGTCCCACAGGGCACATTTTCCAGGGGAAGGGTATTATAGCTTACTGTAATACTGTCTGGAAAACAAAAACAGATCTACTCTACCTCTATATCACTCTTTTAATGAAATTTGTCTCTAAATCCATTTAATCCTTCTTTTTTTCTGTTTTTGTTTCTTTCTTTCTTTCTTGAGAGTGTGGATAGCAGCACTCTATCAGCATTAGAAAAATACAATTTTTGTTTACTTTGTTGCTTTGTGACAGCTGGCTTTGACAAAACCATGGATTGATTTTATCTGGTCAGCAAATTATTTCCATTCGTCTGCATCCCCGGAAACCTGCTTGGATCTTGGAAATGCATCTGGTCCCAGTTTCAAATTGCATTGCCTCATTTTTATTTGACATGAGTGAGCATGGACACTTAGATCATAATTTCATTGCTGTGCATCACAATCCATTCCTCCCAGTCCTCTCCCATCCCCAAAACAAACTTTGGTACCTCTCAACTCTAGCTGTCTGTCAGTTCTAAATTTTCTGGTGGGTATTTATGGCACAGAATAACTGTTGAGGGAAACATGCCTCCTTCAGTGAATTCCTATTTGCGTGCATAAGCTTTCCTTGGAAACACTGACGATGGATTCAATTCCTGATATTATCAGTGAACTTCTCTTTATGCCTGGTGACTGCCATTCTTTGCAAGGTCCTTTTGACTGGGTAGATAACAGTAGGAGAATAAGAAGGTATTTTACCAGAGTTTGCTATTTGGATCTGGCAGCCTTTTCCATTAGTTAACACTCATACTTGTGAGCTTCCCAGAGGCTCCCATTTTTAGGAACACAATGGTCAACCTAAGTTGCTGACTAAACAGTGATTGGAACATATCTCTAGCTGACATCTCTGAACATCACAGATATTCTTGGTCACAGAAGGTCTGAAGGTTCATGACTGGGCCGAGTTCATTAGATGCCATCATTGTAGCCTAATTGATTGTAATTAACATTTGCCCTCAAAACACAGGGCAGAGACCCCAGCTGAGCTTCTCTGGAGGTCAGAGTTAGTGGAGACATGGAAAAAGCAGCTGGTAGCAGACAGCCACTAAACAAATGAAAACTTGTTCTTAGAGCCTGAGCTGTGACAAGGTGGTGGCACAGGAGGAGTCACTGACCTCTCTGGAATCTTTGCATCCTGTCCTGAGCTTACCAGCATTTATCAGCTGTAGTAGCTGCTACATTTAATTTCATTTCAAGACAAGGCATTTGCTTTAAAAACTGTTTTGATGAGTGCAATTCCTGGTGGAGTGACTGAGAGTCTGAGTGCAGTAACTGATAAACTGCCTTGGGAATGGCTCGTTAGCCTAAAGAGCAAATATGAGATTCAGCACTAGCTAATGGCAGCCCTTCCAACTGCTCAGCCTGACATACATCCAGGCTATGATTAAAGGAGATAGAACAGAAAGACTATGAGTTAAGAAACTTGCTGAGTTTGGTGATTCTAAATGAATTACACCATAATATATTTTTTGTTTTTCTTTGGTATTGCTGATAGTTACTTGCCTGTCCATTGCTTATCAATATATGCAGCAAAATGTATTGTTATTAAAGGGTTTTGAGGTGCAGTAAATGGATATTTTAAGTATGTTAAACAGGTTGTTTCACTTAATAGCATTTACTTACCTAATAGGATGGAGTAAAATTTTCTTTTCTCTATTTCCTTACATCTGCACTGCAGGACTGACAGATTGACCTTCTGTAGCCTGCCTAGTGGAGTGCAGTGGAGACTTGGCAGACATTAGCTTTAAAAATTTTACAGATCAATGTGGTTTCTGCAAGAGATTTTGGGCAGTGTTTTTCTTCGTTCTCTATAAAAGAGAACGGAATTATTTTGAGAAAAAATGTTTCAAAAGACCGGAGTGTTTGCTTTTCATCTGAGATATCCAGACTTTTTATTAGCAGTATTAAAATATTTCTAGAGGCACACATCCCTTCATGAAGCTGATTTCCAACTGATATGTCCAGGCAAGTTTATTAACACCCTGCTCCAGAGGGTCAGTGTGCATCATCAAGAAAAAATAGATACAAAAATAACTTCAGTTATTTTAACTTCAGCTAATATATCTCAAACTCATAATGAATCTCTGACTGGATGTGAAACCCAAAGATTTTCTTATGTTTTCCTTTGGTTTATTGGATAGAAGATCCACTAGTTAATCTTAAATTCTAAGCATTTTGTTTGAAAATAATGTTTTACAGTGATCCCTTGCCTCCTGTGGCCATGAGAGAGATCTTTCTAAGCAGTCTGATGCATTAGTGCTCATAACTCTAGTTTGTGACTATAATTATTTCTTGGTGAGGAGTCAAGCAAGAGATCATAAAATCAAAATACAAATCTTTTAGCTGTACTGGTGGCTAGCTGGAAATCAACATCTACACTCACTGGACAGAGACTGACTAAATGACAAATTCATCTGACTAAAAAATTGGATAAAATCTCCCAGAAGATGGCAGTGCACCTATGGGTAGTGTTCTGCCAACTTGGCAATTTATATAATTTCTAGCTGTTTTCTTTTCCCTATTTGTCCTAGCGATAGGGGGTACACATCATAAAGTCACCCCAAGACACCAATATTGAGTGCAATAACAAAACAAGTAATGACAGCAGCCACGGTGTGTGTGTGTGGGTACTGATGATACTTTTGATCTTGAAATCTGGAGTGAGGACCTAATAATTCACAAAGGCCTGTCCTGCAGGGATGGTGATGGATTGGATAGTTTTGGACAGGCTTACAAGTTGCTCAGCACTTTGTTACACTCACTGGCACGACCAAGATCCCCTTTCCTTTGGGGTCCTTCTGATAATTCCCATGCAAAACCCACTGACTACATCCAGAGCTTTAAAATATGTGAGTTCTGGAAGAGTCATTTCTCTCAGAGAAATGGATATTATAGGATAAGAGTTACTAATAAATAGAATAAATGATGAGGTTTAAAATCTGGCCGTGTTACATCTTTGCTCCACTGTTTCTCATCAAAGAATTTCTTCATTCAGATAGGGATCAAAAGCATATGCTCAAAAATACCAAAAGGTACCACTTCTATATTAGTTGTAGTCTAAAAGCAATCGGTAGTTGCTGTAAGTTTAGGGAAATTTCCAATTCAGTTTCTAAAGCTGGAGTCTAAGTGTGGATTTTCAAACGTGATCAAAATTGTTTGACTACTTAACCTTTCAAAAATTGATCCTGCACTTATTATTTTATTTATTTTAGAATTAGCTGTAGGGAATAGTAATATCTCTTTTTAAGAATTCATTTTAATTTATAACTATGATTTGCAAATAAAACCCAACAGTTGTTCTATAGCAATCATCCTATGAGCTGTTTGATATGCACATTGACATGAATAAGCAAGTTTGTTTTTGTGGTGCACTTGAATGAAGAGATGTTTGTAAAGAGTGGAGAAGGAAAAGAGAAGGTTTTAGACACATAGCAATGCTTACATCTAAATTTTGAAAGTAGACTTTACCATCTCCATCTGTTTTATCCAGAATTACTACCAGAAAGCTAAAGAACATTTAAATATTTATTCTCTGTAGCTTAGTCTGAGAAAAAAAGTTATGTTATGGCTCATTTGTAACCATTTATTTGGTTTTCCAAGCAACAAAAATTCACTAGCACTACAAAAAAAAATTAAATTGCAGCTGTTTCTTTAACATAAAGAACAAATGAAAAAACAATTGTGTGCTCTTATTCTGCAGTCAGATATAATTGCACATGCTTGTCCTACTGCCTAGACACTGTGCGTGCTAATTTTACTACTTTAATGTAAGCTACATCATTTCCTTTGCACAAAGCATAAAACTAAGCAAGAAGTTTAATTTTGGTTGTTTTTTTTCATTTGTTTTCTTTTAGTTTCAGTTTTCTCCTCCTTCAGTAAGTCATGGAAGCTGCAAGACACATTGGGTTTTTAATTCCTTGGATGTCAACTCTCCATTTAAAAAGTGTGTTTGTTTTGATTTTGTTTCCTTATAGAGCATCTTTAGTCTCTTTTAGGGCCCATCTGTGGTTGAACCTGTCACGACTATAAACTCAGTCAGGCAATACCTTCCTTAGCACCTGAAGAGACCCAGGAGCACCTTCCCCTTCAAGTGGCCAGCAGAGCTGTGTAGCCCATCTTTAATGGCCAAACTCACAATCCATACGTTGTGTGAGGAGGGCAGTAGCAATGGATATGATCCATTCACCAGTAGATCCGATAGCCAATACCCGCTTTTCCATCTGATAATCCACCTTTCACTGCTGGCAAGCATCCTTCTCCTTTGTCAGGAGAGGGCTCACATTAAATCACACACTCCCCCCTCCCAGTCACCTTTTTAACATTGCTTTCCTGGCGCTCGCACGACTCGCAGTGCTCGCGTGACGATGGAGCTTCTGGGTGCTGTGCAGCTGCTCAAACTGTAACTGCTGGCATTTGCTGCTGCCTTTATGTAATCTGGATATGCTCTGACATGTAAATGATGCTGCTTGCTATTTCCTTGTTCCTACTGTTTAAAATCTCAATAAAACTGAAAAATGCCACTATACAAACTGCAAATATCTCAGCTGGCTATTCCACAATAAGGCAAGCTACCTCAGCACAAATAAAATGTTGACATTACTTTCTTTGTGTGTTTTTCCCTGTGTTTTTTAGTGAATTTTCCATCTTTAAGGTCACTGCTTGAGGTAAACCCAACCTTGTTATTTGGTCCATAACTGTGTTATTCTGGGCCAGATTCTGGAACCTTTATGAAAGCAAATCTATTTATATTAGGGGCAATAAAGATAGTACTAAAAATGAAGGATCACAGCATGGGATTTTCAGGAGGGTCAGAGGCTCACAGAGCATTTTGTGAACTGCATGTGACTTACCAATAAAGCTGTTGCAACATCTGTAATTAAACCATTAAAACTGTCTTCTGTCACAGGCTTATGGTGATTAAATTTTCCCAGTGTATGTGCCTAGGATACTGAACTTCACCTGATACTTTCTTTTAGTAGTAGCTGTGTACTGTTGTGTGTTTTGAGTGGGTTTAAAGTGATTTCATATCCAGCCACATTTTGCCTACCTTGTAGCTAATTTGGATCTGCCTGTCTTTCCCAGATGCTTGAAAAAGTTCAGTTCATAGGACACACTGAAACTCTGTGAAATATATTGGAGTCTTTCTGTAGCTCTGTCCACAGCTTTGTGGATAAGACAGGAAAATGGGGGAAGCAGTCTTTCTGCAATACCTAACTGTAACTAGTCGCCTGATGCTTCCAGTGCTCCCCTAGGAAGCAGGAGAGCCAAGTCTGACTTTCCACAGCCACAGTGTTATTACTGAATAACAATAGCCACAGTGGTTTCAAATATTAGCTCCCAGGCCAGCCCTCACATGAAACTCATCCTTCTATTGAAACCTTGCCAACAGGCAGCAAAAAAAGGTGATCAAAGGGATGTTTCAGTGGGACAGTAGGATCGTGTAGGCATCTTGAAGGTATCAAATGCACTTGACCAGTTTGTATTGGCTTGTCCACAGTCCTGCTACAGTCCCTGGAGGTGTTGTAGCCTCTCAGTCTGCTGTTCAAACTCTCTCCACCCACTGCCAACCAATTCTATGCAGTCCACTGAATCCAGTGTCCTGCAAACCAGGTTTTTAATTATTGGTGGTGATAGCAAATAAGGTGGTCTGAAGGTCCTGGAAAGAAAACCAGATGCTCAGACAGCATTGTCACTCTTTTCAGCACACAACAGACTCACCCGGAAAACAATCTGGCCAAAACTGGCCCCCTCAATACTCCTCAATGACTCTCTGGAATTGCAGACATTTCTGTTGTGATTCAAAGCCAGAACTCACAGAAAAAAGCTACTTTATGGTACTAATTTGGCTGATGGCTGGAAGCAGAGTCAAGTGGGTACACAGGCTGTACAAGGTGTTTTGAATACACTCTCAGACTACAAGTACAGGCCCAAATTTCATCGATGCTTAAAAGAGGATTTTGTTTGGGTACTGCTTATGTTTGGGAGCTCTCACAATGGTTCTGTCATTCCCCTTTTCATAAGCCCCTTAACCTGTCTTTTCAGCTGAAGGTGCAGACAAGCATCTGCTGTGCCATCTAACCTTGGAAATTATTAACTTTTGTCAGTAGCTTCTACTCAATAGATAACACATTTCTAGCAGAGTGCTGAATTTGGGCTTTTCCTGTTGAGTTCTTGTCCCAGTTGATCAGTATTTCCATAAGGTGCTGAGTTTTCACCCAGAGGTGTTCACTGCGCTGTAGAGGGAAGAAGAGGCTTGGACACAGCCTACAACATTGCCTGCACCAACCTGTTGCAGATGGGGTGGCTACCTTCCCAACCTGCCGATCCGGACACAGGAGGAGTTGAAAACTGCTTTCCTTCCCAAAGCCACGTGTTTCTGGCCCCTGAATAAAGTGTGTGGATAACGTGTCTTCCAAACTCTGAGCTGCCACTTCACATAAAGAGTGGTGACGGAAGTTGGCTTCATGCCTCCATGGTGTTTTCAGTATGGATGCTGAGGAATCTCCTAAAAAGGGTCTCTTGGAGGGCATTGTCTTTGATGGGCAGAAGAGTCTGGCAAGGGATTCAGGCTGGAAGGACCTCGGAAAGGTCTGCAAAAAAGGTGAGTTGACTAACTGATGAGTGTGAGTTCAAGCCTTCAGAAGAGCAGTTATGTGAACCAGACACAAATTCTCTTCAGCCTGGGACTTAACAATCTTAAGCCTAAATATGCACACACCCAGTGAGAGGATTTAAACACAGGAACAAGTTCTCCTTGTGGAAAACCTGTTGAGAGGCTATGTCACAATATAGAGTTTATATCCAGCTACAGATATGTTCAGGCAGGGAGAACATTAGGAGAGTGGTGAGGGAAATACAAGTTTCTCACAACTATTTGGGCTGCTCTTCTGCTATGCAAGTCTGTTGTGGAGCAAATACAAAGTAAAGCACCTTTCCTTAATCAAGGCCCTGAAACAGCCATATATATCTGTCTCCTAGGCTGCATTTTTTGATTCATTCTACCAAAAACTTATTAATTACAGACTGACATCTACTCATGTACACACATTTCTCTAAGAACTGTGGAACAAGATGCTCAGATGACGTAGAAACAGTAAATTCTGTGAAGATTTTTGTGCTAAATAATGAATCTTGCTGGCTGAAAAATAAACCATATGGCTTGTCAGGTTAAATACAAGTAGTAGAGTAATAATACTGAATTTGTGTATTGAGTATTTATTTTTAATCACAATCTAGTTTTCTCTATAGCACTAAGAATCAGGTAAATTATAGAAGGAGGATCTGAATATTTAATATAGTTAGTTAAGTTCAAAGAATACACAATTAGGCCTAATGCAGACTTTCAATACACTTACATGTCCTTATTGCCATGGAGGGGATGTAGATACTTCCAATTTAAGTGACTACAGTGCAGTACTTCTGTATCTTTGTAGCTCAGTCCTTAAATGATTGTTTTAGGTCCTCAGGATCTCTTTGGATTTGTCCCTACATTTTTAGGGTTGTGAGTAACTCTCAGGACAAGACGATTTTTTCTCTTTTCCCAGTGAATCACCTTCAGGTTTCAATAAATTGAAGAGCGGTTGCACTGCAGGAGGAGGGAATACTGCATTGTTGATGAAGCATTTTTAGTTTGAGCTTCTGCGTGTGGGCCTGCATTAAATTACTGCTCTGACAAAGCACCAATTCCATCTGTGGAACCAAAAGTGCTGAATAAGCTCGACAATTGGAAAGAAATGCAATTCCATTTCTCCTCTTTGAATTGAAAGTGGAGAGTTTAAGAAAGGCAGAGTATTAGAGTATTCTGACTGGAGTACACATCACAAAATACAGGGACTATTTTTATTTAATATATCTATTATATATTTGCATATACTTATAAATATACACATACATGTACATATACACAAAATTTATATATCTATTTTTGCATGAGTATGAGTGTATTTAATTGAATTAGTACATGCACATAGAATAAGCTTCTACTCTTAAGAACGTTTTAAATTATTTCTCTGAAATTAATGTAAATGGCATGATAGAAGACAGTTGTCAGAAAATTCTACATTCAGTATGAACTGTAGAATTTTTCATGATCTAAAAGAAATTCTGCAGCAAAGCTAGGACTGAATTTGGTGAGGGTCAAGCTCCAAACCAGTCTTACAGATATTTTTTCCCAACTGCTTTTTCTATTTTTTTTTTTTTTTAATATATATAGCATAATCTTTTTTATCATGGCTTTATCACTTTGGAAGTGAAGAGAGAGAAGTCCCTTACATTTATCAAAGATGCCTCAATAGATGCCATTCTGTATTTGCAAGAAAAGTGTATCAATTGTTCAGAGTTGGTTTTATTAAAAAAAGAGTGGAGAAAGGTGTATGACAACCTTGAACAATGAACCCCATCTAACTGGGCCATGTTGGCCATGAGCCAAAGCCACTGCTTATAAATGTATTTGATTGACATCACCCCAGGAAACATTTTCTCTCTTCTTCACAGAGTCTTGGATCATACCAGCCATTGACTCCCAGCAATGTTCAAAGGATTTCTGTAAGAATCCAAAGTTATTTTTATGGCTCCATTTTTGGAAGATGTAAAAATAGGGGATGGAAAGCAGATGAGATCCTCTTCTGCCACTGAAACCGCTGCAGTATCCAGTTGCAGGAGGGAATCCTTATCTCTGAGAGGATTACTGGCTAACTCTTATCAAATATTCCCTGTCTGTGACCTTAGACAGAAGCTAGAAGATGATGACCTGCTATTTTATGAGGTGAGTCAAGTCAGATTTTCTGCCCTTTCCCTGCAAAGTTGCCTGAGAGAAGCTGTGGTGCCAGCTAACAGCGGAAGATAAGCAAGTGATTGACTAGTGTTTTCATCAGGAATGTAGAGACTGGTTTTCCTTTCATCTCCCAAATGCTACTGGCATTTCTTAGTGGTAGCTGTGGAAAACTGCACAGAAGCACAAATGGGGAGTGAAATATATTAGTGGTGTCATCAAAGTGGTTTCTGTAAAGCAGTCCCTAAGTCCTGCCTGAAGATGTTCCAGCAGATGGGAGCAGATGCACCAGGCACGTTACCTGTAAGTTACATCAGACACATCACTGATATGCTACCCGCTAGCTGAAGAACAACACAGTAACAACACTACTGAGGTGTGCAGCTCAAGCCCTTGGTATGGGTAGGTGGGTTAAGAGGAAAACATCTGTTCCTGTTCCATCACAAAATCTGTTCCAGCCCAACACAACACACTGTGCATTTCCTGTGTACATCCTATACTGCTTGAATGCCAACTACACTTTCACCAGTACTTCGAAATTCTTGCATGAATTTTGAGATGAGTGGTATCTGATACCTAATAACCATGGCAGTAAACTTAGTGCATCTTATTTAATTAGCAAGACATTAGTTAGCAGGAGGGCTTTAACCATAGGACGTAGTGGGATGCAGGCAAATCTTTCACCCATTAGCACTTCCTAGGGAATTGCTTTCTCTGTTTCACAGGGTTCAGTTCCCTTTTTAACACATCTTGTCTCTGTTAGCACCACCCTTCTGTTCACTTTGGTGTCAATGCACGCTTGGTTAACAGCAACTGGTAAGTGGCTGAAGCCGACTTTAATGTTGCAAAAGAGAGTGTAGAAGTGCTTTACAGTTAGTTAGCATTCTTTAGAGAAAATGTTCTCCTACTGGTTAGCTCAGTAATTCAAAGGCATCACTGTCAGGTGCTATTTCTGACTTTCTTACATGTCACTGCTTGAAAATAAATCCAATACCTGCAAAAAGCACACAGCAAGTGAGTAGCGTTCAGTGTGCTGCTGAGATAGGCTGCTGGAGGCAGCTGGTGACCTGCAGCATCACTGAAAAGAGGCACTGCTTTTGACTTCCCTCAAATTATAAGAGGGAACAATAATATTTTCCTACCTCACTGTGGTGTCAGAAGAGAAAATTAATTAACTACTGCAAAAGATGCTGAGCTCTTCTGATTAAGAGTTCAGTAAACATGAAATATAATTAACTAGCTTTTATAAAATGCTTGAAATTCTAGGGTGATTCAGTGTTTGTATTTAAAATAATCTTTGCTGCCTTCTGAAAATAATGCCTCCAACTATGCAATCATTCCTCAGATCTTTGTGCACATGCTTACTAGTAATTACGTGGGCAATTCCTTTCAAGTTATTTGGGATATTTGTATTTGTGGGAAACAGAATTCCTCTTTGATATTTTACAAATACAGTCACTTGTACATTTATATATGTATTTATTAAATCAAATTATTACAATTAGCCATTTTATTTATTACTTGAAGCAAGAATTTTAAGAATGCTTTAAATTATTATGAATATCATCTCCCCATGCATAGATCAACTTTTAACTGAATACTTTGGCATGGGAAATATAGGCTGCTCCAAGACATGAGTATTATTGATATTTGTTTATATTACAAAGGTTTTGGGAGTTCTTTCTTTGGAGAAAAAAGCTCTTTGCCCTAGGCAATTGTAAAGTCAGCACAAATTGCATTCTGTGCTCTTGAGTGAAGAATATGCTTGTTTAACTAGTGAAAAGTAGGCAATAGGCAGAAATTCTGAAGGTGACTAGTAAAGAAGCTCAAGAGACTGTAAAGGAATCAGGTCTGATACATACCTTCAGTGATAAATTGCCATCGACCTCAGTACTGTAAGGACTTCAAATTTGGGAAGGAGCAAGCTTAGCATCGTTATATGTTATGTTCAAGAGGAACCTAAAATCATGGATGCGTTCTAAAAAACTTGATTCTATTATGCTTGAGTATGTCCCTCATGAAGGAGATGCAGGATGGGACATTTACTGTGTCGGTATTACACAGGAATGTGTGATGCTGTGCCTGCAGCTATATCTGTCTCTGTGTGACCCCACATCTCGTGGGATGTGGGGTCATTCACTGTGGTACCAGGACAGGGCAGCCTCTGCGTCTCTTCCATCAGTGGTGTCTGCACCCATGGCTGGTCTCAGCCACGTGCCGTGTCTAAGGTGCTGCAAAGCAGATTTATGTATGGCTGTCCCTAAATGCCTTTCCATCTTAGAATCACAGAATCCTTTAGGGTGGAGAAGACCTCTGAGACCCTCAAGTCCAACTGTTAACCAGACACTGCCAAGTCTACCACTAAACCATGTCCCTAAATGCCACACCTACACATCTTTTAAACACCCCCAGTGGTGGTGACTCTGCTTCCCTGGATAGCCTGTTCCAATACTTGACTAACCTTTCAGTGAAGAAATTTTTCCTAATATCCAATATAAACCTGCCCTGGGACAACTTGAGGGTGCTTCTTCCTGTTTTACCAGTTGTTATATGGGAGAAGAGACCAACCCCCACCTGGCTACAGCCTCCTTTCAGGCAGTTGCTGAGAGTGATAAGGTCCCTCCTGAGCATCTTTTTCTCCAGGCTGAAGACTCCCAGCTCCCTCAGCTGCTTCTCATCAGGCTGGTACTCCAGACCCTTCATCAAGTTAGTTGCCTTTTTTCCATAAAATTTCAGGCTCATGGAGAGCTGAGCAACACAAGGCCTTGCAGCAGCATTGCAAAGGGGTTCTAGGTGGCAGAGGAGTGAAATTTTGGTTAACCTAAGAGAGAAACCACTTCAAGACATATGCTAAAAGACACCAAATGATGTAATATAAACGCTAGTTAAGGGGACTGTTGACCATCTTTCACCATACAAAGAGGGAATACAGACCATCTGCATGCATCCCTTCATCTACCACTTTAATTGCCTCTTTCCACTTTCATAGCCTGCAGTAATTAACAAGAGTGAAATCATTTTCTTTATAAAAGTAGTCATAAAATTTGTTTAGGATAATGCCATGTTTCTTTCTGCTGTTAGATGTCAACTTCTATCTTACCTTCTAAATATTTTGAAATTATACAACAACACAGTCAACAGACATCTTGAATTCATTTTTTGCAGTGGGAGTCAAGTTTCGCCATTGCGCCCCCTGTTTTTAAATTGTATTTTAGTTTTAAAATAAGTATTGGAACCATCTGGCTCATAAACGGTAGGCAAATAACACTTCTTCATGATTGATTGTGCAACATAACCTCAGGTAAGTGTAGCAGGACGAGTTAATTGAAAATTGCTTTCCATTCAGAATTCACTCTGTGCTAGCCAGTGATAAATACTTATTTCATCTGGCTCATTTGACATTATACACATTCAACATGCAAGCCCCTTGCTGACTTTAAAAAACAAAGCTATTCTCTATTCCACTTTTCAGTGGTCCTTTTTAGTGTTTCATTCTCCTAGTTTATTAGCACTGCTTTACTTTTGAATTGCACTTATTCAGACAGATGGGGGAGACAGCCCGTTTTATCTATGCTTCCTTATTTCCCCAAAGATTCCTCCTTATTTGAAATATAATAAAAGAACTGAAGTTCTTTCAAAAGCACTTTGATTGAACTGTTGTGAAGTGCTATAACCTGAAAAGGAACATTGTGTTGTTAGACCTGAGAAGTTCATGTTAGTGCCTCGGAATGGAGAAAAATGCAAAACAATCAAAGTGAGAAACAGATGTTGCAAAATTCGTGTATTTTGTGTTATCAACTTTAAACACTTCATGGTGGCCTGGAGCAGTTTTCAAGTCAACTGAGACCAAATTATAGGCACAAAAAAATGCCCTATTATCATATGAAACAAGAAGATGGAATTCTTTAGGTTGCATTTCATCTAGGGACTTCTGATTAACTTGAGCAAGTGACAAGACACGGGGTGGCATTTTCCTCTCAAATTTATCAGATCTTCTTCCTGGAAATGCTGCTGATATTAACCTCGTTATTGACAATTCTAACTATAGATGACATTTAAATATTTATGTGAACTGTAAGAATTTTGCATCTCGTTTCTTCTTTCCGTCTTCTTGCATTGATGTGTTCTGTCTTTCATTTGTCTACAAGCAGCAGTGTAAGCACTTTAGAGGCACAGCATTCATACCCTCAATATATAGTCATTCTCTAAGAGGCTGCGCTCCTGCAATTATTTACAATAACAGTTGTTCAAATATTGAGATACTGGTTTTGATTTCCCTTCAGCTTGCTGCTGACAACTGGCAGATCAGCATGCAAAGCAGGCAGCTCAGCTTGAGTGCTTGATTTAAGCTCAGCTGAATTTATGTCACAAGATTAGTGAAAGGAAATAAAACCTAAAATTCTGGTTCCTTTAACTGTCTCAGATGATTTACTGCAATACATAGGAAAAGAGAGACAGAAAATCATAATCTGGTTAGAGATTTGCCTTTGATGGGAAGAGATAATAGCAGAAGAGCTCAAAGCAGTGATATTCACGTCAGCCATTACGTCTCCTCTCACCCCAGGTAATCAAAGCCCAATGTAAAGTGGCTCATTACTGTGAATTTTATGATACTAAATGTTGAGAAGAAAAAGTGTAAGACTCCCTTTCCCAGGCATGGCATGCTTCTATTTTGAACAAAAATATTTAGCTTTGTTTTTTTATGAGCTACATCATCTTGTCTCTCATACAGACATGTGAGCTTCAAACATTGTGGTGGAATAGACAAAGTAAAAGATTACAGTAATAAATATTTTAAATGATGGAAGATGAGAAAAACTTTCTGTAAGCAAATCTCAAGATTTTTGCTCTACTTTTACATGAGCATTAAAAGTCTACACTAGGTGTCAGATTCTCCATGCTGTTGTACCTGTCATAAAATAAAGGAAAATTCCATAAATGGACTTTAGCTGTTCCAGAGTCAGGAGGTATCCATACTACTAGAAAGTTTCTCTGCCTGATAATATCAATCATATCTCTAGAGAAAGAGGTCCACAATAATTTTGGTTTTGTAACTTTATTTTTATAGTAAGAGGTCAAAGTGTGTGTTTATTTTCAATATTTAGGACCAAAATTATGCACTGAAGAACAAAAGCTCCTGCATTTACAAATTTAACCTAATCTCTGGCTACAAAACAAGAGTCCTGGTACATATATCATTATGTTAAGAATCATCATCTTGAAGATATATTATTTTAACTGCTGTAAATAGAATAAACCAACATGGTGCACATTGTTATAAAAAAAAGCATAGAATATTTGAAATAATTTAAAAAATATTTAAGAAAACTTCATTTCCTCTTAATTCTACCAGTTACTAGTTCCAGTACCAGGAGTAACATACCCGAAATCTATATTTACTGTTAATCTTACCATTTCTACAATAAAAAAAGAATGCTCCCCTGACAGGTCTGAGCAGACCCCATACTGAATCTTTCTGCAAAGTTTTTGTTACCTGAGGAAACTGGTTGTTCTTGAAGTTCTGTTCATTTCTCAGTGACATATCCTGCCCAGTAAGGGCTGAGGAATGACTCTGAGTCAGTGCTTTTGATATAAATCTCTTCTCATATCTGAATGACTGCATGCAAAGATCATGTTCTAGATTAAATAGACTTAGAGAGAAACATGAACAAAGGTATATTTGTATTTCAACAGTGCATGGATACCCTTCTGCTTAACCTGTATTGCCTTGTGTGAAGTGTTTATAAATCTGGAGGCCATAGCTAGGTACAGACAGAAGATAAGTATTTTAACACTTACTTACTCACTTGTGCAGCAAGATTTAAAAATAGCAGGCTATTTGTTAACCACTGTGAAGTGTTCTGGCAAAGAAAAGCTTTGAGAGGAGTTTTGCAATTGTATAAAGGTATTTCTACATAATAAAAGTGTCAGGAGCAATGTGAAGGACACTAAGCTGAGGACTTACTGACAGTATTGCCTGAGGAGAGAGGAAAGCTTTTGACAATGAAAGGGGGATAGCAATTAGCACATAGAGACTGGGATAAATAGCTATATTTACAGGACCTTGAGTAAAGTAACGGGATCACCTTCCAGCTCTTGCCTGACACTGTCTGAGGAGAGTCCTCTAAAATATCTGGTGGGCTGGATATTCAGTGCTGTAAACATCAACACTCAGGAAAACACATTCTTCTGCACTGTACCGTGGATGTCCTACAGGTGGGGTGAACATGACTACGAGTGATGTGTGTGAACTCTGAGTTCGGCTTCGTCGCTGAATTTCCTTGGGGAAGTCATCTCATTTTGCTTCTCCTCTGTCCCTTCACTGTCCTGCTCTACTTCTCTCTTTCCCCCATGGCAGAACTCTTTAGACAGCAAGTAGCTTGTTACAGAGCCTGTTGTTGGCTGATCACAAGCAATATTTTCTTAGACCTTCATTTTACTCTTAACTCCACTATGTACTGCGTGGGTGACCTTGGGAAGGTGGATATAATTTTTGTCAGATGGGAATGATGATAGCCGTTCCCTCTCTACAGTATGTTGAGATTGGTAATTAGCATATTAGTGTATTAATTAAACTATTAATATAAAGAAACTCCATCTTGTTTTGATAGGCTGTATCCCTGTAAGTGTTTTAGCTGACTATCCATCTTTTGCAGATATTAGCTCACCTCCTATAAAAGATACTCCAGAGATCATAGACCAAATATGACTAATGGACAGGTCAAACATCACAAGTACTTGGAAAGAGCTCAAAGGGCTCCAATTTCTTGTCCAATATAGTAAATGTTTTGGGCATCCTGTACTTTCCTCTCAGCTCATCCCATGAGACTGTGGTTTAATGGCAGCAGAGTGTTCCTAGATTAACTCTCTCCAATTTCAAGATGCAATCATACTTACAGAATTCACAAATGCCACCATCACTCAAGAAAACAACAATGAAAGAGCAGTGTTTAAGAAGAATCACTTCAATGTTGACATGAGAACCTGAATCAGAGGAGACCTACACCCAAGTTAGAAAATGAACTACCGGGATTCAAAAAAGGACTGGCACATTTAAAGGGCAAATGGCCATTCCCACTGAAATAAATAAGTCAAAACACATAAACAATGTCAAAACATGAAGAGGAATTTCAAAGCAGCTTAAAAATGACTTTTGGGCAGTGAGCCTTTAAAATACACTTTAACTTCCTTTGCACATTAATGACTGAACACCAATGCAATGCATTCAAATGCTGCTACTACACTATTGAAACTGGCAGTAAAAGAAATGAAAGAAGCTCAATTTTCTGCTTAATTTCAAGGCATTAAAGTGAATGTGATTCTTCACAGTACTTTCAGCAGAGACTTTGGTCCTTGTTGGTAAGAATCATAAATCATCTTCTGCACCAGAGCTCTGGAAAATGTTAATAGATCTAAACATTTTGGCCACATACACTATAGCTCATTAAAAACCAAAAGGCTTCAACTTAGTTTAATAAAAAAAAAATTCCTGTGAACTAGAGGACATAAACTCAGATTGAAACTCAGTGAAGACAGGTATTTATACAGCAATCAGTAAATACATTTCAACTTATTTGCATTTGTAGAGAGCATTAAAAGACTGGCATTCTCATTAGTCTAGATATTTTATTATGCAGGATTGTCTATTTCTTTGTGTTTATAGTCAGGAAGAAATACCAAATGAGTAGTATTCATAATCAAATATGGGCTACAGAGAGTCTTATGCCTGCTCATTATTTTATCACAAACAGTATTTGCACACAAATATTGGATAAAAGACATCTTCCCACTTCAGAGCCTTGAATAAAAGTAGGTTTAGAAGGGAAGGAACATTTTATTTTACCTCTGGACTTTCATCTTGCAACATATAACTACCCATATATTTATAATTATACCATAAAGCAAGAGAAATGCAAAGTATAAGCCAGGAATTTTGAGCAAAACCATGGGACTTTCATTGTTGGTTGTTTTAATATAATTTTCTCTACTTTCAGACAGAAAATATGGAAAAAGAGTCTTCAGAACAAGTAAGTAGGGAATGAAGAAATGCCAAATCTAGCAGCTGGCAATAAAGAATTTGTCATATGATATCACATTTGGTATGTGAGCAGGCTGGAAGTACTGCAGAAACAACTGATAATCTTGTTGGTCTCTGACTTTTCAACTTTGCTTGCACAGTTGTTTGTTTATTCTGCTATTTATATCTCAACTGCTACTTGGAACATGCTCAAAATATGGCAGAAATTCCCAGTAAAATAGCTTAAATCAGATGGACTGTCTTCCAGCCTTCCTTACTTAAAATGGGGAAAGAATCCTAGAAGCAACATATCTCAGAGGAGCACACAAAATATTCATCTAACCTCAGGTTAGGACAGGACTGGACAGGTCTGGTTTAGTTTAGGAGGGATTTTTTTCTTTAAAGCACAATTTTTCAGCCTGCTTTCCATATGGGAAACATATCTCAAGTTTGTTTTTTAAATGCAGTACCAAAGCCTTATCCTTAATTTCAAGTTCTTTAATGAGCTCTAGTAAAATACACTTTCTATCCAGGCTATCCTTCTTTCATCACCCAGCTAGAATGAATTGGAGAAATTTGCTTTCAGACTCTTTCAGCATCTTGCCAGAGTAAGGACTGAGATACTGATCAAGTGATCTCTTCTGGAGGGATGCTACTTTGTTTTCTCTGTTCAATTGAGCATTCTTAACATACACTGTGGTTTTTCAATCTCATGTTTCTTTCAATTTGTCATTCCAACACAATCATTGAAATAAGTGTTTATACTTCCAATTGACATTAAGGATCCCATTTAAATCAGTACCGTGAAAAGCTAAGTTTTGCAGGAAACTATTTTTTACCATCTATTAAAATCAACCTTTGCAATAATAAGTTATTGCTGTGGATACGAGCTTCTAGGACTCTGAAGGACAAAGCTGTCCCACTTCTTCCTTCACTTTTTTTCTCTCATTCTTTGTCCTTTGCTTCATTTTCAATCCTTCTTTTCTCCCGGTTGAGCAAAAACATCATACCTAGTTTCCCACTGGGTGTCTATGCTGACACTGATCTAACTTAGCAGCAGCAAGAGTTGAACTCCAGCAATCTTAAAGAAAATTTCATCCAAGGAAATATGTAACAGCACAAAAGCTTCCAAATTTTCAGTAGTTGTTCTTAAACCCCCACTTATAAGCAGGGAAATGGTGCTAGCTGTATGCAACAAGAAAAACTGAGACAGAGGAACATGGGATCGCTGAAAACTTCTAAACTGAATTTTTAAAATGAATGTAGTTAGAATTTAGGACGCCATGTGAGGAGGAAAAATCAGAAATCCTCAGGTCTGCAAATGCTGGTGAAATTGCAAAGGTATCTAAAGTTCATCCCACCAAATTCTCCTTCCTGCAGCTCTGTGTCTTACCCGAGTCCAAGCTGAGATCTTTTGTTTTGTTTTGCTATTTAGTTTCTTGAAAAACTCAATCAAAGGTATTCAAAATATACCTACGGTGTATCTGTGAAAATGAGCAAAAAAGCATCACCTACTTTTATGAAACTACCTTATTAATTAACGGGAAAGAGAAATCACTTAATTTGTGGTTCACCTGGATCAGATGTCAGGGTAATTCACCCTGGGGACAGTCAACAACCCCACACAAGCTCTTAATGCTGGAGAAGTTCAAAATCATTCATCAGGAAACGATCCAAACTAGACATGATCTTGGCATCTGTGAGGCACTTCCCCTTTTCCTTGAAGTCTTTTTCTTGTGCAGCAAAGAAATGAAGAGCCACTGCAAAAAGCCAGAAAACACAAGAACAGCAAAAGTCTTTAATAATGTTATGAGGAAATTTGCCTAAAAAGCATGAATTGTGGATTCCTGTTCTTGTCCGATATAGTGTTTATATATTAAACATTAAACAGCCAGTGAATAAAATAAACAAACATGCTAATGAGCTGGGACTGGAACCTGTGACCTCATCTTCAAGGCAGAGAGCTTTGGTGTCAATGATGGCCCAGCTAATCTTAAACTTTTTTCTGCAGAAATTCAGGACACCTCGAGAAAGAAATTACTTCTAGCTTGCTATCTAAGAATCTTTCCTGGGAAATGGGTGATTTAGCAATATCACAGGCCAACAAATGTCCCCTGGTGTGTAATAAAGGGCTTCTGTTCCCGGCTCAAGGCTGAACCTTACTTGCTGAGAGTCAAGGACCCACGCCTTATGCAAAGCTGGAAGTGACCCACAAGGATCATCCAGTCCAACTCCTGGTCCTGCACAGGACCATGCCCAAGAGTCACACCATGTGCCTAAGAGCATTGTCCAAACACTCCTTGAACTCTGACAGGCTTGGTGCTGTGACCACTTCCCTGGGGAGCCTGTCCCAGTGCCCAACCACCCTCTGGGTGAAAAACCATTTTCTAATATACAGCCTAAACCTCCCCTGGCACTTCAGGTCATCCCCTCAGGTCCTGTCCCTGGTCACCAGAGAGAAGAGGTCAGTGTCTGCCTCTCCTCTCCCTCTCATGAGGAAGCTGTAACTGCAGTAAGGTCTCCCCTCAGACTTCTCCAGCCAGAACAGACCAAGTGACCTCAGCTGCTCCTCACATGGCTTCCCCTCAAGGCCCTTCACCATCCTCGTGACCCTCCTTTGGATGCTCTCTAATGGCTTAATATCTTTTTTACATTGTGGCACCCACAAATGCCCCCAGCACTCGAGGTGAGGCTGCCCTAGTGCAGAGCAGAGCGGGACAATCCCCTCCCTTGCCTGGCTGACGATGCTCCCAGGACACACTTGGCCCTCCTGGCTGCCAGGGCACTGCTGGCTCATGTTCAACTTGTCATTGACCAGGACCCTCAGGTACCTTTCCATGGTGCTGCTTTCCAGCAACTCATTCACCAGTCTTTAAAACTTTGGCCCCGGTGTGCCAATGAAGCAGCTTATCAAGTCCATGGCAAGCCACAACTCTTGTAGTGCAAGCTGTAGTGCAAAGACATCAAGACTGAAGTGGATCATGCCCTGACCTCACTGCTCTCTGTGGGAAGCAGACTTCCTTTAATAGCAGGACATAGTGAGCTGTGGGCTGGTGTACGTGCATGCTTGAGTCAGGAGCAAGACAGGGAATTTGGGGCCAGCTTTGACTCTTGCCACCACTTTGCTGCCAGACCTCTAAATCAGAGCAATATCACCCTGTTTTTGCTTTTAATGAGTATCAGTGCTCACTGAATCAGCTATATGAGCTGGGCTTTGCTAGCATACTGCAGAACTGTCAGATGTTTTGAATAACACAAGACATATCTTTCTTATATTTGCATGGAAAATCCTGGAGAAAATAAAACTCTTACATTACTATTTGTTTGGATATTATGTGTAAGAAGAAAACATCTGTCAAGCAGTAGAGGTTATTAACTGCTTAGTGCATTTTCTCTGCATGTCAACCACATGACAACTTTAGAGGAAGTGTACAGATTATGGCTAAGCATTATGGATCAGTTGGTTGACAAGTGGGATTTGACACAAGTTTGTAAATTCTTTAGAGTTGTTGGAGCTATTTAATTTACATAAATTGAAGAGCATTTTTCAGGTTCAGCTTTGTTTTGGCCATATTCTGTAGATTCCACATGCTGACTACACTTTCCATTTGGATCTACTCAGCTCTGTATTAATAGTTATACCATGAACTTGCAAAAATCTCATAGCATTTTGGGGCCATAATAAAAGGGAAATTAGAATTATATTTATTGTTTATATGCCTACTACATGGAAGCAAGATGATCTCAGGCTTTAATGGGTCTTGCCATTCCACCTTGTAGCATTTAATTATTGATAAGCAACTAGGTTTGACTTTGTATAGGGGAGGTAAGGTGAGGGGTTGGTAGACAGGGTTTGCATAAAGTTTGTTTCCATTGGAAACTGGGTACTCCTGCTTTCTGCTTTCCCCTTGAACTACCCTAAAAGTCTAAAATGTCATTTGATGTAATTGTGCAGGGAAAACAAGAAGTTTATGAAGAAAAAATAAAAAGTGTGGTTGCACAAATTTGCCATTATGATTTGCTTTATTTTGATAACATTGCATTTTCCCAGTTGCAGACCCACTGGGGAGATCCCATGTGTTACAGAAGATTAACTGCTCTTTTTAGTTTTCTTCAATATAATTGTTGGCAAATCTTTTGTTAAGCCTAAAGAAAACTAGATAAAATGTACATTTTAAGACAGAATTTCTATGGCTATATACAACAAAGAGCAAAGGTATATCTAATATTAAATGCTATAATAATATATATATATATTTTTAAGAACAATTAGAAAGGCTTAACATGGTCTTTCTATCATTCATGAAGTAATGCATTCCACAAAGTAATGCCATCTATTGCTTTATTCACCAGCATGTGTATACCTGAATTGATCATAGCTGGTCAGGAACTATTTTTTTTTATTTTTATTTTTTCAAGAGGCAGAAATTTTGTTTCATTTTCCCATTTGATCAGGCTTTTTGCTCTGAAAGTTGTTTTCATTTAAAAAAAAAAAAAGATGTTTTGTTTTATGCCTCTTTGCTTTATGTTTTTTTCACAAGAAAAACACATTTGAAACTCAGTTTATATGAAATGAATAATCATTTCCATCACAGAAGCCACATGTTCTCTGATCCTTGTCTCACATGCAGTTCGAAAGAAAGAAAGTCAGCATTACTGATACAGTGGCAAAAACTATCTGAAGCATATCTCTACTACCTCTTTTCAAGTCCTTCAAGCCAGCAGGTTTTTGATATGCTTTTTTCCTTCAGCAAGTGTCTTGTTGGTGTCCAAAGCTGTCTGCACCAGCTTTAGTAGTTTCTCAACAGACATCTGTCATTTATATGGTATATCACTTTTCTTTTGAATATGAGGATTGCATTATATTTTCTAAACTCTTTGTAACCCACAAGCTCTTTTGTTTGTTTTTTGGATAAGCCTTCTAAGGATATAACAGTTCTTACAAATAATGAAAACTCCTATTTTAATTTCACTGTTGGTTATCTACCTCATAAAGGATGAGGAGCTGAATTTTAAACTCATATAAGGAGAGAGTGGGATGATGAATTACGGAGTTCGCTTCCTATTATAAAACATTTTAAAATGCAGAGATAGAGCTTGAATTTACTGGCTAGGGAAATCAAGCACAGCTATGAGCTAATTCTCCTGTATACTACTTTACAGCTTTGGAAAATTTTTCAAGATACTGAGGAAATTAGTCACTTCTGACGTTCAGAAGAGATTTCCTTTTTGAAAGCTTCATCATTCTGTATATATTGTTGAAGGCATACAAGGTGTTAGTGAAGAAGCTTACAGGCAGCAGGCCAACATCTCCTGAGATAACCTGGCAGAAACTGGTATCTAACTGGTGGATTAAACCATTTCTCATTTATTAGTGCCATCTTCTATTATATGTTCATTCATCCCCCATTTTAAATCAGGGATGTGTCAAATAACAGCAACTTTTCTTGTTATTGACAGAGACATCAACTTAAAACTATGAGAAAATGGATTTATTTTCTTAAGAGAAAAAAATGTTCTTTGCTGTTTCCATGTCTAGAAAAAGTGGTTAGAAAGGAAACAATGATAGATTATTTTCTAAGTCTCCTACTGCTAGAAGAAAACAGGAATTGTTTGTATTTGCAGCAAATACTTATGGTGTATATTAAAAAAATTTTTTTCCTTAGTTTTCTGGTGAAACTGCGGTACAGCAGCTACCTAGAAAGATTGTGTTCCCCGTTTCATTGGATGTGTTTAAGTGGCTAATTCAAATACACATAACCCATAGCACAGCACTAAGAGTGTGGGAAGATTTTTAACAGCAAAAATGCAAAAGTGTGTGCGGGGCTATGCGGAAGAGCCCCTTGGGTCTCGCCCCATGCAGAGGAAAACAGCAAATGAACTGACCCTCCAGACTACATCCCACTGTGATGCATTCATGCCAGATGGACCTTAGGAATGAGTTTGGGTTTGGGGTCAGGGAGGCAAAAAGATTAGTGACCAAAACCAAAGTGAGCTGAGGAGACAAGAAGATGAAAAGTAGCATCCAAAAGTTGTATGTCACCTTGAACAAGCCATAGCAGAATTTACAAGCAAGTTAGGCAATGAATCAGCAAATGGGACCCTAGTGGGATTTTCAGAAGCACTTAGACACAAAGAGCCTAATTTTTCGTCTGAAATTAGAGTCTGAGGTGCTTTAAAAATTTCACTTGGGCTATGTGTGTTCACAGTGATGGTGTTACCTTAAAAATATGACCCCTGAGCTGCACACTCTTCTCCAAAATGGAATAAAACCAGTAGCTGCTCCCTTGCAGGCAGCCTCTAAAGAAAATGTCAGTAAAAAAGGATTCTGGGATTCTCAAGTACTGTGTTATGAAAGCTACAAAAGCAGCAAGAATATCGCTCGTTGCCAGTGTTCACGTGAAAGTGTGGGCTCTAAAGCTCAGCTCTGCTCCTGGCCATGGAGGCAGATTAACCCAATCAAAATGAAAAGGACATCACAGCAAGAAGACTCAAGAGCCACAGCTACTCTTAACCTGTGTCTAAGGTGCAGTTCCTGCTATGAACTATGGGGGTTTTGATGTAATCTAAAATTGGGATGGGATTTAACTTTTGAATAATGTATCTGACTTCAGGTATTTATGTGTAGGTGCTTGCAGATGAGCTGGTGTTGAGTGGTCAGTGGACATCCAGTCAATACTGTCCATGGAGCCTGGAAATCTGTCCTGCTCATCCTAAATAAGAAAGGTGCCTAAATTTAGGTACCAGCTGCCGTTTGAGATGTCTTCATTTTCCAAAATGTCCACTAAGGGCTGGCCGAAATGCACGAGACCTAGGGGAGATTGCCTGCCCTGGATACCCTCACAGGGTCTGAAGTGGCACTGTTCAGCTGTGTTTAGGCTATGTTATCTTGGGTCAGATAGATACATCTGTAAACTAGAGACTGTTCTGGGAGCCTAAACTTCTCTTGACATGTGGAAATCCCCATCCAAAGAATGACTGCCTTACATGGTTACATTTTGGGTAGATAATTCCTTGATGGTTTTGACTACAACATTTATACTGATCTACAGCTCTGAATAGCAATTGATAAAAACACACCCTTCCTTCTCTGAGGAAAGCTCTGGTTAGTAAGGGTGATTATTTTCCATTCCCTGTACATTATCAGGGAATCTCTAGCCTGAGAGTACAGTCCAAGTTTTGTTGAAAAATTTAATGCATTTACTGCTTTTCTAAGATTGTGCAAACCTGAGACTTTTATTGAGTCTTCTGCTCCTCACAGAAACAGTTAAAATCTCAGACACTTCTGTATAGAAAAAAGCAGTATATAATTTATGGCAATTATTTATACATTCCTTTTCATTATTTTCTTTGCTGATACAATCTGATTTGCCAGGGGCAGGAAAGGACAGAGACTTTAACTGAAATAACTATCACAGAGCACTGGTTAGTGGGTAGCAGAGCACAGTTTTGTATTCTTAATTTTCTCCTTCCTGTCAGAAGTATCTGAAATCTCTGCTGCGTGTTCTTTCTTAGCACCCTGCCTAGGCATATGTCAAAGGCAATCAGCGCCATTTTTGTTCCATTTCTGTACAACTGCAGGGGAACATTTTGGTGCTTAACAGACTGACTCTGAACATCCCTTATTCCTCATACTTTTGCCTCTTTTAGTTTCCATAAACATTCCTTTCTGGCGGCAGAAGCAGCAGTCAGCCAGCCCTGGATATGTGTGCAACTATTAAAGTCCCTTCTGAGAAAGAAGTTTGGGAAGACTCTCTTTTGTTTGATCCTTGGGCTCTTCATTTGTACTGCACTGAATGCTGTAATCTGGGATAGTTTATTGGTGATCCAGAGAGAACAGGTGTTCCTTCTTTCCTTCATCTCTGTAGCTATTTTGCTTAGCATTTTTCCAGGCCGGATGCAAAGCCGTTCTGAAACAGCTGTATTTGTCCCTACCATTACTGAAAACTGTACGTGCCACACTGACATGTCTGGGAGCAGTAACTGCTTAATTGATTTGTTTGCTGTAGAACAAGATTATTTTGTTTATGCTGAACATCTGCATCTCAATTTTCCCAAAGGAAAGGAAGGAGAAAGAGAGGGAATAGCAAGAAAAGGAGTTGCAGACAAAAAAAAGGAGTTGCAGAAAACCTTATGAGAACCCTTGCAGACTCATATCCTCATTGAAATGAGCAGGGAAGAGAGGGTGCCCCAGGGGCCAGGGGAGTCTTTATTCTTAGAGTCGGGGGGTGAAGAAGAAGGTGATGGACAGGGTCAGGCATGCTGTGCCAAACACATTGGGAATTCCAGCAAGAGGGACAGGACTGGGACGCTGGTGGCAGGCACAGCTTGCATACTGGGGTTATGCACGTGAAGGGGCTCTGAAGGTGTTTGTCCATGTGCTACCTGGCACATGGAAGAAGCTTGCTCTTTTCAAAACATGACTACATGGAGCAGGACTGTCCTGTAGTGACTTGCTCCACACAAATGTCCTCAGGAAGTCCCAAACAGTTTGCCAAAACTTCTGGCTGAAGATGCAGAGGAAGAGCAGGTTCAAGGAGTAGAAGGGGGGAGATATTTTAATTTGTGTTGCACTCCAATGAGCAGTCTTCTATAAAGAATTAGTTAAATACTAAATAATACTTTACTTTTAGGACAGCTGCTCTTTTTTCACAAAAACCAAGACAAGCATTTGAGTCAGGGGCAGGTCAGAGTTACCAGCACACAACTAATATTCCATATTTTGAGATGATGGGAGGAAAAAAGAGTGTGTTCAGGGATTTCAGAGAGAATATTAATTTAGGACTGGAAGTATTGTTGGATATTTAGTGTTCCTGTGGAATAGGTAACATCACAGTCTCTTCTAAAAGTCTCTATAGAGATAATCACTTCTAAAAGTCTCTATAGAGATAACCACTTAATAAGATTATGTTGCACCCAGTTTGTGTGAATTCTCACTCATCTGCATCTTTTCTTTTCTTTTAAATTTGCTGAGCCCCTGATTCCAGCACTGCAATTATAGAGACATTTTTCTCCTGTGCTCCTCAGGCCTTGCAAGAGATGTCTAATATTTCTATCATGCTAACCTGTTGAATCTGCTTGATATGTAAGAGCAAAGACCATTTAAATAACAGGACTAGTGGACAATAAATGTATCCTTTAACACCACCAGTCACTTTTCACAAGTATCCAAGTGGGCTATGTCAGCCTGTTCTGTTTGTGCAGTTCATTCAAAGGCATCTAGTGTGTACAGACATGAACACTAATCCCATTTTGTTTAGGAGAGGTCAGGTTGAAATAAACTTAAGTCAAATGACCAGAAGTTTTTTCTAAGAGGAAAAAATGAATAGAGGTAATATTACTTAAAAATGTTTCTTTGTAGAATATTAACAGAAAAAGCAAAATCCCAGGTGTGTATGAGGCTGTGCTGCCAACATTTGATGCCTTATAGGATGAAAGGCTTGAATTTCCATGGGGTCATCAGATCTCATGGTCAGACCAGTATTTTACCTTCTTGTGAGCTTCAGCATTCTGCTTTGTGTAAGCTCTATCTTGTAGGTGATGAGATTGACTTTCAGTTAGCTACTTAAAAAACAGAAGCAAAACCAGAAGCATCCATCAAACGTGCACATTCTGTTTGAGGGAAAGATAATGGAAAGTGAGGTTCTGCAGCACAGCAAGTGCAAGTATCTTTATAGGATTGTCTCTTATGTCTCTATATTTTTTAGCTGTAGCATTTGAAGTTCAGGAGGACATTCTCCATTAGGGAAATGCTTCATCTCACATAAAACAGTGCTTCAAGATTAGGTGTTCAGCCTAAACTAGGCATGTACCTCCATGAGGTAACCTGGCATGACAGTGAGCACAAGTTTATTGGGAAGCAGTTGATTGTTCCCTGGAGTTTCTGAACCCTTTGTAGTAGTTTTAGAGAGAACTAGATGACAGGATTTCACTAGATGTATAAATTTAAGTAGCTAAGTCAGGCAGAAGAAATCCCATTCCAACACTGCCCATCTCACTGCAATAGTGGAGATAAACTGTCAATTTAATGGTGAAATGTCTTGAAGTCTTAGGCTAAAGACAAAGTCAAAAGGTCAGTTGGTCATCTTAGCTTTAATTCCAAAGCCAGGACATGTTTCCAGACTGTAGATAAGACTGTATGACAATCAAAGATAAATTATGATAATTTAATAGCAACTGCCTTAAATGGACTACCAACCCCAAAATATTTGTTAATGTATCAAATGAACTGCATCTGTCAAAAATATGAGTGGGCCATCATTCAAACTCCTGCTTCAGTTCCAGGACTGCATCTCTGCAGGGAGACCCACAAAGACAGTGCAGTCCCTGATGTTGTTCCAGAAAAAATTGACCCGTCTTACTGAAAATATTTTAAAAATAACTTCAGGATACGTAGGAAAAGTAATCACGTTGATTGTGCTGGCAGTAGCACTTAGGATAGTCTAGACCAATTCAACATGATGAAACCTCAGTTAGTTGGAAAGTTTAAATAATAAAGAATTTTCAGTGAGATAAATGGACAATTTTCTTTTGAAAGTGAAAAACAAGTTTCCCAGCCTGGTCGGTACTACACAATTGTTACCTGTGTGGTAATGCCAGGTCAGTTGACCATATTAAGGTTGACTTAGATTATATTTAGTCTTCACGCTGACATTTGGCACAGATTTATTTTTAAGACTAAGGTCAAGTTCTAGTGTAATAATCTATGCTTTCTCTGTCAGTATTTATGAACATGATTTAATTCCCCCAACTCTGTTTTTCACTGATTAAAACTCCCCAAACTATTAATCTCACACTCAAGTCAAAGCCTTTAAAAACTAAAAAGCATGTCTGCAGTTATGATGTCTCTTTAAAATAGCAAAGGAAGCAGCCAGAAGATTAATTTGGGGATAAGCATACTGTTTATGGTACACGAAACATTCCTCCTCCTACTGCAAAAATGCTTAAAAGGGTTTGCTATTTGATTAGTGCTTCCAAATTAGAATAGCTGCAGGGAAAGAAAAGAATCATGTGCAACTGCAGCCTGTCTTCAAATTTAATCTGTTTTGGTAACACATACAGTATTAAACCCACTGTTGGCTAATTTCTCGTGCTAAATATGTCTTGCTTAGTGACCTCTGTCACTTCGCAGAACCCTGATCAACAGTTTTCAGGTACTGAGAGTCCCAACAGACAGGACAGCTTGTTCTAGAACGACTACTACTTTTTAATCTTGCATCAGTTGGAATACTGAATTGTGTTATGTATCATATTTTGTTCAAAAAATTCTAGGAAGTGCAAATCTTAGAAGGCATATGAATAGTATGGAATTCTGACCTGCCATTATTTTCCATGAGGTTTAGGAAGAGATTTATGGATGTTCAAAAGAAGATCAGATTTATGGGACAGAGTAATGGTATGGCATAGAATATAGCATTTAGTCATAATGTTAATTTTATTAGTGAAGTGCTTCATAATTTGTAGTAAAAAGGCTTAGTGAAGGACAATCTGGACAGCTAATGGCACTATTTTCAATAAAGAGAGTGAAATAAAAACCTAGTGCATTTTCTGTTCTTCAAGTATGCTACAAGGTTATACAATAGACTGCAGGGAAAGGGATGGAGATTATGAAAAAGATACCGGTGAAAAATCAGCAGATGGAGACTGCTCTAAAATGCTAAATGAAACACATGTATTTAAAGTAATGAGTATTTTATGATGAGAGATTCCACCATGATCAATTTAATGGTTTTAAAATATTAAAATGCAATGAGACTAAGGAGGGCAAAAGTGATTTAAATATAAATCTATTGATTATAAACCTAAATGCAGAGGCTTTGTGCACTCAGCTCAGAGAGAGAGAAAGATAAGGAACAAGAACATAGTCAGAGGTCTTTAAAATCATTGCTTTTGATCTAAACACTTAACCAAAAAGGCAGGAACTTAGGGCTTGTGCCAATTGTTCAGGATGATTCTTTGATGTTAATTGGGAAAGAAATGCTAAGTCCCTTTTCATCTGAACTCACTGTGAATGAACCAATAGAGTATCTTAGCAGAGTGAGTACACTACTACAGGGTCTTTTCAGTCAAGACCAGCCTCCAAATCCCCCTTCTTTTCCCAAAGTAAGTTGCTAGGGCTTGTTCAGGTTATGGTGTTAATTTTTGTTTATTCCTATTCCTCCTTGCTCTTTGCACTATAGGATCAGGAAACATTTTGCCTCCTGGCAAATGTCTGGTTTCTGCTCCACTTTGTTCCCCAGGTTCATGCATAAATGCCTTTTCTGTCTTTCATTGAGCCACATAGGCAACCTGCAATATCATCTGCACAGATCAAAGCAGAGGAGTGCTGCATTCACCAATTTGAAATAGTTTTTGCCAAGCCATAACCTTGGTATACAGTCAACTTTATTTTATTGGAGTTGCTCATTCCTACTGCCTAGGTTATTTTATTCCTAGAAGTATATATTTCTCAATCAGCGGAAAAAAAAAAAAAAGTTAAACGTTCTTGACTGATGGATTGACAATAGACTTCTCAAGAGCAAAGGGAAACTTTCTATTTCAGTGTCAAATGCCGTGAATTTCCAGACCTGCAGTATAATAAATCTAGGATGTGGCAAGTAGAGTTTAACTGTGTGCTTAGAGGCAAGAACATGGCTGAATGCTTTGCTAAATCAAAGCTCAAGATATTTGTAGAGCAAAACATGCTGTGCTTAAAGGAATGGAAATAGACCATTTTTATTCCAAATGTTTGTACAGTTTGAAAAGTGTTATTGCATTAGCCCTGTCAGCATGACTTACTTTGTTGGCTGGTCCTCTCTGTACTACTTTTGTGGCAGTTTCCAGTTCGTGCCCTACAAGAACTTGCAAAGTAAATCTTGTGGTAATTTTTTGCCATCCTAAGGTTCTGTGCACTTGTTTTAGTGCACTTGTTTTAGAAACTTGCAATTTCTAAGTAAATAATAGACCTCCGATTTCCTTAACTTACCAGAAATTATAGTTTTTAGTGTAAACAATGCCACGAGCCCTTTGGTCCTGTCAGTTAAGTTGGGCAGATATGGTGCATAGATTTGCCATTGCTCTGGTACTCAGCTTTGCAACTTGGACCATTACAACTGTGAGGATGAGACCTGAGTGTGACCGTAGACCAGTGTGTCCTGGTTTGTTTTGAAAGAAACTGAATATATGGACTGGGAAAAAACTGTGGGCTTTCTAATAAGTCTAATAGGTCCATGGCCATCTCATAAAGTGTGCTTGTCCAGTGGTGCAAATGTACTGATTGAAACTAGTGGGAATCACACTGCTGCATTCAGTGGGAATATTAGATAAAATGGTGTTGGCATTTGCCACCTCCCCAGGAAAGAGAGCATCAAAAGTAGTATATTCACTGTAGCTCCTGGGTGCTGTTGAGGAGTTGACTGCTGTGAGAGCACAATCATCTCCTGTGAAAGATCAGTGAACCAGAGCCACTCATGCTGGCTTGGTAGCACAGGGTGTGACGAAAGCAGGGAGGCTTGCAGGGTGGTGGAGGCTCCCCAGTGCTGTGCCTGGGTGAATGCCATGGGCTACAAGGGTGCAGCACAGGCTGAATCAGCTGTTCTGCTCTGGGGCCTGGGGGTGCTGTTGTGTCCTGCATGGGTTAGAGAGCTCCATGCCTAGAGTGACCCAATCAGGCACAGCAGCAGCCCAGATATGGGCGTGCTGAAACCGGCTCAACACATAAAGTCCATCTTGTTCTCTCTGAGCTCCTGCAGTTGAATAATGCTGAGCTGGCTCATGCAGGCTCAGACAGAGCTGGCTCTGCAGACTTCAGCCATGGCATGCTTAAGGACATGGTTTAGTGGTGCACCTGACAGTGTTGGGTTAATGGTTGGACATGATGACCTTAGAGGTCTTTTCCGACCTTAGTGATTCCATAATATTATACCTGATCATTCTGACTAGACTTGAGGACATAGAAAAATATTCTGATACTATAAAAACCAAAGAGATATTGCCTTTAAGTTCTTTGTGACTTCATGGCCAGAAAGCTTCATACATACATTGATCCTAATGTCAGTCTTCCCAGATTGCAACAGAAAAAAAAGCTAAGAAAGACTGCCTGTTTGCAGCATTAACTTAAATTGTCGGCAGTACTTATTTCTTGAGACTGATTTTACTGGTACTTTTTTTTATTTTATGTCAATCATTTGTAATGTGTTACTGGAATGTGGTTAAAACTTCTAAGGAAGTAACTTACAATTATTTATTCGGTTTTTTTTCCTTTTAGAATTTTTCCAGTTAAAGAAGCAGCTAACCAAAAAAATCATTACCTGATTGTTTGAAAATTATTGTAGTCTCAGGCACAAGAGGAAGAATTTTTTAAATGACAATTTACAGCTTACAAGAATACAAATTGTTTAGTGATATTTTTGCAAAAAAAAAAGAAAAAGCCACTGAGCTGTAATCAGTCAGCTAAAATGCTGTTTTATGAAAAACAATTTTTTCAGGCACTAGTCTTTTATAGACCGCTGTATATCTGACATATGTAGGCTCACTGAATCCAGAAAAAAGTGGGGCTTTTTTACACAGTTTGCAGGTTAGAAAACCTGTCATTTCAAGACAGTTTCTTTTGAAAGCTGTTTTCATTGAAATAAAATGACTAGGTTAATAACCCCTTCAGACTTTTTTCATGGAATGTTAAATTACACTGGAAAGGTAAATTCTGTACATGTAGGGCCACTATCTCATTTGACTACAGGAAGGCTGGAAATGGATGAAGTATCTGCTTATGGCATCCCTGGTAGTCTGATTTTGTTACCTTGTTAACAGTGTTTTACCTTTTAAAGCAGAACAAAGAAGTAAAAATTCCTGTTTCAAATGCACAGGAACAGAGACTTCCTCACTGGCATCATCCTTCAATGGCAGCAGTGTAAGTCAGCAGCTCTGTGTGCAGACTCCAAGTCAAAGTGAGAGGTAACCCAGGGCCTGTGAATCACAGCTCTCAACTTTTTCAGCTTGAGCTTTAACAACTTGTTCTTCCTCTCTTAAAGAACCTTCTTCATGTGTGATCTACTATTTCTCTTTGCCCTTTGAATAATCATTTCCTTCCTCATGGAAAATTTTCTATTTGAAAGAAAACTATATAATAGCACTCAGCCAAGTAAATCTTTTTTCCTTCCCCCCTCCCCTTTTTTTATCAGACACCAATTGAAGACAGTTACAGTGCACATACTTGAAGTATTGTTTCCATCTTTGCAGTCAGAACATTCTTAAAAACAGCTCCAGCTTCAGGGAAACAAACTTATTTCTGTTTATGTTTTATCCTGACTCTGAAATGAAATACAAAGTAATAGCTTGCTTAAGAAGACATTGAAACCCATATATTAAGCAGTAATGTTCATATTCCACAAGATAATTTCCATTTTCTTAGCAAATATAAATATTTTCCTGTGTCAACATTGATAAGAATAACAGAAGAAATGGCAACAAGCTCAAAACTATTTTATGATCAAATACCAAACAAGTAATTTAATAACCCAGTTCCAAATGAAGCAGCTATGTTTGAAGCAACTATTACACCCCAGCATTTGCAGCTGTAATGGTATTTGTGTGGTACATAAAGGAAAGGCTGTCAGAAATCAAATTCTTGCTTTCTTTTGTTGCCCACAACAGAGTCTAGGCCTTTTGCTACAAATTTTGCTACATAATTTTGCACATCTGTTCACCTGTATTTCACACATATTTAAGAATTATGTCTTAATTTGATTGAGTAGTGCTCACTCACAAATTTTTTTCTTATTGCCAGAAGAATATCTCTCATAAGTACTTCTCTTTTTGACAATAGTGTTGCAGTTTCTCTTTATTGTATTTTAAATGACTGATAAATGTAAATGTTTAGCAGTGTGTTAGCATTTCTCCTGTGACAATGTATTTTAAAATAAATTTACTGTGGAAAACAAGAAAATCAAATGAAACTATTCAATTGTTGCTCCTGTCTCTCAAGAAGCAAAGACTTTTCAAGTGGATCACTGTTTTCATAGTTACTGGTATATATAATGTTTATATTTGGCATCACACATCCTAAATACACATTTTAGGAGTAACTTCTTCATTTTTTAAAATTTTATTTCTTTTTAACATGCACCCTAAAATATGTACTCTAAAATTTTAAGTCATAATCAATAAAAGCTTAAAAAAAGTACCTAGTCCCTTTGAAGTAGAAAACATATCTTGAAATTGTCCATGCACTTCTAGATAAGGAAAATCTTAGACTTGATGAGCTGAGCATTGTGCAGAAAGGTTTACTGGATGTTAATTTAAAGCCAGAAGTTGAACTCACAAAGAAAGACTTTCTACATTTTCATTATGACCTCCTAAATTGCACTCCTTCCATCAAGGTTACACAGTTTATTAAATATTCATAAAACAGAGAACAAAAAAAAAATCTAATTGCAAATAAGTGCAGTTGATGTAGATTGCATTATTTATGATTCCATTTGTTAAACTAAGACGATAGAAATTGATGAAAGACATTAAGTGGACCAAAATTTAAGGTAAATTTAGCACAGAATAGTTTTTCCTCTATACTATCTGATGGATAGAAGTTCTTTGCTTGTGCTATGTGTGTCAAAAAGACTGATTTTTTCTGTCTGTCTTAATAAAATCATCATTTCTGTATAATATACTGATATTAAGTTTTTATTATCACTAGGGAAAAAAAAATAAATAGCCTTCCTGTATTTAGAGAGAAGTTCTTAATATCAGACAACAAGGAGTTTATTATATTGACAAGCCTAAGCAGCTGAATTCCAAAATTAGGCCACTACCTTACATGCTGGGAAGAGAGGGAAGATCCTTTTTGCTGAGGACCTGAATTGCAAATAGACATATGAGTGGTCTCAAATCAGTGGCAACTTAATGACACTGGGCAATAACAATGTAGGGGAAAACTGCTCAGTTTATTTGGTTAAACCAGATCATGATCAAAATGGTTTATTGATTTATTCAAAACATTTAATCAGCAATCAATGAACAATAGATTTAATATTAATATCAACAACACAACAGAAAAGCCCCAACAGTAGACAATTACAAAATGTAAATTAACACCTATGGTTTTTGAAATATCCAAAGCCATCATTTTTGCTAGGAGGCCACAGGGGGTAGGAGCTGGTTGGTAAAGGCAAGGAAGGCAAAGGGAGACCTCTTTCCCTTAGAAGGATCCAGATTTCTTCTGCTGCCTTGAGCAGGACAAGGTTATGAACAGCCTGATGTTGGTGTGAGTTATGCTGTTGACTAAAGAACTCCAAGATCTCACCAGAACCCCATGTATTTGGAGCATTTCTTCTCTTGACCTCACAGGTAAGGTATTCAGTTCCTTGACAAAACTCTGCAGAGGAAGGGGAAGATTTTAAAACGCTTCAGAAAACCCTGACCTATAGTCCCACTGGATGATTAAATACCCATTCCCTTGCACTCTGAATTTTTTATTTCACATTTATCCTAGGCTAGTTATGTTTTCTGAGTGGTGCACAGTACATCTGAGACATGACTACCTAGCTAATGTTAGACTAAGATTATTACTTCCAATTTCCTATTCCAATGTGTAAATCTGTAATTAAAATGAATCACACAAAATTTCTTCTTCTTTTGCAACCCTTGAATTCCCATGACTAAAAAGTTTAAGAGTTTCTAATTAAGAAAGATAATATACTCACCGAGACTAATGAGACATGCTGCTGAGGGCTGCTACAGAGATAGCACTTGAACTGAAACCCTGCATGAATATTAACTTGTCCTATGATATGAAGATTAAACATTTATGTCATGCAGGGTTTTTTTATTGACTGGTGGAATTACTAAAGAAACTATCGAGATTATCATGTGGGTCCTGAGCCTGCTGCATTTTGTCACACTGAGTGGCAGGCTCTGGACAGATTGCTCCGGTTAATGTTGGGTGTTGTAAGACATGAGCTGACCTTTGCCTTTCATGTGCTGCTGAATACAGCCATGACATGACCAGAAAGTAATTACAGTGAGGCTACTACATTCTCCTTTAGGTGGGAAGGGTTTGATCTGCAAGGTTAAAAAAGGAGATGGACAGACACAACATTATATGTGGCATGTCTGGGAGGGACAGAGCTGGAAAGACTTCAGGGTACCTAAGTGGGGAATTCTATTGTCAAGCCAAGATATCAGGTAGTGAGATTTTGGAGTCCCCTTATGATCATGTAGATACTTTGAGAGACACCAGCTGAGCATACTTCATTTTGTTCTTTCATAATCTCCTCCAGCGCACAGTTAGAAGAAGCTGCTAGTGGCATTCAGTGATCCACGGAATCATGTCCTTCCCCTTACGACAGCAAACCATTAAGTTTAGGGGATTCAGAACTGGGAACTACCTTCAATTAAACTTTGCATGATGCAAAAGGATAAATTTGGCTTTAAAGATATATACAGTATAAAAAATCTGTACAGTAGATATTGGGATTAGAAGTTCCACTTAAAAAGATTTAACCACAACCTGCTTTCTAGACTGGATTCCAAGTGAAAAGAATTCTGGATTCTGTATTTCATTCTCTTAAATTCACAAGTTTACAGTGTATTGCAGAAAGAATTATTTCAGTTTCACAAGTTTACTCTGCATTAGAGAAAGAATTACAACCTCTTATACTGATTGTTTTTTAGAGTTTTTTTCATGACAGCCCACAATTCTCTTCTAAATCATTGTGACACATTTTCAAGTCATGCAAATAGAAGATAGATTTTTAAACTACAAGGCAGCTAAATCATAGAGGTTTGCAGCAATAGCCATCCTGTCTTGGATAAACACAGAATAATGCTGAACCACACTGAATATACAGCACAAATGAGGGTCTCTTTAAGGGGTAGCTGAAGCTTGGGGAAGGTGTTTTCATTTTGGATAGGTGTTTTCAATTAGTCAGAGAAATATTGACTCTCATCGTATTAATAATAATTTATTTAATCAGGCACAACTAAGTTTGGATTGCCATTTCAACTACTCAAGTGGAAATATAGGGTACAAAAGCCCTGTTTCATCTCCAGTACAATAAAATGTGGTGATCAGACTAAAATGGGACTCAATAACCTTAGAGGTCTTTTCCAACCTCGAAGATTCTGAGAAATGTTTGGTGTTTTCCTATATCCCAAACTTTTACAAGAAGAGTTTTGTCACTCAGATCATTGTGTTCATTTTCAGATGAGTGTATTTGGATTGGCTTTACCTATTACCTGTTAACTGTATTAGTATTTCTCTTTGGCTGCATCTATACTAGCAAAATAACAAGTGTTGGGACCTGTTCTTGGCACGGAACCCAGCTGGCATATTTTGACCCCATGTAGACAATTTAGTTCTTTCAGTCTCAGAGGTGTATGGCTCCATCCAGGTGACCTCTTGGGAATGTTTCCTAAAAAGTGCTAATTTCCAAATTATTTCTAAGTTTATTGGGATAGTGCTTCATGGCATGACCCAAATGTGTGAAAAGACTGCTCCAGACACTTCAGAAAAGTGTCTCGAGTTTCATCACCTGTGCTTGCTACCCACCACAATTAATTTACTAGTACATGTCTTTATACCATGCAGCATATCACTTATATCCAAACCTTCAAGGTCATAAACCTCCTAACCAAATTTGAAAGGAAACACAGCACTGTAAATACAAACAGACAATAACCTTTCTGAGTCCCTTCATCTGGAAATGTAAGTGGAAGTCAGGATGTGCAAGAGCTACTGTAATACAACTAACAGTAATGTTATCCTGGATGGTAATCCTTGCTTCAGTAGAACTTATAAAAATACACCTCCTTGCTGAAAGCTGACACTTTATTATAGACCCATTAGTGACAGGAGCAAGTCTCATGGGTGGCTGTGGCACGACACAAATTCTCTGTGGGTCCTCAGATCAGCCTCTTTCTGCCAATTCTATTTTTCTAGCAAACTCCAGGAAGGATTATGCAATTATGGTGCTCTTTTTTTATAGCCTTTCATTTTTCTTTTCCCCAGCTGCTGTTTTTTAGCAAGAGTCAGTTTGTGAAGCCACTGCAGAAATTCTGGGAAACTGCATTGTGGCTTGATCGCACACTCTTTAAAGGATAGTGGTAACTGAAGTGATTTTTTTCTTTATGTTTTTTTTTCAATACATGAAATATGGCTTTGGAGAGGAATTAGGAAGCAGAGGAGAGCAGGCAAAGGAGGAAGCACTTATAATCCTGTCTGTATGTAAGTGAGAATAAATCTCCAGAATTTCCCCTCCTATCTGTCACGTACCAATAAATTGTACCCTAATGTAGCTGCCAAAATAGACGTGCATGGTATATTCTGTCTCACGGAGATCAGACAGCCACTGGGTTTCTCTACAGCAGCAGCCTCAGACCTGGTTTGATTATCATGATCACTGTCATAAAGTGAGGTTGGTATTATTATGGCTGCTGAAAAGATACAGGACTGAAACATAATGTGTTATTGAACTTGCAATAGAACTGAAACCAGTGTTTCCAAAATGAGCTGCCTGAACCAGAGGGGGCTCTTCTGCGTCCTTCAGCCAGCAACCAGGAATGCAAGTTCTGAAACCTGTAAATTGCCAAATAAGAGAATTGTCCAGAACTTTCTGTCATATGACGATGAGACAGGGACCTCGTCTGTTTGCCACACTATGGGAGCAGAAGGTTGTTAATCTAAAAAATCCTTCACTAGGCAGCAAATCTCTATACAAATGTACTTTTATATAGGAAACCATCTCGGGGCAGGTGTTGTCGTAGGGGAAAAAACTTTTGTCATGGTCCCTTTTTCTTTCTGTCTTGCTGACCAGAAATATTACACTGCCATGGAATATTTTCTTAATGAACCTCTTCTCATCTGACTTTTGAATAGGCTTTAAGGAAAATTACATGAACTTTCAATGGCAAAAGAAGTCTATAATTGTCATTTTAATTCATCCTGTAGCTAAAAGTATAACAACTGAGCTGATAAAATTCAAATGGACTGTTTTGGTCAGAAAAAGTAGCTTGTTGAAATGTAAACTTATCATGGGAGCATGCTCATTTTGTTCTAATATTGAAGGAGAAAGTATTATAAATATAAGAAGGAGATTATTTCCACTTTTACAGCACTCCCACTCAAATTTAAAACACTTAAATGAGACCATTTTCCCCTGTTCTGGGTCTGAACAATGGTTCATTTTTTTTAATCTTGTAACAAATATGTTAATGTATAATACATTTTTGAATTGAATTTCAATATACATTAAACTTTTATGTTTCTGCAATGATGTGGAATAAAAGGTAACTTAGGAATTTTCTGTGGAGTAAGTTTTTTGAAGTCTGAGCCCTGTTGCACAGTTCAGTGTGCCCTTGCTGATGAGCTCAGGCTTCACATCACCCCTTCCCCCTGGAGGCTCTACACTGGGATTAATGACTTGGCAAATGCTTACATTGTGGATTCGGATCGCCCAGCATCAGCTCTTTGTGTATTCTTCACTTGGAGTCAATTGAATTAAAATGTAACTTCTGGAACATACCACATGACAGAATTGCATGAGATGTGTTTACACAAACTGTTTTCCACATGGGTGACTGCTGAGATGCAATTAGAAGGAATTCAGATGTGTGTTGGCAGTTCCCTTGGTACGCCTGGGACTCCCTGAGCCTCTCAGCCAGCTGGGTGTTCCTGTAGCCCCTGGAGAGGGAAGCTCTCGGAGGGGAGGCATCATGGGCTAATGCCACATGCCAGATGCTGGGATTTTAAATGCACCAGGATGTTTTACATCTGTTTCTGTTTTAAAATACAACGGAGATTTTTCAGAGGTGTAGTTATATAGGAATATATAGGACGGTATAGGAACAAATGCCAAGAAGTTTACTGTTATCGTCTGAATATTTTCCGTCATTATAAAAACGTCCAGAATACTGTGGTTGTAGCCAAAATACTGCGGGTTGTTTTTTTTTTTTTTTCTGTCAGTCTTTTGCCACCATTTTATTATATCCTTTCACTCAGGAACTTAGTTTATATACTGCAATTATTTCTCAAAATCAATGTATTGGTAAATAAGTGTCAGGAGTCTTCAGTGAAATGGAAATGACGGTGCTAAACATGTTATGGTGAGGGGGCCTATTTCATCCATTTACACTAGCTAATTTCAGTCAGCTGGCCGTAATGAGCCAGTGGAAAGGAACCATAAGCACCTCCTAAAGACCGTCCTCAGATGGGCCAAAGACACTTAAAGTGAAAGCTGATCTGAGCCATCGCAGGCTCACACGACGCCTAAACCTGATCCAATAAAAGGAATAAGAATGCGTGGCCATGGCTGGAGAAGACATTGACCTCATCTGTAGCAACCTGCACAAAATCTGATTTAGTGTGAAGACCTGGGTCTGCAAGTCCTGTGTCTGGGATGCAGATATTGCTTGTTTTGGCAGATCTTTTTGAGTGTTCCACAGATTTGGTTAAACATTTATGTTATGGTCATTTCTAAAATATAATTAGTGTGACAGATGTACCAAGGCAAATTTATCAGCAAATTTAGCTGATACTAAAGCTGGCCAAATTTCAGTAATCATCACCTAAGAGCAAAAACTAAATGCTCAGGTAGATAAAAACCCAGCAAACAGTTAAACTTTTTTGCTTGCTGAGGATTATCTTCTGCTACTAAGGGCTGATTTATTCTATGATCCTACATTCAGGGATATTCTGTGTTCAAATAAGCAAAGAATGTCACTGCAACTGATGACTCTACACAGCATTCAGAAAACTCTGCCTCAGTTTTGAAAATCGTTTTCATTCCCTGCAGTGTGTGTGCCATGTCTTTCAACTGCTGGCTATAAAACACTGCTACCATCTGATGAGGCACTTGAGGGAGCCTGAAAAGAGAGTGATTGTCTTACCCAAACAGATGTTTTAAAAGCAAAGAAGGCAAATTGCACCTGCAACTTTGTTTTGAGAGTCAAAGTCAGCATTTGGTCCAGCACTCTGCAATGAAATTTTAGCATTCTCTCTTTAGCATTCCAAAGATTCCTCTCCATCTCATAAGGCAGAAAAGATAGAAGATCATACAAATATGCCTTAAGAGAAAAATTTTAATAACCAAGAACAGAAGCAGCACAACTACATTGAATAGAAAAGAAGGTTTATTTGGAGTGCACCAACATAATTTTTCTGAATTTGAAAAAACACTCATAGAACTGAAGCTTCAGAGACATGAAGACCCAGAGATGATGAACATTAAAATGATATAACATGATATGCTAGCTCATCTAAACAGAAAAACAATATCACTCTTACATCCAGTTGATGATCTTAATAAAAGCAGTGGAGACACAGAAAGTGAGAAGCCAGAAAGAGGGGGAGTTGTTACAAAGGGGGCTGTTAGGGCTGACGTACTGCTTCTGTGTTTCAAGGGTCATTAACTTACTATCAAATAGAGTAGAGCACCTGCTTTGACATCTGGCTTTTCAAATCTATCTCTAATGACCAGAGAAACTGAATTTAGATTCTGCATCTACTGACAGGTTGTTTTTTTTTTTTTTTAAGGGGTATGCCTCAAGGATATTTATCATATTTAAAAAAAAAAAAAAAAAAAAAAAAAAAAAAAAAAAAAAAAAAGGCTGCATTTTATTGCTACTACATCCACCAAAAACCTTATTGTTAAAGAGCAGATTTTGCAAAAAGCTGTATAAATTTCCATGCCAGTCATCTTGATTTTACAACCTGAAATTTTCTTTTACTAATTATGAAGAAAAGGGACAGATAGACAGTCCTGATGACTGTCAAAAAAAATCAGATTATTAGAAGTCATATATGAAAAATGATGCAGTTAAATCTTAATATGCAAAAAAATCTGTATCAGCCTTCTTCAAATTCTGTAAACTGTGGAACTAACATTTATAAACAATAATGTAATATGGGGTCTAATTTAAGCATTTAAGATGGGCCAAAATTCCCAATTTAGTAAAAGGACAAGAGTGCATGCCTTTGAATGCCTCAGAAGAGACCCTGTCTGCCTACCTTAAATTTAATGAGGGAATTTGATTTAATATTTAATCTTTCTTCAATGCAATCTTGGCCTCTGAATTCAATATCCAGTGAAAACGACGCATACAAAATCTGGTTCGCTGGAGAATCATATCAACACTCTCATGCTTGATTACTAGATACTGACACAATCTAGAAGAGTTTCACCTTCATCTGGTGAATTTAGGAAAGTTTTCTGGAAGCAATAACAAGTATGAGTTCAAGAGGAGGTCATATCTGAACGTGAAAAAATAGAATATGGTTACAGCCTGATTCACTTCTCTCAGCTCTTTTTGAAAATAAGTACTTGGTAAGCACAGCCTATCTGTGGTTGTGTCACTAGTTAATGTTAGAGGTGGCTGAATCATTTTAGGAGGGAATTATATTTTTACATTCTTGCTAGCAGATCCTGTTAGATAACAATATATTACTGGCAGAGCACTTTGTTGTGCTAAACTTCCTATTTCTTTTTCTTATTTTTTATCTAGCTTCATGAAGTTATGCTTCTACCAGTGATAGATTTTGCAGTGGAACATAACCGGTGCACACTGTTATTTCATCAAAAATTTCATATCTAAATTGCATATTACCATTGCCCTGGCATTCTAATTGCATGGTACACTAGACTCCAATATCCTGCAGCATGGAGCATTAGTCAGCATAGAAAAAAACAAACATTCAGTTGCTCAGTATAAAGCTAAGAATACAGTCACTAATGTGTATAAAACAATGCTTTCCTTGCAATTGGATGAAAAGGGCATTTTTCTGTGGACTGTACAGTTTCTTTGAGATTTGTGTCATGGACAAATCTCTATATGTCTTTTCATATAGAAGATATTTTCTGTGGATTAATGTGGGTTTAGAAATTAAGAAATTTTTTATGCAATTGTAATATCTTTTATTCTTTTGATGGATTTAGGCCCTTCACATGTATATGTCACTATAGACAGGCAGGGACAATTGCATCCTCCATGCCTTGGTCATGGCAGAGTAGAATATTCAGTAGAATGCAGATTTCCCTGCAGTTTCTGGTTACCAAGTTTCAATTGTATCTCTCTAACAAGGATGAATTTTTCCATAAATTTATTTTCTGGATTATTGATTCTTCCACAGGATTTAATGATGTGGCTCTGGTTGATTTCTGAGGAAGGCAAGTCAGACCAAGATTGATAGCTGATTCAGAACACCTTAAAACCGGGACACATTGTGGAACTCGAGATGATACGAATCTATGCCAGAGCTTATCAGCCATGTTTCTTTACTGTAGACTTCATCCTTTTACACTTTTCAGGTACTAAAAGACAGAGAAATTGAATTCTATCTCAAGCTACTGAAAGGCAAAGAGGGACAACAACTCGCTCAAAACTATCATTTTCAGGCTGAAATCCTACAGCTCTGCAATTATGCTATGCACCTGTAAAACAACAGGATGCACTAAGTGTTGCAGTTGAATGGAAACACTTGGTCAACTTCCCTCCATTTGCTAAAGTCATGGACCTAGAGAGTGACTTGTCAGAATTCCTCCTAGCTTATACATAAAGGTGAGTGCAGCTATGTGCGACTGTGTCCTGGATATATGAAAACAGGTAAGAAACTGGAAATGAAACGTGTTTTCACCTTCCAGCTCAGGAACAGCTCTGCACATATTTATGCTGTTTCTGGACTTGTTTGTTCTCTGCTGGTGTCTCTGTACTCATTAGTTTAAATCTATTTCTTGGGCATTTCTGCATTGTGGGACACAAATAGTCATTAATAACTTGCCTGATAGACAGGAGGTGAGTTCTAAACGACAAGTTAATGGTTTTGGGATACCACAGACATGCAAGACTCATTCTCTCCCCACCCTCTTCCAAATTTTCACATGCTAGCCCTTTTTTTACATAACTGTCCACTTATAACGTTATTCAGATATAGCTAATTCAAGACTATGTAGATACTCTCAGGAAACGATGTAAAAGAAGTAAGCATTGCAATTATGAGGAGAGATATGGAACAGCCATATTCTGAATATTGCCTTCTGGATCCCTCCAGCTGGCATGAGTTCACAAACACACAGGAAATATGACATTTTCATGGTATTACCAGCTAAGACTTGTATATGATTTGGCTCATGGTAGACGACAAAACGATAAACTATCCATTTAAGTGGAGATGGTGTCCAGACCCAGTGCACATCCACATAGTGAGGTTCATGAGAAGGAATAAACAGCAAAAATCTGGTCTAGGCTAAATCAGGCAAAAAAGTTAAGATCACACTCTGCTACAGTTCAACTTATTGTTGTATTTGCTATCCAGCAGTTTGAATTTTTTTCTTTTCCTATTGTTTTTCTACAGTTTCTCTATAATTTCAAGCTGTACGAGAACTCTGTTTTGAAGAGGCGACCTTGGAAAATAAATTAAAAACCAGCTAATCAAAAAACCCCCACCAGCCCAAACAAGCAAACATTCTGTCTCAATCATTCTCCAGTTTGGTTTACCATGAGGCTGTGAAAATACTTGTACTGGCGCAGGGAGAGGCCAGTGATGTGGCCAGGCAGCTTCTCTTGGCACTGTTAGCTCCTATTAGTTTGAAAGGACCACACTTATGTCCTCAGATTTAGGAGGCTATAGAAAGGAGTACTCTATGAAAATATTGGATTGACAAGAGCTTTCATTTTCAGAACAAAAATTGCTTAAATTTTAGGATGTTTGTAGGTCTCTCCAGAATCAGATATGCTTTTAATGGGATGTGTGTTGCTGTCAGTAAGTCAGCTAAGTTCTTGCAAATTTTCCTTTTTGATAGAATTTACAAATAAATAAACATATCAACATTCCTCTGAAAAAAAGATACAACAATACGCTGAAGGCTTTCATGTGTTTGTAGTTCTGGAACTGAAAAAATATTTTTTCTGACGGAACTGATTTCTGTTGTCATCTGTTCTCATAATGATCTGTGTGAAATGAAAGATGCAATTAGCCAAGCATAGGGAAAATCAAATTGCCATAATCAGAAACCAATCCTAAATGCTGCAAATTTTCCAGACAGCAATCAAAATGAATGTGAAGGGCAGAGACAAAAGAAGCTCCAGTGTTAAAATGAAGAAGCAGTAAACTAATTTGGGTGAAGCTGTCAGTTATTGGCTATGATCATGCAAAACAGAAAGGAATTCTTTTTACCTCTGATTTTTTGATATTCTGTATGTTACAGGTTATGAGGAATGCCAGTAAAATGAGCACCTCATGTGGAGAAATACATGGATATCTGATTAGTATTAGTAATTTTGTTTGAGCTTTAAGGCTGCATGACTCAGGAATTTCAATTGAAATTGAGAATGTGTGGCATGCACTGTTCAAATCAAGAGGAACGTATGATTTATTTTACTCCGTTGCATTTGTGATTAGTGCAAAGAGGCAGGTGACTTTCTGAAAGCAAGTTGCTGATTTCAGTTAGGAAATCCATGATGAAAATAACTCCCCTTCAAGATGGACTTCAGGCTTGATAATTTGCCTGAGTAAAAATGAAGTCTAAAACTAAAAACTAAAGAGGCCGTTTCATAGCCTCCTAGATTTCAAAGAAGGCAAGAAATTTCCTAGTGGAAAAGAATTCCACCAAGAGGTGTGTGCCATACCCTTTAGTATAACATATCCACATCCTTGAATATGGAAACCAACAGCTCTCATGTTCAAATCAGCATTTTGGCATTCGAAGGATATTACCAAAAACACCTACATCTAGCAACTAGGACTTTGCCAGAGCATAGAAGAGGTAGTCAATGCCTCTTGCACCAGATGAGTGCTAGAAAACTCAGCATTTCCTTAAAGACATTAAGTTGTTGGGAGCCTCTGTTCGAGTGAAAGCCCCACAGCAGCAGCTCCGTAACTCTCTTGGGCTGATACCATTTGTAACCTGGGAGCAAATGCAACTCACCAGCATGTCCAGCCTGCTGGTGTTTGCTGGTGTCCTCCTGGCAGCTGGAAATCTTGAAATCATTGCTGTGGACAGCTGAAGCAGAGGTTCAGTCAAGTTTTCCCTTTTCCTTATTTATGAATGTCAGTACAGGGAAGTTTCCTCTTCTGGGAATTTTCTCCAGCAGTCTCTGCTTTTCTGCTTTTGTTGTGAACTTTGCTCGGCTATCAGAGGCTATTTAACCATTCAACCCTGGAACTCTGTAATCTCTCTTTCCCATCCCAGTCCTATGTGTACTGCTTGGAAGGGAAGGTCACACTGATAGTGCTTCAGCAGCTGAGGTGCACTCTGTGGATGTGGGACACCTGGGATCAAATATGCAGAACACAATTCAGCTTGAAATTAAGTGAGACTTTAAAACAACCTGGCTGACGATTTCTGCAAGGATATAGCTTGCTTACTTAAGCCATGTGTACAGAACAGAGAGATTTTTAAAAACCTAATATGTTTTTCTGCCATTAGCTCTGTCTCTTTATGAAAAAATCTCTTTGAACATATTCCCATCCCTGCTCCAGAAGAGTAGTATTGTTCACAGATTTTAGACACTAAGGGAAATATATTGATTATCATCTCTCACATTCTCCATAATACTTTAAGATAAAAAAATCCCCAAACATCTGTAATTGAAATGGAACATATTTAGAAAACCACATCCAAATTTAATTTAATTTTCAGTAAAATAAGTCCTCCATGTGTCCTGGTAACTTTATTAAATAACCTCACTACTAAAATATCACACCTGAATTTACACAGCTTCAGCTGAACACCTCCACCAGATTTTGCAGGTATTTTCTGGATGGAAGCCTTCTCAGCCATCATATTTCTGTTTCTTTTCTTGGAAATTTTGCATGTCAATGATGATAAATTTCTCATTAGTCATGTATATGAATGACTCGTTCCTGAACCTTCTTAAATTTCTCTACTTCCTGCTTGAATTGCAGATACAAGATGTAAAACAAGTTATTCAATCAGAGTTGTGTCAGTCTCTAAACAGAGTTACACTTGCTAGTTCCACTTCATATTTTCCTGCATATACTTGCAAGACTGTATTAGCGTTTTTGCTTCCATCGTTGGCAAATGGTTAAGGCTCACCCAGGCCTTAACAAGAGAAATCCACATTCTAGACAAAGTCTAAATTGTAAGTGCCATCATATGCAATTTTATACTTGGCTCTTTTGAAAATGGACCATGAAAGAGTAATTCTGCCTATTATTTACATCTCTGACTGACAGACCTTATGATTTTCAGTAATGATTTTTTCATTTGTTCTGGGCTAATGATAAAAATAAATAATCAGCTTAGGGAAGATTCAGTCCTCACTGTTCTGCCTGGAGAAGAGAAGGTTGTGCGGAGACCTCATAGCACCTTCCAATATCTGAAAGTGCCTACAAAGAAACCAGAGAGGGACTCCGTGTCAGGAACTGTAGGGAGAGGAGAAGGAGTAATGGGTACAAATAGCAAGAGGGGAAATTTGAGCTAGATGTTAGGAAGCATTTTTACTGTGAGGGTGGTAAGACACTTGAACAGGTTGCTTTAGGAGATTGTGGGTGCCCCAACCCTGGCAGTGTTCAGAGACAGGATTGATGAGGCCTTGAGCAATCTGGTCTAATAGGAGGTGTCTGTGCCCATGGCAGGGGGGACTGGATGATCTTTAAGGTACATTCCATCCCCTTAACATTACATGATTCTTGTTGGCAAGCACTAGGCATGCATTTAGTTATGGATAATTCCATTTAAAATTACACAGCAAAAAGCACTTGCTAAAAAAATAGCAATATAGTTTTGGGGTTTTTTTAAAATTCTGAACAATGCATTGTAACAAAGCCTTTTTTGCTGATAAAAATTTTTCTTTTCAGCCTTTGTTTAAGAAATTTACAACTCTAAGCAAGTCATTGCCATCTGGCTTGCTGCCAAAAGGCCCTGGAGGGACTCTTCTATTCTCCTATCAATAATAGTGAAAGACTATTTTAGTAATATTAATAACCCTGTCAGTGAGAACAACTGACTATGTGTATAATAACTATCTAAAGATGGTTTATAGCTTCCTCTTTTCTGAATACTCAAACCAGAAAGGACCTGAATTGTATCTTGCCAAGTAGCCAGCTTTTAGGTAGCCAGCTCTTGGAATGCATTCAGTCAGTTTTCTGTATGTTGATCACGGAGCTTGGAGCAGCTTTAAGTGCCCAAATATCCAGTAGGGAGAGTAGAAAGCACAGCAGAAAACAGATGAAGATTGAACCTGAAATGTTCATTGTTTTCTAGACTTTGGTACTATTCACAGTTTTGAGTGAGGTACTTCGTGAAATTTGGAATTACCTCAAGTGGGGACAGGATGGGGAAGGGATATCCTATTCCTCTTCAAAATCTGTGCAACTGTACAAATTTCAAAGTCCTACAGGAGGAAAAAGCAAGAGAAAATATGTCCACAGCTCATCTTAAGGTGCGCATTAGGACACAAGAGAATGGTGTCTAGTCTCCAAACTATACCTAGGTGTTTAACATTAAATAGCTCTTCAAGAAAGATTCCACAAATTCCCAGTCTTTATTCTGCCTTGGGAGAGGTGGATGCAGACAGTGTGGGCTGAATGGCCTGCTTTACCTTCTGCAGAGCAGGACTTGGAAGGTAGCCCTGCAAAGGGTGGTCAGCTGGTGTTCTATGTTCCTCGTGGCGCAGAGCAGCGAAGTTGAAGATGGGGACACTTGTGCATGTAGGCATATATGTGGTCATCTTCATGTTCTCCTTAGATAGTTGGCTCTCTCCTTGTCTCAGACGAGTGGTGTTTCTGCATTCTGCTTAGACCAAATTCAAGAAATCTTTGATAAAAAGGGGGTCTTTAGTTGTTACTCTTAAATAAGAAAAAGAGAACATTAATATAATCAGAGTAAATGTATGGGTGCTACACAAAACATACTACTTATAAATGGTATGACGTAAAAAGACCAAATTACAAGATCTTTGCAAGCAGCACAAAAGACAGCTTGGTGATAAGCTTTGTTGATGGTTTTAATAGAATCACAGACTGGTTTGTATTGGAAGAGACTTTAAAGATCACCTGGTTTCAGTCTCTCTGCCATGGGCAGGGAACCTTCCACTTGACCAGGTTACTTAAGAGACAGAAACTGCATTCCAAGTAGAGCACAGCACTGCACCAGTATTGCTCCTTCTACACTTGTCTAATCTTTTTTGGTTTTTTGCTTTTTTTCCCCTCTACGATGGCAAAACTCCTTCACTGGAATCATCTGAAGTAAAGGATAAGTCAATAGGTCACATTACAAGTAATGGGAGCATTGATTTTGTTATATAATTCCCAAACTGAATTAGCAAATAAACAGAAATATCCCTGGCATTGCGGCACAGGTGGGTGTATAACTCATTGAGGCAGAGAATATGCTGGTGGCATAAACTCCTGAAGTTCCTCAAAGGTCACATAGCTCAGGAAGGATATTTTTTTCCTCTCGATTTTTTTTCTGTCACACAAGATGAAGACAGCCCATCTCAGAAAGGATGCCTTGATAGTCAGAGATGCTAAAGTCACGTGGATCCAGTTATCAAATGTCCATTTAAGAAGTAAATTTGTTTCATTTTGTAACCATACCTCTAAGACAAGACAGTTTTTGTGGGCTTGTGTAAGTTTAACACAAACAGAAGATCAGTAACTCTACTCCATATTTTAGGCCAGCGCAATGCAATTATTGTGCAATGCCAGTGGTTCTGCACAATGGCTTCCCTGGGTCTCTGTAGAGAGAGGGATGCATCTCACTGAATTTGACTATATAAAATTTTGTTTACTGTTGTGATCCAGTTTTTAAGGTTCTTAGAAATGCCTCTGCCTGAATTAAGGTGCAAACGAGACCATATGCCAATGACAATAGTAAGGGTTTTATTTGATGAGAGGGAGAAAGAGAGAGAAAAAGGAAAGAAGCAGAAAATAGGTGGGGGGGACAGAAAGTGACAGGGACAGAATAAGGAAAATATCACCACTCCATGGATCCCAACGATGTTCCATTGATCTTCTCCAGCTGGTCTTCTTGGTGGTGAAGGTCCCCCCAAAAAGCATAGAATCCCATGGGTTAATACACCCTTGAGCCAGGTGGCAATGTCCAGGCATGTCCCCCTGGGGGAGGGGGGCAGTGTCTCACAGCAGACTCTGGATCTGTTGCATCACATGCAGACCTGTGGTGCAAAGCCTCTGGGGAGCACTCTGGGGGGTCTTTGATGGATTATGACTCCCCCTCAGCTGCCTCTCACATGAAGGTCCTGTGGATGTGGCCTGTGGAGTTGGGGGTTCCACAGCTGGGCCGGTTTGTGTAATAGAGGATGGGTGTTCAGTGCCTCTGACCAGAGCTTACGCCACGTACCCGAAACCTCCTCTCTCCCCCCCGCCTCCACTTGGCGGGGGTGGTCTGTATAAACCTACCTTCTGTAAGCTGTGCTCTCCTCCCACCCCAAACTCAGCCGGGGTTGATTGAAGAATGGTTTCCCTTTATCTAATCAGTAGTTTGACTTTCAGTTCAAAGTCCCACTCTTCAGGGAGGCTTCTTTGGTTGTAGCTTCTTTATAATGAGCAAAACTTTATATCAGTGTTTGAGGCATGAACTATTTTCAGTCTCTGACATTTACTGATCTCAATAACTCCTTTGAACTCTATCTGCCATCATTGTGAGAGACATATTTACAAAGAACAATTCCTCTGACCGATCAGAGATTTGGGTTAGGATATGATGAGTCATTATCTAAATGTACATATTTGGCTCTGTTGACTGGAGAGGGACTGCAGACAACTACATTAAAGTCTTAGCTTTATTTGCAAAAGTTATGTAAGAGCCAACACAAATCAGGTTTTTATTACCTCTCATGTAACTATTATTACAATTTTAATCTTTTATTAATTCTGGTAAAATATTGGACAATTTCTTAATGCCAGGAATAGTAAAATCCTATATTGTAAAATGTTAAAAGCTTATAATTCCTACAATCAGGTTTTGTTTTAACTAAATTTTTCTAGCTTGCTTGAAAAAATAAAAATGAAATAATGAAAAAATAAAAGAGAGGTATGGGTTTCCTTTATAGAGAGCAATGGAAGGCTGCCAGCACCATATGTTCATCTAGTACTCTCAATATCCATTTCCCCTTCAACTTGCCCAATGCTGAAGTAAAACTTACTAGTTTGTAGTTCTGGATTATTGCCAAAGCAGTTCTTAAGGACAAGCACAGCATTGTCCATCCTTCAACACTCCCTGATAATAACAGATTAAAGTAAGGTTTTTCTTACCTTGGAACTTTCTGAGGTCTTTCATCTGGCTTTCAAACCTTGCAGCTGTTAATCAATTTGGTTTAGCACTTCACTGTTAACCCTGCCTGTATATTACTTGTACACATCTGAAGAATATATCTCACCAATGTAGTCTGAGATTAAACCCAGTATAAAGAAATTCCTGCTTTGCTTTATACTTCCCTCTGTTGAGCAGCCATCATAAAGGAGGCAAAGTCAATGGAAAAGTTTTTCATCTGTAAAAAATTAAGGATTTTTTTTTTAAACATTTAGACGGGTGGTCTTTAAGTTGAACATTGGTACTAAGAGAAAATATCTAACTTTATAACAACTTTGTGAAAACATCAGATTAATGCTCATTAAGATTCAGCCAAGCAAATAGATCAGTAAGTATTTTAGAAAAGGAATAGAGAAGAAACCAGCAGCTTTTATCACTGTAGAAGTACATCGCATTATCACATCTTAAATACTACACAATCTGGTTTTCTTGTCTCAGAAAGTCTATATAAAAAAACCCAGAGAGGATCATAAAGATGACTAAAAGCATAGACTGAGACTGGAAAGAAGTTGTCTGGGGGAGGCAGGGATAATGATAACATATAATAAAAGTCTCTTCAGATTTTATAGATCCTCAGTGCTTTGCAGAAAATTAAGAAAGGCTTAGTAGATTCAACTGATTCCAGTGGGTGATGGGTTCAAAACCAACAAAAGTAGAGGCTGCTCCATATGGTATATAGTTTAGGTGCTAATTCCTTCTCATGGAATATTATAAGGTGCTAAGTTTTACATGGGTCCATTAAACATGAAAATCCTATGAAATTTATTGGATATAATGGTACAGAAAATTTTGGGCTCAGGATGTCCCTGAGTTACAAATTGCTGGAGGCTGGGAAGAAGCTTTGGGTAAGCTGCAGACTTTCTGTGTCCTGAAAGCTGTTGGGCGCTATTGTCAAAAAGCCGAGAGTTGTATCCTATATCCGAGCATTTGCAACTTTTTTTTTCCCCCAGGTACAAGCAACACGGTTATTTATTACACACAGCTTTTCTATTTCTGTATGAGGAAAGTATACTAAAAAATATTTATTGCTTTCCCCCTCCACCCACTCCTCAGATTTCTTTTAATTTTCAACATACATTTTCATTTTTCCATCATTTAGCTGAGCTACTGTTCCATTATTTTTTCTAGTAAGGATATCCACTTGACTTGAGACTTTTGTTATGCTTGGACCACAATCATCCTTTCCCCCACCCCAGTCTGTATTTTTTGCTTTCTTATGTCAAAGAATGTTTTCCTAATTGTGTTTAAATGGAGAAAAAATAAAGCAGTTGCTGATGCATTTGCTCTGTTTGTGCAGCAGAACTTAAAAGTTATCTCCAGCTTTTTATAACTTAAAGATTATGTGATTCAACAGGTATGATTCTATCCTAAAACTGTTCAAAGCTTTTGTTTTAATGCCTCATAAAAGAACACTCATTTAAAACAAAACCCCACCTATCAAAATGCACATAGACTCCAGCTGCAGAGTTGGGTTTTTAAGGATATTTTTTCATTCTCTATGAGATTATTTTCAGATCTAATTAGTGAAACTGATATCAGTTCATTTTACTAAATTTGTTCTCTTTGAAATTACCTTCTACATTAGACTATTAAGAATTTTCTTAAGGTGTAATGTAGTAAAGTGTTAAGCAAAGGAAAGCATACCCACACTCTCTAATAAAGTGATGTGCCATGGATTTTTCAGGATGTTCTTAGTAGGGAAATAATTTCAGCTGCTAAGATATTACTTGGGAAAAATTAATGTAAGTTATTTTTGGTGGAAAGTGGAAGAGCACTTAGAATTTTACTTTAAAAAAAAAATAAGTTTTTGAGCTCATAATGCCAAGAATATTAAAATAATCTTAGACTTTCTTTGTTTATAATACACTTTTATGGAAATTGATGTTCAATATCATAGCAACATGTGATAATTCAGTTTAAGAGGGACCTTCTGGAGGTCTCTTTTCCAACCTTCTGTTGAAAGCATGGTCAGTTATGAGGTCAGAGTACATTCTTCAGGTATTTATCCAGTCAGGTGTTGAAAACCTCCAAAGATGCATAACCTCATTAGTACCAATGCTTGACTATCCTTGTGGGATTTTTTTTCCTTATATTCAGCCTGAACCTTTCCTGGTTCAGCTCCTGAGATATTACCTCAGTCTCCTGCCATACACCACTGTGATCAGTCTGGCTCCATAACCACCTCCAAGTTACTGATAATTTGCTGTTGTGTCTTCTAAAGCCATCTCTTCTCCAGACTGAAGAAGCTCAGTTCCCTTAGCCTCCCTTCATAAGCCAACTGCTCAATCCCCTGACCGTTTGGTGGCTCTGTTTTTCTACAAAGGTTTGATTAAATATGCCCAAAGTTCATGAATGCTTTTAGAACCATACTTACTCAGGCTCATATTAATAAGTTACTTAAAAAATTCACATTATCTGTGGCAGTAGCCAGCAGATAAAAATTGCAGTGCATATCAAGGGAAGTAGGATTTTAAAAGTAATTAAAATGAGAAAGATAGCCTATGATCATCTTCACACCTTATTCTGTTTCTGTGAATAAAACCCATACCCATCTCCAACTCTGCCTCAGAACCCTCTTTTTCCCTCATACCTCCCTGTACTGACATCAAGCTTGAATAAACACTATACATCTCAGTACTGCATTGCTTTCCATTTGCTACGAATGTCTGAGTTCCACCTTGGGCTGGGTGTGCTGAGGAACTTCATCTTAAGTCACATCGTTGTACTACCAAAAATAAAAGGGATGTCTGGAGTGGTGCCAGCTGTGTGGCTGTGTTCATGAATGCAGCCCTCATTACTCAGTTCACTTGTGAAGAACCACAGCTTCCATGTGCTGCAAAACCCTGTGTGAAGTCCTGAGGGCCTGAAGTGGATCTTGCGTGTCCACCCTGACATGGGTGTGCTGCTATCAAAGCATAAGTAGGCTGAACATTCTGAATACAGCCACGTGTGTTGAAATTGCACTTAAAACTTCAGGGGGAAATTATTTTAACTTGAGGGGCAACATGAATGTTGTCATACCCAAACTCCATAGAACACAATATATGTTTATTGCACTGCATTTCCAACTCGATTGTAAGTCATAGGTTGCCTCTGTGAGTCTGCTACAATTGTAAAGACAATTACTCCTGATGAAATATTTGGTTAAAATTTGAACTTCAAGCTGTCTTGCATGAGATCAAGATGGACGAAGTCTGTATTTCAAACTCACAAAATTGAATGCATGATACTTTCATGACTTCATCTCACTTATTTTTTTCCTTTGTTTAAGACAGCATACTGCCAGACCTAGCTATACAACAACAAAATATAGTACAAATCTCAGTGCTGCGATATTAGTGCTAAAATAGTAATCTGAATTTATAGGAGTACATAAATAGATTTTTTATTAATAATATACCTTTTGCCAGTTACACCTTAGAGGTCTGAGTTGCATCTTCCCCATTTGTCAGGGAAATGGTCACAATACCAAGGAATAAGGAAATTGCTCCTTTTACTAGGGATGTTCAGAAATTTCAAGACAATAGATTTGAAAATAGTATTTACTCAAATCAGAAGTACAACCAAGAAAAGATCAGGTTTTTATTTTTTAACATTCCTGTTCCCCTGTTGTATATGTAGTCCATAGTTTCACCTACACCAGCCAAAGAGCCTGGGGCTGATGCAATGTGATCCTTTGTATTAAGCTATTGCTATGCACACTGGCAGGTGTGTGGTCCGTGTGACCTACCAGTCTTCCAAATAATCATAGGCATGTAGAATGGTTTGGGTTGGAAAGTTCCTCTGGGAATTATCCAGTCTAATTTGCCGGTCAAAGTGGGTTTCTCAGTGTCTTGTCCACGCCTGATGCTCTAGCATGGTCTTGGGTTTAGGATGGTCTGGGGGTAACGTAGTCAGTAGAGCCAACCCACTGAGAAGGTAAGAGAGTTTAGTGATATAGATAAAAACCAATCACATCTGGCTGGTTCACTGCCAAAGGCAGTCCCTGCACCATTTTGCTTACAAAGTCTATTTGTCCAGTCAGCTAAGATTTCTTTACCTTCAACAAAAAAATTTGTACCAGTTCAGAATGTAACTCGTCTCACCTGTCCTAGACATATATCTGATAACACTTTCTGCCTCACCTCGCCTTGCTTTCCCCCGTGATATCAAACTAATTTGATTTGTGTGCCATGAAAGGATAAACTCTGATGAAGCTACCTCTTCAGAACAGGTCACTTAATATCTATGATTTCATCAAGCAGTGGCACATCGTTATCACTGGGAATAAAAGTCCAGGAAAAAAGTATGCACAGTTTCTGGAGAGGTCTCCATTAAGCTCTAGCTAACCCAGAGAAAAATTCACCAGCCCAAGACCTGCAAACTTCTTTTCAACACATCAGAAAGCACATCTTGCAACCTTTAGTGTCCAATGACATTCTTGTGATCTAAAGGCTGTTCTGAGAGCTGATTTTCCCAATGTAACCTTTTTCATTGCAGTAGACCAAAATAAAAGTGAACTTGCTATGTATTTCATTGATTTATGTCATTTACAGTTTATTTTTTTCTGCAAAATGCCACTACATCAACAGGATAAGGGAGGAAAAAAGTTTACAAATCAGGAAATTTTCCAGACATAAAATTCTCTCTTTGTATAACCGATTACCAAACATGTCATGAATACATTGTTTTGTTCTTACTGGGTTATAAAAAAGAAATCACATGACTTTCAATATTCAAAAACATACCATAAAAACCAAATTTTATGCATACAGCACATTTCCCAAAGTGAAATTCTTCATGAGAATATCATCAAAAGTTTGAATCAACAGATGGAACAGCATGGTAACATTAACACCATCAGTATAAACGGTATATTTTCCTGACATGTTGAAAATACTAAAGTTGTTATAGGTTTATAAAGGTGAATAAAAAGTAAGACAAATAGTGTCATGTCCTTAAGTCTAAGTATTCAGAGGATAAAGGGGTCTGAATGCTCTAATAATCAAGGTATAGAGTTCAAAAGTTCTGCTCATCCATTTATCTTTTAAAATATCACAGCACTTAAAAATGTTCCTGAAATACTGAAATTGAATGCATTATTTATTTTCCAGCCCTTTTGTGTGACCTAGTCATTCATCCCTTACACAATGCAGGACTGAATTGTGTAGAACTGCTGTGGGATTTTTTGGAAACTGAAAGTATAATGAACTGTAGAAAGACTTTGAAAAAATTCATAGAGCAGAAATTCAGAAAAAAAGAGTCTGATTGTCATTTTCAGGTCAAGAAATCCCTAAATTGTTGTTTGCTAGAAGCTGAAAAGTAAATACTGAGAGGAAGAAAATGCTCCATGCCCTTATTCTATGCTTTCTCTTTAGGCATCCCTAAGTTATTGAAGTTCATGGATTCTCAGTTGTCTGTTATTTTCAGTGATGCCCTCTATTATTCGATTCAGCAAGACAAAGTGTTGAGTCCTGCCTCTGGATCACAGCACCCCCTTGCAGTGCTACTGGCTGGGGCAGAGTGGCTGGAAAGCTGCCCAGCAGAAAAGGACCTGGAGGTTTTGGTCAATAGCTGGCACCAGGATTGTGCCCAGGTGCCAAGAAAGGATCAGGGAAGCGATTTTCCCCCTGTACTCGGTGATCTTGGATGTCTTTTCCAGCTTTGCTGATTCTACGATTCTACATTTTATGTTGTTATAGCTCTATGTCCAGGTAAGGTTCTTTCATTTTGTGTTGTTGGAAATTTAGAAGATCCATGAAACCACAGTACTCAAATTCACATGCATTGGTAGTGAGTTGGTACTTCAAGAAGTTATCTAAAGTAGTGTTGCCCAGAAGTGGAAATCCCATACTTACCTTCAGCTAGTGTAACCACTGCTATAAAATCTGAGTCATGTGAAGAAGTCATGCCCATGGTAACATATCTACTTCTTAAGGTACTGACTTTGCTCCTGAAAGCATAGGCTTTGTATGGATGCATTCCAGCTACATCTCTATGAACCAATTCAGCAAATAATGTCAGGACAGGCTTTGTAGCATGGTCTGGACATGTTTAGGCTACAAAACAGGGCTGTTGAATGTCTATGGAAATTGCTCCTGGTCTTTATTAACCCTGATCTGTTCCCAAGAATTGCTTGAGGAAAAATAGGCAGTCCAGGCCAGAGAGACACCAAGGCCAATCCAAAAATGTGGTGGTGCTGGCAGCCGGCTCCAGTGACTGCACCTACACTCTGGGACCAGTCCAGACATCTTTGCAGGCATCTGCACATCTGCCACATTTGGTAGGGAGTGAAGTATACAGACTTGTCCTAAGGTACTGCACTAAGAACAGTTACAAAATCAAAGTTGGTTTGAAAAATACAGCTTGCATATTGACCTTTTTATATGCCCTACAGGTAAAAATGATCACATACCAAACTTTTCATTTTCTTTTTTTCTTTTTCTTTTTTTTTTTCCTTCCTTTTTTTTTTTTTAATGGAGAGCTGCAGTCAAGCAGTTTATCAGACTATCAATTATAATAAAGACAGAAGAAGATGAGCTAGATAATTGAATATGCATTGTTACAGAGATTGAACTATACTGTGGTTGCTACAGTGGGCTGATTCTGTAGGTTAAATTGCTTGATAGCACATTACAACTAATGATTAATGATAGTAGCCTTTTACAAGATTTCATTTGTGGAAGCATTAGAGGCTGTTATGTGTTAGTGATATTCCAAGTTGTTCCTGCAATGCAGTGACTGAGAATTCTTACAGGAAACATCTCAATAATTTCCTTTGTTCAGTGCTACTAGTGCAAAGTAATTGTCCTGCGAGTGGTTCCAAATAATCTTCAATCCCTAATTTGCCATTTTGCTCTCAGACAAATTGATTACAAGCTATAATTTATTTAACTACATGTGCTTCTATGCATTTAACAACTTTTTTCATAATTTAACAAGCAGTTTATAGTTTCTGGTTTGTATCTTACCTGCAAGGGAGAATGCTAGCAGAGGACCAGGGGAACTGTGGTGGTTCATCCTTGTGCATTGGCAATGCAGTTGTAGGTGAGCAGATTTGCTGCTATGCAGCCCCATCAAGGAAAGGATAGAGAACTTCCAGTTCACATGGAAGCTGTCCCTAAAAGTCAAGGGAAGCAGAGAATGATTGACATTAAAGCATCCTCATGATTGTGGCTGGCTCAGGCTGAGGAATAAATCGTCAACATCGATCTCACACACATTTGTCAAATGCAGTCACGTAAGGAAGGTTATATTGCAAAGACTCAAAAAGTCATGTTTTGTCAAGATTCTTGGAATTTTAAAGACAAGACAAATACCCTTCCTAATGTACATGATTGACCAAATTTGAGTGGCATTCAAAATACAACATTGCATAAAACATTTAAGAACATACCTCCAAAAGGACTGCAGACTCTATAATGACTGACAGTAAAACTGTACTAAAAGAAAATAAAAAGCACGTCCAATAAACACCTTGGAAATAGGGAAGGGAGCAAAACAGTAGATTCTATGCAATCTGGATTTACTCTTGGACCAAACACTTGATCCACTCACACAAAAGAATAGTCTTTGTTGTGACAACAGGTTTTGAGTGACATACAATTTCAACAAAGATCACATTTGAGCTGTGAGCTGTTTTTTGGTTAATTTGATCAGCTGCATTTTCCCCTCCAGGTTGGTCCATCTTGTTGGAAAGGATCATGCAATTATTCAAAAGTATGGCTCAAAAATAAGGAAGAGCAGACTATGGCTATTTCTTATTTACTAGAAAAGTCATGGTTATCCTGGCATGAGCAAGACTCCGCACTTACCCTTCAGGTGTGCGATTAAATAGAATCTGTCTGTAGACATTGACAACATTGCAGTCCAGAGGCATTCCCCACTGCAGTGAGCAGAACCAGCTGTCACGTCAGGTAGAAAGCTGAACAGGTAGATGTTGTAATACAGTGCTCAGCATGAGTCTGTGCTGCAGGCAGCGCTGTGGGTGTACCTATGTATAGGCATATCTGGACTAGTTTTACTCTGGTGTGTACTGGTAGTAATTGAAGTAAAAATAAGTGTTTTAAGATAGCTTAGAAACCTGAGTAGATACTCAGGGTTCCCTGTTATCCTCAGTTAGTCTTGTTAGAGTATATCTACCAGAGTAACCATGATCTTCTGTAGATAAAGCCATCTAAAGCATTAGTATTTCTCTCAAAATTTAATATTTATGGATGTGTGTGGGAAGACAAGCTGCCAAAAGTGGTACATTAAAACATTGAATCAAAGTACACAAAGGTACTACTCTAATGCATCTGGAAGTTTTTGAATGGTCATCATAACATATTTGTTATTAACAGCTGCAAAGTACTTGCTAAACGTAACTGTAAGTTTGCAAATTCTCCCCAAGCTGTTTCCTAAGAGCTGAGTTTACATTTTCCCTAATATCCAGTTGTATAGCCCGAAAGGATGTTTGCTGAGCAGTAGCAAAAATCTAAAGTACATTCACGCTCTGCATAATAAATCTGCCTATTCACTGCAGAAAAATGTCCTGGCTGTGCATCTCGGTGTTTTCTAGAAGAGGAAGCAATGAACTGAAAGCCTGGTAATCAACAAGGAACTGAACCTTGCAGTTCTGCATTCATCTGCTGCCTGTGGAACAGTGATTATGATTAGAATGGGATATCTCTGCTGCAGGAACAACCACAGCCTCAACTCAAGACTGGGATGTTTTGAAACTACGTATTAAACCAATATAGACAAATATATATTCTTTCTCCTGAAAGACGTATAAAGTTCTCAGGTACTAAATATCATAGAATGTCTTATTGACCAGAGCTACATATGAACTGGTTTGGTCTGTTTTGGTAAAAAAGGGGCATTAAAGTCACAATTAGTGACCCCCTTTAATAATTATCTCCAGTCTTCTTGCTCTTTGGCGCTGCTCTCTCCAATCCCTGTGAACCATATTGCCTGTGGAAAGCTATGAGCATAGCTCTTCTTTCCATCCAGAAAACAGCATCACAGATCGTGCAGCAAACCTGCAGACTCTATCTTCAGGCAAGTATTTTTGGCAAAACGACTCTGATCTGACCTTGAGAAAAGCCAGGTATTTTATCTATATGATGAGGACCTTTCAGTGTTCTTAGGTGTTTTAAATGCAGCACCTGTGTTAGGCAAAGAGCGACAAATACTGTTTCTGAAGTCCTTAATGAACTGGAGACTACTGAGAGTTGCCATTGTTTCCTACACAGCTAAAATCACACCCTGTGACTAACATTTATTGTTCAACATCAATAAAGTTCTTCGCTCTGTGAGGTAAAAAAGTTCTTGGAAATCTGCAGACCTCACTGACTTCAGTGGATATTGGTTTTTGATAGTGAGGACTGGATATGTATCCTGGGAGGGAGATTCAGAAAAAAGCCCAGCAGTTGTGCTTTCAGTTTGAATAAAAAATACCAGAAATTTAAATGAGGAATAACAGGTCTAGAAAGAAGACAAGGATGGTATGATCATAGAGTAAGCCACAAAAAAAAAGAAAAAAAAAAGAAAATCATTCTCTGAGGGAGATCAAATGTAATAACAGAGAAGATCGTTTATCGTACAAAAGACAGTCAAAGTAATTAAGAGAAAAACTATTACCATTATTAATGACTTCAAGTGAAGGAACACAAAACTAACACAGAGTTCCAGATCTTCTAGTCTATCATTCATAGCTAATTTAAAAAATGCATATTTTGTAGCTCCTTATGACTCACAAACAGAGATTTGTACATTTCAAAAACAAGAAATGATACCTGAACATTATTTATTCTAGTCTAGCCAAGTCTCAATGACAGAAAGGCAAAAATACAATATGTGATAAGCCATAAAGCCAGAAGATTATCCTAGGAAAACATGATGCAAGTATTAAACACAAATGTTTGTACTAGATGATTTTTACAGTAACTTGCACAACATGTAGTAATAACTTAAAGTATGTGCACTTCATTAGCAAGTCCATTTGAAATATAATTGAAGTGGCTACATTTCTGGCTTTGATCCTATCTCTCTGTACTTTTTCAGTAGTCAGATCTTTAATGAAAGTTTATTTCTTTAATTGAGCTTTGGTTCACATTGATTTTTCCAGCTCCTGTATTATTACTATATTACTGTTTTCTTAATGTGCTAAGTATTGTACTGTTACAAAACATGCAAATATAAAGGCATATATAATTACTACTACAAAAGCCTCTTTCGTCCAGATGGTTCAAGGAAAACTACTGGCTTTTTTTGTTTATGTTTTTTGGTTTTGTTTTGTTTTTGAAGCACAACCATTTAACATTTAAAACTGATCTACAGTAAAACGGGAACCAGTATTGTCATCATCAGTGTTGGATAAATCTGTGCAAGAATTCTGTTACACTGAAAAGTATGTAAAAATTTTAAGTACAGAAATAAATTATATAATTTGTATATATATATTAGTCTAGTCAGTGAGGGGAAATGATGCTGATTTTTCAGTAAACCTTGTTTTACTCTGCATCTTTAAAGCACCGATATCCTGCTTATTGCATTGTCATTTATACTCTTGCAAAGTGAACACAACTGGAAGACCCTCACACGTGAACTGAAGTCATACGATATTTTCACAGGTGTAAATGAAGCTTGAAGCAGTGAGCACTGACATAAAAATTTGTATAATGTGATATTCTGGCATAACTCTGAGACAACTCTCTATTCCTTCTGGGATAACTCTGACAATATACCAGGTACATGTACAAAAGAAGTTGAACATTTCTCAGTACCTGCTGCTCAGTCCTGCGCAGAAGAAGGAGTAAGGCATCTTACAGGCTCAGGGAGCCCTTGCCACAGGATTTCAATGTGCAGCTGACATGCCTGTAAGAGAAGTCAGGGCAGAAAATGCAGCTCTAGGTTGGCTGTTCTGTGTGACCAGGTTTGCCCTGCAGGTGGGCTCTGCCTTCCAAGTACAGCTGGACCAACATGAGAAGTTTTAGCATTGTGTCAGTAACTTTGTAGAGCCAGAACAGGACTCAAGACCCTGCTGTTTTAGGTACAAGCTGATAACAAAAGGACTGCCCTCATCACAAAGTCAGGAGTCAGAGCCTTGAGAGGTGTAGGAAACCATCTGTCGAACAAAAGACACGGATAAGAACATGGCGAACAGCATGAGAAGTGGTGGCCACCACACACCTTGCAAACAATTTAGTGGGTTTGAGGATAAAAAATGGGGTTTTCACCAAAAAGTTTAAGAAGCAGCAACAGTTGTGTGGAAGGCAATGGCTCTCTTTTGGACTTTCCTGCTATCTCACTTCAACTTATATTGCAGGTCTCCATAGAAACACATATTTCCATGCTGGAGGCAAGAGACATAGCATTCCCAGCACCAACTGGTTCAAATTATTGACCATTTTAAAAAGGGAGATGTGCTATATGTTGCGTTTCCTATGTTTTCAAAGGATCAGCCAGCCCCAAGGCAAGAGGGCACAGAACAGAATACACAGAAAAGAGTTAAATTGCAGGAACATTGTTGCTTATAGTAGCCTTGAAATGCAACCTATGTCTCAAGAACAGAGAATTTTGTAACATCCTTGATGCAGGAAAAGTCTTGATGTGTGTATTTATAGATTTGAGTACAAAAGGCTTCGAATCTTGACCAGGACTTCGCACATCAGTATGAAAGCAAGAATTTGTACCTACAATCTAACTGCAAAAAACACTGCAAAGCTTTGTCTTGGACTCTGTAAAAAGCAGATCTTGCCTGATATACTAAAGAGACAAAACATTTCAAGCTGAAAATGTACTGACAGATTTAAACAGACATTCTTACTGTTTTGTCAGCTTTAATCTTATTGTTAGGTATTGCTCAGGTACTAAAATGCACTCCTTCATCTCTCTTTGTCTCAAAAATCTCAAATAAACATTTTCTTTCTTTTTTGCAGTAGCCCAAAGGTCAGAAGATTGTTTGTACAGACCTCCTAGTGCCTGAGGAGATTTTAAGCTATAACTCTACATTATAGTTTAGGACAGCCTCAGTATGTTTTATGTGAATTTACAGAAATGGATGTTCTCCCAGGGGCAATGTTTGAGATATCATAAATCAGAAAATGCTCCCTGGAGCCAAGCTCTGCTTAGCATTCTTTGCCCCAGGCAGAGTTTCTAGTATTAAACTCTCTCTCATTTACTGCTACTAACATATTTTGTAAACTGCCCAAACAAACACTCTAGAGGAATTCTGTGTGCAAAAAGCAACCTTCTGGCATAACTTCAGTGAATCTTCTATGTCATGACTTCACATAGAAATGTCAATTTAAATGTCCATTCAAAGTTAAGGTTGCTGCCTCTGACTGATGAAATCACTGAACCAAAACTTGCTGGAAGATGGGAAGGCACATTGGTGAAGTTTTGCCATCTAATTGCTCTGCTTTCTGTGACTTTTTAAGCATCTTCGGCCATGCTCAGAGACAAGTTGATGAACCTTGTTTTTAATGATTTTTTTAAATCTTGTATCACATAAGATTGTGTTGAAATAAATAATATTCAAGCCTGTATTTGAAAATTTGCTTCATATTTGGGTAACAACTTCATTCAATATAAGGATATTGGCTTTAAGTCAATTCTTTTTGAGGAAAGTAATGTAGCTATTGAATCTGTACATGAATGGAACTGTCCTTTCTCCTGGTTAAGCCTAATGTTAAAGATATAAATTTCACTTCTCTGTCATCTTGGTAGTAGAAACTCTTAGTTTCTGATGGTTTGGGCTGGATAAATTGAAATCTCTCTGCGACTGTGCATGTGCAAAGTATGCATATTCAGTGCATCCAGTGTATCCACGTTAACAGTTGCTATATTTAACGCTGTGTTGATTTAGAGATTTAGAGTAACTTCTTGCTTTCTGGCCCTATCAAGCACAGTGATCACTTGAGCAGGCAAATTTGGTATAAAATGTGGGATACTCCTGAGATATTGCTGTTAGACATCTACAATACATTTTCAACTGCAAAAGTATAGTTATAAATCTGCATGAATAAAGAAGGTGGGACAAAAGTGAGAAGGTAGGTAGTTATAGGTTGGCCACTAGTTTGTGTTGTGGAACTAGGGACAGGGGGAATATGTTTTTTCTTCAAGTTTATTCCAGTTTATTCCTTTGTGTACAAAAGAATTAAGTTAATACAAGCCTAAATGATTAGATGCTTTTGAATAATTTCACCTAACTTTACCTTCCTTACAGTTAAGCATCTGATCTAAGCTCTCTGGCTGGTTGAGAAGTCATTAGTCTTCCTGAAGAGTAATGGAGAAAAATGTACTCTTTCATAAGGGCAGGGTATTATGCAGCTAAAATGAAGAACACTGGGTTTTCTATTTCTGCCCACTGGGCAGAGGAAAAGCCTAAACAACTCCCTGGATTATATACATTCATATTCAGACACTAATGCTGAGTGAGATTAATTTATTCTAAGTGGAAAATAGTTTTGGTTAGCAGTTTCAGAGGAGGCTCATACTTTCCACAATTATATATTCTGCACAGCATTAATATGAACTATAAAGACTAATAAAATCCTATTCAGAATGAACTTTCTGCCCACAATGCTTTGACATGAATTAACTCTGTCAAAATACAAAAGGAATGTTTTCTGTTTTCCAAATTTGCTCTGACACTTCACCGGGATTTTGCAACTGAACTCTGACAGCTTGCTTTCTGTCATACAATTACAGATATTACTTGAGTAATACTAATAGTACTTGAACTAAATAGGACAATTTCCCATTAGCATTTACTAAAAATGATTATTCATTGATTTTATTGGCATTTTCCTTTGATGACTCTGTAGTATGAGAAAGCATTTTAAAAACCATTAAAGAATTTTTCCAACAGAGTGCTGAAAAAATTGAAGCCGTCTTTGTTGTCTTTTTTTTCTCCATGTTTATTTATAGATAAATTTTATGCAAACCGTGAGAAAATATGAATACACATTCCTACAGCACTTTTCAAATTTAACCATATGAACGCTAAATCACATCTGGCAGTGACAGTCTCCTTTTGCCACAAGGCTTTCAAAGGTTTGGTAGACTGTAATGGATCATTGTGTGTTGCACAGAGCTGCACAAAGCTCACATGCATGGCAGCACTTCCATTTCTTCTGTAGTTACAGCAAACCCCAAAGGACAAGGCTGGCTGATACTGCATTAACATATTCTATGCCAAAATGTGCAGATGGGTTTAGAGGAAGAGAGCCAGGTGCCTGAAGTCCTGTGGCTCTTGAATGGCAGCACATTGCTGCAGAGAGGAAGCACGGAGTGGGAAGTGTTCAGGTTGCTCAGGAAGCAGATGCACACTATCTCTGATGCTCATTGGCCTTCCTCCGGGTGACAGTGCATGTGCAAACCGGCTGAGTAAAATAGCTAAGCTTAGCTGGATAAAAAAATTCCAGACTTCCATTGTCTGTACAACTGAGATAATTTTTGAAAAGAATGGATGTCAGTTCAGTATACACTAGTTCTGAATTAAATATATGAACTTGTTCCTAGCAGTTAGTGGGAACAAATGTAATGGCTGATTATTTTCACTTCTTGCTGGTCTTGTTTTTCAATTATTCAGGAGTTGCTTTTCCTTCAGGTTTATTTTTCCAGAACCAACAGTGAATGCAATATAAGCACTTCCTATTTAATGATTTCAATGTACTCTGTAGTTTGTTATTGCCTAATATCATCTTTATAATCACAAATACAGCTTACATACACATGAAACTGCTGATGACAAATTTGTGACAGGACACATTAATTTATTCTGTCAGTTTTCTCATTGTCTGTGCCTGTTTGTCTATCACTGTCACACTGTGGTGTGGGTTAGTGGGAAAAAGTACTTCACCTGGGTCCTTTGAATGGATCAAAGACACTGTCCTTGCTTGGAAAACTGTTATAAAGCTATAGCTAAGGTTTTTTCAATTTCTTCTTTGTCAATGGAGAGAAACCACATCTTTCACTAATTTTGTGCTATAGCCCCTTGTCTTCACATAGTGCTCAAAAATATTTTGGCATAAAAAGATGCACTTAGTCAAGGGAGACCAACTTTCAGAGAGTCTTTAACCAGCCCACAGTAAAAACAAGCAACTGCACTAGTGGTTCAAGGTGTCTCTTCAGACATGGCAAAATAAATCCTTTTAAATAGGCAAAACAACACAAAGTATACCTTCATTATGGTAAGATATCTTAGGAATCAATGATGCTTCCACTTGAGCTTATGGCTTCATGGTTCCCTAATACTAGTGGAAAGAGCTGCTGTGAATGAAAATTTGATAGAAACATCTTCACTTCTGTTTATTGCATGGAATACAATTTCCAGTGGCACAGATTGGCACAAGTCCAGCACTTGGATGGAATTGCACCAAACAGCCTAAACTGAGAACCACAGCCCTTTTATTTGCTTTATTTTCTACATAACGTGCTTTTCTTGGAAAATTCATAGCATGCTATTTACCAATGGGGTGGCAGCTAAAGCTAACATTTTCTGCAGTCTAAAAAGGGATAAAAACCATTTGCACTGACTGCTTGTTGGCTGTGCTTATTATCTGAAAGTTTTCTATGTTTAGTTATACTTTAAAAAATCTTGAAATGTTTAGCCCACATAAGCTACAATTTAGCTGCAACATTTCAGTTTCAGAGCAAAAGCCAAGTTTTAGCTGAAAAAGGAAACAAAAACTCACACATTACAAAAAAACCTAAAAAAACAAAACAAAAAAGGCCAAACCAACAAATGTTTTCCTTCCATCACAGAAATAAAAAATGAATTAAGAGTCTCTGACAACTTGTGCATCTACTTTTGAGCTGATGTAGTCTCAAATGGTTGAGTTATTAACCTCTGAAAAATGGATTTTGTAATGGAAATACTGACAGACTATAAACTATAGCTATGCTACTGGGAATGGAGGAGAGGGGGTAAGGAGAGTACCGTAATTACCAGTACATAAATATTGTTCTACTATTACCTTGACAGATCAAACCCAACAAATCAAATACAAACATCATTTCAAAATCCTAAAGCTACAACCAAGCAGGTGGAAGCCACAAGGTGTCCTTTTATCCTTCCCTTTTTCTTTTTCTTGTCACACCTTTGTGTCTTTCCTTAAATGCTCAAGTGGAATGTGCAAAACTGCTAATTTCTAAAGCAACTAAGGTCCTTAGAAAGTTATATTTGTCCCTCCCTGAATTGGATGCCGCTGAGTACATGGAAGAGTGCAAAAAAGCAAATGTGCACCTCCTAGAAGGAAGACAACCTGATAGGGAGGAATGAGCAAAAAACCCAATTGAAATATGAGAAGAAAAGGGCAAGGAGAGATCTTCTGGAGAAAACAATGGACTGATTCAGAGAAGTTCTGTGATAGAGATGAATTACAGGGATTTTCTCTCATTGACAGAGAATGGAACAGAGTTGGAAGTGACAGAACTGAACTGTGATTTCCCACCATGTTCTGTGAATGAACAAGAGCATTGAAAGGGATGGACTCTTTTTAACATAATAAAAATTTGGCTTCCTAACATTGAGGACAAAATGTCTTTCCCCTTGAAAACCATAATCCAAATTTACACAATCGGAGGAAAAGGCTTCCATGTTTTGTGAATGTTAAGACTGAAAATATTATGCAACCACAACATAACATAGCTTGTTATGAGCAGGATGTGTTTTAAAATTAGTCACAGAAACATAGTGCAAAGTGATGAAAAGTTACATTGAGAAAAAATTTTTCAAAATGAAAAGACATTTTGTAAATAATTGTTCATTATTTGTTGAAGGACCTTGATCCCAAACTTGGGAATAACTGCAAAAAAATCCAAGCTCTAACTTGTAAAACATGTTATTTGACTTGTAACAGATTTCTTTTTTGCCAACTAAATCTGTTTTAAAGTATAAATTAATATAGTAATTAATTTAGTATCTTGATTTCCTATGCAGTCAAAAGCTGCAGAGTTTATCACTGTATCAACTTAGAACAACATACATCTCAACAGTCATATGGATGTCTTCAGAAGTGCTAAGGCTTGTGTCAAATGACCATTACAAAGTCAGGACACACTACCAAAGTTGGATGGCAATGCAAAGAACTCAAAGGGAATTTGGGTTGGATGAAACTAAGAGCCTTGTGTTAGGTTCCTCCTCTTTGGCAAAGTTTTTGCACAACACTGAAGTCAATAAGAATCTAATACAAATGAGTGCATTGTAAATTTCTGCAGTTTCCCAAAATGTCTTTCTAAAGAGTGGATTTTTGTTTTCTTTTGTAAAGCCAAACATTGTACTGTATATCACATAATGTTGAAGTTGAAATAGTAGTAATAAACCTTGGAAAGTGAGCACTTACATTAAGCTTGACAACATGAGTGAGTTTCATAGACTTTCTTCTGAGACATACACAATGTGCTATTTCTTAATACAGGTTCCTCGCTCAGAGATATAATGCATAGTTGGAAGATCAGTGAATCACAAATGTAATTTAAATGGACAAATACCTTACATTTTAAAAAAAGAATAGTGTCTCTTGACTCTTAAAGAATGAATCTTTATCTATTAGCCTAAATATTAGAAATTAAAATGAGCATCCTTATCTGTCTTCAATACATCAGCATCAATGTATTACCAGTGCCAAGTCACAAAATTCAAAACGTTGGAAATCTGAATTATTCATAGTGAAACCACACATTTGCTTCATAAACATGCTTCTACAGTTTTGGATTAGTTCTAGTAGTAGAAAGGGACCTGGGAGTCCTGGTGGACAACAGCACCACGTGAGTGAGAAGGGGCTGCTGTGGCCAGGAAAGCCAACAGGATGCTGGGCTGCAACAAGAGGGACATCACCAATAGAGATAAATAAGTCATTATCCCACTCTGCTCTGTGCTTCTCAGATCCCATCTGGAATACCAGGTATGGTATGGTCCACACTGCACAAAAAAAGATGTGGACAGGCAGGAGAGGGCCCAGAGAAGGAGCCCAGAGGTGTTCAAAGGACCAGGGAGCCTGACACATGAGGAAAGGCTGAGAGAACTGGGTTAATTCGGCCTCGAGAAATGAAGGCTTAGGGGAGACCTCATCACCATGTTGCAGAATTTAAAGGGTGGCTATAAAAAAGATGGAGACTCCCTTTTTACAAGAAGTCACATGGAAAAGATGAGGGCTAATGAATAAAAGTTACTTCTGGGGAGATTCCAATTGGTCACAAGAGGAAAATTTTTAATAATGAGAACAATTGACCATTGGAATAAACCCCCCAGGAAAGTGGTGGGTTCCCCAACACTGGACATTGTTAATATTCAGCTTGACAGGGTGCTGGGCCATCTTGTCTTGATCATGCTTTTTCCAAGAAATGTTGGATCAGATGATCCTTGAGGTCCCTTCCAATGTGGTACTCTACGATTCCAGTGTATTACTTAACAGATGTTTTGACATCGAGACCTGTTGCAAACAAAACTCCTCTATCCAACAGCTCTTCCCAGCATCCACAAAGCATCTCGACATCCAGCTGTAGAAAAGACAGATGTCAGCATGTGTTCATTTTATTACTTGTTAGGTGGAATTATCTCTTTTGAACTCCTTCTGCTGTTTGACTATTCATTTCAGAAAGTTCACTTAGCCCTGAAAAATCAACAAGGTTTGTATTAGGTTATAGAAGAGAGAAAAAATCTCATTAAGCACAATTTCTTTTGAAATAGTGGTGTATTAAACCACATAATTCTTACCCAATGGGTTCAGCTTTGATGATATTCTGTCAGGAAAACAGCAAAATAATAAAAGAGCAAGTTTGTTAAACATTTAAAAATGATAAATTACATTTCATATCTTGATAACACAGCCTTTTTTATTATTTTAATGCCATTCAGTGTTGTGTCACTGGTAGCCAGGAATACTGTGAAGGTGATGAAAAACTGAAAAGGATGGACAGGCTGAAGGAAATTGAAATGTGCATTTGCTGCTCAGTAGGAAAGGCACAGGGTAAGATAAAGGCATTAGCAAGGTTGTGAGAGTTAAAATTTTTAAATGTATTTTAAATAAGAAGAAAATTAAAATAATAAGCAAAATTAGGTGACATGAAAACTTATTTAGAGTATTTAGTGTTAAATAAGAGAATACAAATTTCCGTTCTATGGAAATACAGTGTTTTCTATAAGAAGTATATATTTTAACCTTGCCTTCCTATATGAAAGGAGAAAGGAAATGCTTCATTCAGTGTGTTTGTAATGTTTTGGGATTTGTTACATGATTCCATGTGATTTACTTTCATGTTATAAAATGACAATTTATGTAATATTACTTACTTGTAAAAGGAGTGTTTTAATATATAAAAATGATTTACATGAAACAGTAGCATGAAAACTCCTTCAACTTTACAAATTAAATGATCCCTAAAAATCAACAGAATTAAGCTTTTCTTCTAAAATACAATGTGTTTCTTATGAAGCATTTTTGACAAGAAATACATCTTTTGGCAAAATCTATTCTAAATTAAAAATGTATATATGTGTTCTTTGACTGATTTCAGCAGAAGAAATGGTGCACTGAAAATGACATAGTGGTGATGGATGATGCTGTCCCTCTTAGATTTGTGGGTTTGTATGAAGAGAAAGGAAAGATCCAGAAAACCAGGCAATGTCCATTGTCACCATCTGTGGAAGTATTTAACAGATGTGGAGATGTGGCATTTAGGGTCATGGTTTAGTGGTGGACTTGGCAGTATCAGGTTAATGGTTGGACTCAATGATATTAAAGGTCTTTCTCAAGTTAAATAATGTTATGATTACAACACCACTTGAGGTTTTAAAGACTCCTACTTTGTTCAAAGCTGCTACTTCTGCAGCTGTGTGTTTGGGAAGCTTCAATAAGTGGGAGTCTGAATAGTGCAGATGGAAAACTGAGAGTGAAGTAGGACCAGTTTTCATCACAGCACTAGAGTTTGGCTTTCAAGGGAAAATACATGCAAGTTTTGCTCCTGGAAATCTACAAAAATGTGAGCAAAAAAACTTCTCTAGTCCATCCATAGTTTTATTTCTCTCTATAGGCTTGGAGTTTTTAAAGGCCTCCAAAAGAGCCCATGCCTCAATGCTACCAAAGAAAGTATAGTGAAGGTGAAGGAATTTCTGATAATTCATCACAACCCTCATTCTCTTCCTCTCCCCATCCCCACAGTAATTCTTTGCTATATTATTACAGTTCTCTCTAGTTTCTTCAAAACCTTCCTCAGTGGAAAAGTCTGGTGAAAAAATAGATTTTGTAGCATGCCATGAGGATTATTTCATTTACAGTACTTGATTCCATAGATAGAAGCAAATTCTGAGGTAGTGGCATTTCTGTGAGAAAACTTCAGCCATACACATGAAAGCTGTTGCATGAGTCCTTTTAGAGACACAGTTCTCATATACCTCAATTTATCAAATATCTAGCAGGATGTTTTCATGGGAAAGCCCAATTTTGTCCACATAACAGATAATGGATTGCCCTGTCACTGAATTCATTATTCTCTGAGCTTACTCACTGACTCCTAATCACCATACCACCTAGGATGTGGTTATGAGTCATTTGGCCTTGATGTCCTCTGTAAAAAAGCATTTTCAAACCTTAACATTCATACATTAAAAAATGTATGAAAATTTAAAAGACATGTTGAATGATGAGAACTAATTTCCCAATGGTGGTGGCTGTATCTGAACTTGGAAAATATAATTTGTTCTACTTTTGAAATGAATCTGATGAAAATTTTACATTTTCACCTAGTATTATTTTCAACGTATAATAGATTACTTCTAGTTATCAAAAAGATACTTCTTCATGTACATCTCTTGTGAGATGAAGCAGAACTAATCAATCGAGTGCAATAACAACAGAGACAGATTTATCAGTTCACTTAACTCAGCTGGAATGACTTGTGGTTAGGACAGAAAAGTTCAGAAAGAAAAGAAGTGTATTATATCTATGTTTTGAACTAGATTAGAGATGACAATGCTTCTGCCAATATATTGGCCTGTGAAGTGAGGCATCCAATTCATTGTGTGCATATTCAGATCTTGGTTCATTATAACTATATCACAAGGGTTTGCTGACTTCTACGGGAGTCAGCTGCAGGGGTATTTCCTCTGAAGAACTCCTTGGGCCATGCAACTTTCTATGTTGTCTGAGACATGATTTCCCTCTTATGAAACTCATGCGAAGCTTTACATTGCTATTAGTGAGAGTTAAATCAGCTCCTTAAATGAGGGAAGAGAGTGCTGTAGCCTGCTTCAAGCCTCAAAGTGAATTCTACAGGTATAAAGCCAGCAGATGATTGCATAGTCACTCTCAGATCATCTTACAACTTTGGCAGGATAAAGAAATCTGCATGTGGCTGCTTCAAAACTCGTGATTCATGGGTGGAGCGGTATCGAGAGTTAAATCTCTTGTAAACTGGAGCAGTGGTAGAGTCTGCTTCCTGGTTCTGTGACCAGAGGTGGCATGGTCAGACCATAAAGTACTAGACTGTCCTGGGTCCCAAGACTGGGTTACTGCTTGTAAATTGCAGTCTGAAGTCTGTGACAGTTCCAAAATTGTACCTAGGTGTCATTTTAGAGACTACCCATATCAAAATGTTGCAGGAACTACTCCGTCAGCATAAAAAAGCAGTGCCCAAATTGCTGCTCTCACACCTCTGCCCATTCTCTGTTTAATTCATTAACAGAGATGCACTCGAAGAGCCTTAGGATCTGTCTGTATGGGCAGCTGTATGCAAAATCTCTCCCCATGTTAGGGCCTGAAAGCCCCCATGGAAAGCAGGATGCTGTGTTAGTGTGACACTGTGACACTGCCTGCCGCGGCTTGGATGCAGCACTGAACTACTGTGGCCACACTTCTCCCGACCTGGATATTTTTGTCTAGCGTGGGGCTCGGACAAAGCAAGTCCAGGATCAGTCATCTTTGCTCACAGTGGATACGTCCCTAAAGGCAGAAGGACACCGTGTAAAATGCCTGTGCCTGTGATATTATTAGGAGTGGGGATGTTTACACCTGAGGAAAGAGACCACACAGCTGAATTGATGTTTAGAGTTGTTTGGTCACACCCAGCTCTGTTCAGTGGAGTTATTTCTGTTTGGTGCTGGTGTGACTGAGATCAGGCATTAGCTTAGCACAGGGCTGGGAACTGAGAGAAACATGTAATACTCTGGCAGAGACTAAGGGCCACCCTAAATTCTAATGGGGTATTACCAAACCAATAAGTGGCTGATTTATTATCATAAGCAGAATTCATTTTTTAACAATAGCACTTTATTTAAACTTCCTTAAAGGCCAAGAAGTTCCAAATTTAATCTTTATTCTCCTTAAGCTCCTATGACTGTTAAATGGCATTCTTGGATTACAGTCATCTACTTAGAAGAGTACACACTTATTCAGGTGACTTTTTTCAAGATTGGTTGTGAATATGGATTAATTTTCTTGGAAAAGAGTAAATTAAATTTTAAAAAAATTTAAAAGGTAATATTTAATCTAAAGGTAGAAATACATGCAAGGAATCAAAGATTTGTAATGTTCCACCCACCATTTGTTGGAGTTAAGAAAGAAAATAATATCTATGCATATATATCTGCTCAAGTGATTGTATTGTGACTCTGCTGTGGGATGCATTGATCTGCTGTAGGGTGTGTTCTCTGCAGAAATCTGTACACTGAATTTCAGAACATGATTTTGCATTACTTATTAAAAGAGTGCCCTCCACTCAAGATAGTTTCTTAGGCTGGGCACCTAAATTCCCTTAAAAGATGCTACTCTTCTTCCAGGCAAGTATGAGTCTGAACATTGAAGAGAAAGCACACTTACAGATTTTCTGTATTTGCTTAACAATTTCTTATTTAGGATTCAAGACAAAACAGTCTGCAATTCTCAGATCATGTATGCAACAGGCAGTTCTGCTTTTGCTAAGACCAGGTGATACACAGCAACAGGGAAAACGAATATTCTCTTGGTCCAAGTACTTTCACATATCTTTCAAAACTAGCAGTAGTAACAGTGGAGCCCTCATTAAGAAGAAAAAAATTACAGTGGTCTAAAAAGCAAGTCAGATCCTCAGAGTTAATTGACAGTGCTAAATGGAAGTCAGTAATACTCAGTTGATTAGAAGCATCTGATTCATCATTTAATGTGGAAGAGAAGAATGGCATCGGGTGACTAGATGAGTTCATGCAGTATAGAATTTCTCTTTCCTGAAATACAGAGAACTGGGTAAGGAATCTGGACCTTTGTGCAGTGTCATGATGCCTGATAATGTCCTGACATACCTTTAGCCAGCTAAACAACACTGGAGTGTTATGTAGAGACGGAACAAGTTAATTCAGAGTGGTGGCCCAAAATGCTGCTTTTTAACCCTTCTTCCATTTGCCAAAACAGACTCTTCTGTCTTCTCTGCATGTGTTAAGTTTCGATTTTCTAACCAAAGCAACTTTTGTTTAGCAAAAGTTTTAACACTGCTAGACTTTACTGTCACATATTGGCAACTATAGGAGTCTTATCACCTGCAGCCAAGGTGGAGCTTTGTTAGATGTTCAGAAGAAGGCCCAAAGGCACCAAGACACTATGCCTTGCTTCTGCTTCTGTCCTGAGGATAATTTCCCAAGTGTTCTTGAGGGAGCAGTTAACTTTAGGAGATGGTTACAAAGAATTACAAGTGTGCAGTAGATTTAAGAATCACATACAGAATCAAAGTATATGAATATCCCATAAAATAAAGAATAAAACTCTTATAAAATTATGTGGGCATAAAAATAACTCTAGCCAAAAGATTTATTGTTAGCTGTATGTAGGGATTGACCCTGGCTGGATTCCAAGCACCCACCAAAGTCTCACTATCACTCCCCTCTGCAACTGTAAGGGAAGAGAAGATATAAAGGTTCATGAGTTGAGATAAGGACTGGGAGTGATCACTCACCAAATACCATCACGGGCCAAACAGAATCAACTTCGGGATATTAATTGAATTTATTACTAACAAAATCAGAGCAGGATAATGAGAGTAGAATAAATCTTAAAAACACCTTTCAACCCCCCTCCCTCCTGCCCAAGCTCTAGCTCTTCTCCTCCAGGAGGGGAGATGGGGAATGGGGGTTATGGTCAGTTCATCACACCTTTTTTCTGCTGCTGCTCAGGGAGGGGAGTCCTTCCCATGAGAGACAGTTCTCCATTAACTTCTCTAACGTGAATCCATCTCATGAGCAACAGCTCTCCATGAACTGCTGCAATGTGGATCATTTTTCCCCGGGATGAAGTCCTTCTGGAACATGCTGCTCCAGTGTGGATCCCCTACAGGTTCACAAGTCCTACCAGGAAACCAGCTCCAGCATGCGATCCTCTCTCCGTGAATCTGCAGGTCCCTGCCAGGAACCTGCTCTAGCATGGGCCTCCCTTGGGTTCACAGCCCTTTCTAGCATCCACCTGCTCCTGCTGGGATCCTCCGTGGGATGCAGATGAATCTCTGCACCCATGTAGTCCCCCATGTGCTGCAGAGGCACAGCTACCTCACCACAGGATGTAGGAGAATCTCTGCTCCCCTACCTGGAGCACCTCCTGTCCCTCCTTCTACACTGACCTTGGTGTCTGCTGGGTTGTTCCTCTCACATGATCTCACCCAACTCTTCTCTGGCCACAGTTAATTATGGCACTAACTTATTTTTTTTTTAAATATGTTATCACAGAGATGTTCCACCCTCACTGATGGGCTCAGCCTTGACCAGCAGCACGTCCAGCTGGCATCGGGTCTGTCAGACATGGGGGAAGCTTCTGGCAGCTTCTCACAGAAGCCACCCCTGTAACCCCCTGGTACCAAAACCCGGCTATGCAAACCCAATACACTGTATTACACTGTCCCTCTTGGTAAGTGTGAGCTATAGGTTAAAGATGATTCTCTTCTAGCAGGAAATAATACTGCATACAAAATATATGACAATATACTAATGTATTATATAGGTACATACATATATAATTATATGTGTTATATAAAATTCAAATAAAAATATAATTATATACCTTTACCAATCTTCTTCTCCTTTTGCAAATATGTAGCAGCCAACAAACCAAATTAAAACCAACCTTGTCTTGAAATTGATGAAGAGTTAATGTTTTTGCAGTATTTTTAGGAGTTATTTGAGCCAATTAATGGGCTGATATTCACCATGTGTTTATGTCCACTTGTCCTTTGTGCTATTTTAAGCTTGAAAGCACTAATAAAAGAAATATGATGCCACAGTGAAACATAAGATTAAGACTATCTTTAGAATTCATTAATGTGACAAAAAGCTCGAATTAAAAATGCTGGACAGTTTTAGAGGGAAATTCTGCAAGATATTCAAGTCAATTTTAGGCAAGTCCATTAATTTCTCCAATAAAAATATTCTATGTCGTGCTCTGTGCCCAGTGCAGAACCCCTGCCAATCCACTAAGTGGTAATTTAGGGTCGGACCAGGGAATTATATGTTCTGATACCTATTTTAAAGGCTTAGGCATCCAATATGACAGAAAATATATAATAGTCTTCATGACTAAAGCTAGAATCCAGGTCTTACAATTCGTTTTCCCCAGATGCTTGTACTCTCAGCCCAGTATCAGTTTCTTTTTGCCAAGCAGAATTGCTGAAGCAGATGGTAATCATATTGCAAACCAGGCAGGTGTATTCTCCATGTAGGTAGAAAATAAAAATTTTTATCTTCTTCAGGCTGATGAACCATGAAACCCATAAAAGTATGAAACTCTCCCTAAAGAATAAAGATTGATCCCAAATGGATGGGTTAGCCAGCGATCCACTGAATACAAGGGAGAACCTCCTCACTCTCCCTTGCCAAAGCAGAATAGCTATGATGTCTTTTTTGGAAGGTAAAATTTAGAAATGTAAATACAAGAAGAGAGTGTGAAGCATAATCTCTTGTTGGCACCCTATTTTCTGTACAGCAGAGTTAGCTTTTGCGTTCATACCACGCTACATATGAACCCTCTTATGAAATTCCATAAACACATTAGATTCAGCAGCTATTTCCATCTAAATATTAAGGTTGCAAAACAATGTCATCATGTAGATTAACTTTATCTATTACTTACTATCTACTTCATTTCCATAGCAGAACCTGAATCTCTATTTTATTTTACAAAGATAAGCACTTTTTTCCTAGAACATTCTTCTTAGCCTCCAGGAAACTTAGACAGAGGGCCTTAGTCACTCAAAGAGTCTCTGACGTTTCTGTTGGTAAATCTGTTCCAGGTATCTTGGTTATTCTACGGTGCCTTAAATTGCACCACACATTTTTTGGGGACCTAATTAGTTTCCTTTACTTCTTAACATCAGGTTTTTTGATGAGCTGGTAGTACCTAGTAAATTCCTGTACAGGAATTACTAGGACAGAGTGTAAATTAAGGATGTGAAGAACGTCACAAAGTTATTAGAAGAACACCTTTTTTGTCTTTCCTTCTCTTGGTGAGAGATGAGAAGGAGAATCTCAAAATGAGGATGTAAGATTTTTCTTGTCTTATTTAATGAAAAGAACATGAACACACTTTGCTAGCTAGTGAAGAAAAAATTCTCATTGAGTTCATTAGCCAGCTGAACGTAACATGCAAAACACCTGAACCATTTCTCTGCCAAGAACTTTTTATCAAGCTATCTATTGTCTATACAGCTTAACATCCTCAGCTCTGTGCAGAAATCTTCTCCTAGTGATTCATTTTTAAGAGGGCACTCACTCTTTGGTTGCTAAGGGTTATGATGTAGTTTTTTATAAGAAACAATACACTAAAAATTTCAAGTAGGGTAAAGTATTTGTTGCTGCACTAAAACTCAAACAAGAGAGAACATTTCACCACTGTTACCTTCAGATAGTTCTTTTCTCAAAATAAAGCATTAGTTTATCTACAGAGGAATTACTGGAAGAACCCAGACATGCAGAATGCAAAGGTTCACTCTGCTCCAGCAGGAGGGACGCAGCCCTGTAGCTGTGCTCTGGCTCTTCTGTAAGTGCCCCCCTGGCACCAGCCCCAGCAGTGCTGCACCAGCTGAGCTCTCAGGACCTGCCCTCACGGAAAACCCATTAGGTTTGCCATCCCCTATTCCATTCTTTCTCTGGGGACTGAACACATGATTTCTAGGGAGTCATTAAAAAGGGCAAAGCCATGGACCTTCTAGCTCTGTATTCACAGGCCAATGCTAAGCTCGAACAGGTAGGAACCTCCCTTAGCCACCCAACAGGAATAGCAAAAGCTTTTTTGAAAAACCTGGTCAAGCAATGTTTTATTTCATCTGTGCATCCAGCTACGCACATGTGTATGTGTAAGATCACAGATCACCAAATATTCTGAGTCAAGAGGGACCTACGGGTATCATCAAGTCCAACTCTGAAGTGAATGGCCCATATGGGGACTAAATCCACAACCTTGGTGTTATTAGCACCCTGCTCTAACCAACTGAGCTATCGATGTGTAAATAGTTTCCGGTTACATGACTCTATATTCACTCTAAGTGTGCAAAAATAATTTAAACTTTTACAGAGATGTTTTTATTTTTGTATTCTGAGGAGCAAACAATCTATGACTCCTCATCTACCAGTGAGAGGTAACTCTGTTGGGGGGAAGATAAACACCTGTAACAGTTTTTTGACAATGCCACTAATTATGACTAAGCTATAAGCTGAGGTGGCACAAAGAATTGCTTCAGCACATGTGTACAACTTCTGAGTGCAGTGCTTCAGAGCTTTCTGATGTCTGCTTTGTCTACTCCATTGTGACATACTAAAATGAAAAGTAGCCTGTCCCTCATATCCATCTGCTGGTGAGCAGGATGATGAGTGGAAGTGCCCTGAAAAGTGTAATTATTGTTGCAATGTGCTGTGTTACAGTCCTGTTCTTTTAGTGCTTGAATTCTAGTTATTGTCTGTACACACTTTCTGGTACATGAACACTTAACCTGTGATTTTTATGCCTTTTGTTTGTTGAAGGAGAGCACCACATGACGTGAAAAAGATGCTGTTTCCCCATTTGCAGTGGGGACAAAAAATGTTCTCAGCCCACATTCACATTATAAAGCACACCCTTGAAACCTCTTTCCTTTATGTGTTTTTAATGAAAACCTTCAAAAATATGCCCGGACATTCAGACTCACTTTCTGTATCTTTCAGGTCTTACATTATCAGCAACATCAGCTCTCTTGCAAAGATTGGAGGGCAACAGGAAACTTGTTTTTGACTTTAGATTCAGTAGTTTGAATTTTATTTTATTGCTGTCTCTCTTGTATTGTGTAAAGGTTCATGTATGAATTTAGATCGAGTTCTCGTTAAAATTCACTGATAAGTAATGTATTTATACTGATTGTTGTAAGTACCTCAAAGCATTCAGAATATTGCAATAATACAATATATAAATTCTGTTATATTCAAATGAAGATGTCAGCTTTGTCCACTCATAGTGAATGGTCATGGAATTTTTCAGGGGTATAGTTTTTATTTGGTATGTGGCAAGAAATCTTTGAAGTCTCCAGCCCATGGCTGCTTGGAAGGAATTTGCATAGTTCCTCGGGGGTAGGATGGGACCGGGAATGACAGAGATGCTTTATTCTTGTCCTGCAGTGGTTTGATTTATGTCGTGCAGTTGGGAGAGGATGGAGACAGAAGAGGTGGCAGAAGAGACAAGAAGGGGTCTATGGTTTGTTGTTGTGGTGAAGTAATATCTAAGCATGACAGAAAACTTGTAAATATTCTCCTCAGTTACTTAGCTAGCTGGATGTCTAGCTTTCCTCCAGTACATTATATTTTACAACTTAGTCACAGTGCAACTGCTTAGTGACATCTTGCTAACAGAGGTAACAACTGTAACAAATATTTCTTAAAATTCACCTCTTTTGAGAACTAGGTTTTAGTCTACCATGTCAACTTTGGTTCCTCCGAAGCATTCGGGACACTCCAAATTGCAAAGGTTGTGATGACAGGCAGCCACTGACTCACAGAGCTCCCCCACAGCAGACTGAACATTGATCCAACCTCACTCTTGGTCTGCCACTAAGAACTGGGATTACCAGATAAATAAATGCTTGTCTATACATAGATATCTATCTATCCAGAGCCGGGCACAAATTTATATTGACTTCATGTAATAATGAAAAGAGAAAATTAAAAAGTAGACATTACTCCCACAGCAATATGCATACATTTTCTGCGCCTTCAGGGTTGGTGCAGCCTCACCTTGAGCACTGTGGGCAGTTCTGGGACAGAAAAACATGAAGGTCCTTGAATGCATCCAGAGGAGGGTAACAAAGCCCATGAAAGGGCTGGAAGGAACGTCCTGTGAGGAGCAGCTGATGGCTCTGTGTTTGTCCAGTCTGGTGAAGAGGCTGAGGGATGATCTCATTGCTCTCTACAACTTCCTGAAGAAGGGAGGTGGAGAGGGAGGAGCTGAGTCTCCCCGGCACCCAGGGACTGGACACGTGGCAGTGGTTCTAAACTGTATCAGGGAAGGTTTAGACTGGACATTGGGGAGCATTTCTTTACCAAGAGGGTGGTCAAACACCAGAACGGGCTTCCTAGAGAGGTGGCCAATGCCACAAGCCTGTCAGTGTTTAAGAGGCATTTAGACAACGCCCTTAAGAACATGCTTTAACTTTTGGTCATTCCCAAAGTTCTCAGGCAGTTGGACTGGATGATTGTTGTAGGTCCCTTACATCCCACATAGTCGATTCTATTTTTTTTTCTGAAGAGAAATGTAATGAATACAATGAATCACAGTTTGGACACTGGCAAAGATCTTACACAGACAAACAATAAATATAATTCTGAATGAGAAAAATGAGTGATTGGTTTGTACATAGAGCTGAGTCTGAATCAATTAGATAAACCAAGAATTACTTGTTTTGAGACAAGATACAGTAGGAATGCTAAGCACAGTAATTGCCCATATTCCTGTAAGGCAGAATTCATGAGTGTTCCTCCTTATGGCTATTGAGTGAAAATGGATATGGAGGGTCAGATTGATCTCCTGTAACTTTATTTCCCTGAAGTTAGATGTCTGGTCTGTTAGTCATTTGCACTACTTCTGTTTTCAGATTGCCAGAGAAGAAATAATGCTGGGCATCCGAATGCAACTCTCATGACCTGATGTGTGCACCACCCTGAGTAGGCTGAGAAAGAATTCTTACACAGATAATGGAGACAGAATTCTTACACAGATAATGGCTCCTCTTTGACTATATGGGAGCAGGTGAAGATAATCTACTCAATCTCAAGTTTCATTTAAAATTAAGATGAATCCCCTTCTGAAATACTTCCCATAAAAACTTTGTATGAAATGTCTAATTCTTCAGAACTCTTTCAGAGAGTTGTTAAAACATGTAGAGATGGCAGAAAATTTACTGATGTAATGACATCTTTCAAGGGACAAAAAATGTACCTTTTTAGTTTGGGTTCATGAACTAATTTGTACAAAGTCTTGCTATCCTGAGAAAAAAAAAGATCTAAACCAAACAAAGACTATGGACCAGTTCCAGCTCCCAGTTACATCACCTTACCATGGATAAAAGCAGGAGTTATTTTGGCTTCTCAGAGTTTGATGAGATCCGGAATTAGTCCATACATGACCAGAATTTGTGTAAATTAAAATACTTGAGTATTTAGAGTTTTAGACACTTTTCGATCTATATTTCTCATCTCTGCTCATATATTCACATATGCTTCTTTCTCAATGCAGCTGCTTATTTGATGATGTTAAACTTATAGATTTTGCAGATATTATTGCAGCTGGAATGGAAATTAGCCTTTTCCCCCATGCTCACACAAGAGTTTCATTTATGGTGCAAATGAGTGAAGCTTAAGTTGCTAAAAGTGATCTAAATAACTCTCATATCTGATCCAACTCCAGCTCATTAAACACAAGGCTAACACAGCTATAGTACCACTGCAGAAGTTTGGCGATGCGAAGATTTTTGATTCCAAGGTGGCTGTTGGTACTCCACATGTTCTTTAAAATACACTGTAACCAGGCAGTAGTGCCATTGAAAATTTAGCAATGATTCCCTCTTGTAGCGTCCCTGTGGGTTTCAGTGAGACTGCTCACTCAGTCACCTAATTTTTATCATGAATGGAGGGAATTAATTATCAGTTTAAGTTTTTCACATGGTAAACCTGGGGCACTGTCGTCTCCTTCTCAAGAAAAGTAATCATAACTAAGAAATTGCACTATTTTAGTGAGTAAAATAATAATTTGGAAGTTGTGGTTCAGTTTTGGAAATGAACTCATTTAATTAATTTCTTCATCATCACTGGTTGATGATAATTCATGCCAATTCTTTGCAGGAAGAACTACAATGGGAACAGCATGTGAATCTTCTGGAGCAGCTAAACATCAATAGTTTTGCTCCGGAAGAAGCAAGAATTGGGAGGAAAGAGGTCCGTCATCTGAGCAAAATTGCCCCTTCTCTACCTAAAATCTAGTGAGAAATTAATTGTTCATCACATTAAAATCAGTGGGGATGAGAGAGTACAAAGCTCCATTTTAAAATTATTTAATTATCACAATACCTTAAAGGATAATTTCACATGTATGTTTATTTTTGTAGGCCAATCTAGGAGATAAGCCATGGTTTTTAAAATATCAGCATAACATTTAATACACAGTGATCAGTCAGTAGCATGCAACATAAGCAAGTAGACCTGGCCAGCTGAGATATTACAATACCACATCCAGGAGAAGACTAAAACTCCAGAAGTTTTTAAGTTGCCTTAACACTGTGTAATTCAGTGTTGATATAACTTTGAGAATGTAGCTACCACTCTGTAAATGTTTAGTCTCTTGCATAACAAACATCTTTGCACACACAGAGCTTCAATTTAAGGATTCTCAAAACAAGCAATTGTTATTTATGGCAGGACTTAAGCTGGCTCTAAAACTAAATTCAGCTCAGTACCAGAAGATTCCATGGATCCCTGCACCACTGAAGCCAAATTTGTACCTTCCTCTAAAGCAGCCCTTAAAGTGGGGAAACGCTCTGTATTAGAGGGATTTTTTTTTTTTTTGGGTTGGTAAATCTTGCATACTCTATGAAAGTAGGCAGGAAAAAAATATCTGGGAATTTAGGAAAAATTGGATTAGCACTATACTCCCACCTCTACACTGGGAACGGCTACAGATTCAACTTTAATGCTCCTGAAACAGAACATTATTTTGGTTCTAACTTCTTAAATCTAACTTTTTTGTTAGATTTATTATGTGTTATTCAGGGAAAAGAGGTGATCAAACAATGCCTTTTTTTCCCCCTGTAGCTAAATTCAATGATTAAGGCAAATAATTTCCAAATTTCAAATTATTTAGTAAAAGCTACAAATCCTTCAACAATATAACCTTTCTAATAACATTTCCTCTACCCCAGCAAATACAATAAATCCAATAGCTCATAAATATGTTAATAAGGACTGCAATTAAGCTGGATCTAAGTTATGGTTGCAACGTGATGTTGAGTATCTGTGTGGATTTTTTGATACTTTGCTGGTTTTTACTGGGACAGAGTTAATTTTTTTCATAGTACCTTGTATGGGCTTATGTTTGGGATCTGTGACGAAAACAGTGATGATATCACAGGGATATTTTATTTATTCATTCCTGAGTAGTGCTTACACAGTGTCAAGATCTTTTCTGCTCCTCAAACTGATCCATCCACGAGGAGGCTGGGAGTGTGCAAAAAGCTGGGAGGAAAACCATCTTAATTAACTTTGCATAAACATGATCATAAAGATAGATAAAAAATCATGATTTTATTGTTTCATGGATATGTAGCTTAGAAGAATTATTCCTCAAGATTAACTTTTTCTATAGTTTCAGCTAAAGGAACTGTACTGAAAGAGTGAACAGAATATATCTATTTAAAATGGACTCATTTTTCAAGGAAGTAAAGATCACTCTCAGTATGCCTATGATCACCAGCTGCAGCCATTTAAGTTTTTTGGTCAGAATTCATGAAGAAATTTGAGTCCAAGTACTCAGGTTGGAGACTATTATTTCCTTCTATTCTATATTGTGAATTCTATATGCAGATTATCTCTTTATGGAAGACTTACACCACCTGAGTGCTACTTGGTGCTGAAAAGGAAGCATTTTACTGATACACACTTAGATAAGAAAGGAAATCAATTTAAACTTTCCTCAGAGGAAAAAAAATGGAAATACAGGAAATCAGTCTTGCCTCCTGACTACCAAAAATACTGAAAAGAGTCCTAGGAAACCAATATGAATATTAAATACAAACTTGATTAATTATCCAGTAGTTCTATTTTTTGGCATTGTCCTGGAGTTAGCAAAACAACACGTTTTCCATAATCCATCGTGGGGAAGTTTTAAGGTAAACACACTATTTGCAGTTCCTGTATTTTGTAACGTTCCAAGTCAATGTCAGTGATCTGACAATCAAATCCTTGCTGAAACACTTGGAAAAGCAAAAACTCTAATGGCAATGCCCTTCACCACTTCATACGGAAATGTCAGCTTAGCAGACAAGCGATCTTGTAGTCATTATCCCACACATCATTCAAGAAAAAAAAGAAAAAGAATGGATAAAGCGAAGTATTTCAATGCCATTGCCTATATTTATGTTTGGTGGCTTTGACATTCTGTCATACTTCGAGCTTTTATAACACACTTGTCCTCCACGCAGTGCTTTATATATGAGGTGAAGAACAGTACTCCATTGTTGCAGTAAGAGGAGGGAAAGGACAGCGAATTGATTTGCTTAAGGCTATTTCTCACATCACAAGAAGTGAGAAGTGTCCCTATTTTTCCCAAATGCTAACCTTTAACCAGTCTTTCCCATTGTAAAACATGACTCACTGTGCTGTTCTACTCCATCATTCAATTGATCCTTCTGAAGCCAAATGTAAGGCTCCTATTGCCTGCAGGAAAAAAAAAATTAAACCCCAAAAAAACCCAAACAAAAAGACCCCCAAAACCACCCAAACCATCAATCAAACAAGCAGAAAAACCCAAGCAAACCCCCAGATCCTTTGTATCTTTCTGAAGTTGCTACCTGGCTTCATCTTTGAATTTCCTTAGCATTTTCTTCTTTTTGATGTTTATGAGACTTTTAAAAAGAAATAATTTTTTTCTTCACAGCAACATACTGAAAAAAATTGCTTAGCTTAATTTTACAATGAAGAAGCATTCCTGTAGAATTCTGATGATTTGTTTATGATCTAACAAGAAGATTTAGGAAAACAGGGAACTGAAGTAAAGTTCACCAGTCATGACCACAGGAACAAAATTTGTAATAAATTTCACTTCAGATAGCAGAGCTCTTTTATTTCTTTTTAATAGAAGGTTGGAATTTGCATGCTGGGTCAAAGACTACTGAATTTTAAAATTATTATTATTATTTATTTACTGTTTAAATGTCTGAAGACATCTAGAAACTGCCAGAAATCTTGTGACCACAGGTTGAAACTACTGACTTACTTCATGGCATTCTTGACCCATGACCTTCTCCAAATTAAAGACATTATTTCAAATCTTTTCTATGATGCAGACTGCCTTAGATGGTGCTGAAAATATGCAACTGGTAGATTGTATTGCCATTGGTAAATAAAAATACTCTTCTTCCTAGTGCCCAAAGTTATGTCAAATGCTGGTGGTTCCTAACTGCAGTCAGGGAGGTTCAGATTTGATATCAGGAAAAGATTTTTCACTTGGAGGGTTGTGCATTCCTGGAAAAGTTTTCCCAGCGATTCTGTGGAGTCTTAATCCACGGAAGGTTTTCAAGATTCAGCTAAGCAGAGCCATAGCTGACCTGATCGAGTGGTTCTGCCTCAAGTGGGAGGCTGAGCTATATGACCTCTATTTCTATGATTCCACTCCAAATTTATTTATTTTATAGCTACTTGTATTTGATTTCCTTTAAAATGTCTGAATGTCTTTGTTCTATAAGGAAGAAAAAATTGAGCATCTGAAGTTCAGAGTCTTACAATATGTGCCAAATTAGTGTTCCTCAAAAAGAGAGCAATCGATTTCAGTGAGGAGTTTCACTGAATATATGAACAGACTTTAATTTTGGACTTTAATAATACTCAAAAATAACAGACTTTAATTTTGGACACAAATCTACTTAAAATCTGCATTATAGTTCTTACTGGTGTCACTGAAGTCATGCATTGCCACTAGACATGGCCATGCAGGTCCCAGGATTTGCTCTCTGAGCACACTGGGGAAGCATATTTAGTAATTAGCTGAGAATGGAGCTGTGCTATCTGATGAATCACTGGTAGACTGTGGGACACACCACAAAAGCCGTCCGATGGAGCAGGGCTGGCAGAAGTGAGGGACTGTGTGCAGTACTCACCCAGCCAGCCAGGGTTAGATTGAAGTTTTGCTTGTCCCAAAGTCATAAAAACATTCATCTATTTGTTTTAGGAGGTAATTGTATGTTTTCATCCTTGAATATGTTGAAACTGTAATTCTGGCAATGCAGAAATAGCATATAATTATATTAATTTTCATGTAATTTTTTTTGCATTTTATCAGATCCCACTGATGGCCCAATGGTACACATCCAGATTCTATCTGCAATGTCTCTTAATTAATTCAGTCTACAACCTGTTCCCATAAAACTCCACCAGGCAGGGTTTATTTATGGGAACATGGCTAAACAGTAATGTTTACTGGTCACTGGCACTGCAATTACTTTTCAAAATGTCCTTGAAGCAGGTTTGATTGATCTGGCAAGCACCTGGTAAGCCATTCTTGCTTAGCAGACAAAAATAGCAGTTTAATTTAAGATCCCGAAGTCACATAGCATAATATTTAACAAACAAACAAACCCAAACAAACCCTTTTGGTCCAGGCCAAATAGTGATTTAAAGTATTGCAGCATCTAACTTTTAGTTTCCTTTCTTGCAGTGAAATGAATTGCAAAGTTGCCTGCAGAATGAGAACTGAATTGCAGTTCAGCTCGTCACACAGGGTGAAAACTGACCACCTGAAGTCCTATACAAAAGGCCAGGAAATACCTACCAGCTATAGATCAACACTGGGAACAAGGATGTGTCTGCACTGGTGTCCATTCTCATACCCAAGTGTTTGAGGTATGCCCTGAGTTAAAAAAAAAAACAACTGAGACTGTTACCAATATTATGACAAATTAAATTCTCCACGGCAAAATAAATTCTCAGCTATTACCTACTTAGTGAAAGTTTATACTTCAGTCGTATAAATAATGTCAGCATGAAACTCTCATTTAATTATATTATGCCACATTTGCAGCAGCACTGGTGTCAAAGAATTCAAAATTGTGTTTTCTTGAAAACAAGTCACTGAAGTCTGCAACAGAAAGAAATGGAGGCTTTCATGCACAGAACCCCTTTTTTGCATTCTCTGACAGCAAACTGATCTCAGAGCCACATGAAATCAATTGACTTCTATACTGCAATACCTTTAACCCTGACGTTTCTGCTTCTGTTGTGTGCTTAATATCAAAGAATCTCATTTTCTTTAACTACATAACAGGAGAAAAAAAAAACCTGTGCTGAGATTGAGGGTAGGTGCTGAAGGACAGAAACCTCAGTGAGACTACAGACGCGGAGCTTCAGTCTTGTCCACTGAGTTAAGGTAAAATATTAGAGGCTTTTCCAAGCTCCGTGCTTCCCTTTGGGTCTCCAGTGCATCCCTTGGGCTCCCTGTATCCTTGGGCTTTGGATCTTTTTCCGCTCATTATTGAACTCAGAGTAGCTTTAACTAATTGTGTTTAAGAGCAGCTCTAGAAGTGATGCTCAGACACTCATCTTCCTTGGTACCTTTATACAGCTGAACATGCTTACCTAAGTACTGAGTACTTTATCACTAGATGGTGATTGAATAATTAGGAGGACCTGGGAAATGGGGTAGGAAATCAGAACTCCCAGGCCTTAACTGAGAAACCTAAGCACTGGTCCTATACACTGGTTTGCTTTTAATATCTCTCTTCCAGGGCTTGGTAATTTTGGGAAGATGCAGTAGGTCTGGTTTCCCCCCTGCCCTCTCTCTCTCTGGAAATTTAGACTATTATCTACTTTGTATTTGACTTTTGCAGACAAGATCGATCATCTCTATAATCTCTATTTCTACCTCTATAATATGCCTATTGCTAATTGCTGAGATATCAGTTAGTTCTGGCAAAGTCATTTAAATGTTACAAAACTGCTTTGCAAGGTTAAGGTCAGCTCTGGCAGTGGTGAAAGAGGGTTTTTTAACTTACTTCTAAATTTAGGCAGATGCTGAGAAGAGTTGTTGTAGAGCGCAGTTTTGGACTTGAGCTCCCTGAGCATTGCTTCAGATGCTGACTTTGCTTTTATCCTCTGACCTAAGTGACTTAACCAGGGTGGTTCAAGAAAGCCTGGGGAGTGATTCCCTGTGTACACAGACAGGGCTGGCAGGTCAGCCCAGGCAGGGTGGGCAGAGCACAGCGCTGCACACAGGGGGCTCAGCGCTCTGTTGCTGTCTGACCCACAGCAGCTCTGAATTCAGCAGCCCCCGAGTACCATTCAGTCTTCAACCCTACACCATTTTGGCTTTCTAAATAAACAAGGGCTTTTATTCTTTATTAAGGTAATGCCAAGTGCTCAGTCACCTGGCTGAGCCTCTTTTTCTATATCTTTATATTAGTAAATACTTTATATGACACTTTATCAAATATTTCTTGTGATAACAGAAAGATAAAACTGAGCAGGAAAATTAAGTGAAGTAATTACACAGCTTTTTCTGGGAATAATATTTTTTGCAATAGGCAGAGAATTGCTCCTAAGGGTGTGTTTTTTATTCACATTTGATAACTTTTTCTCATTCTGAAGCTTGAATTTACTACAGGACTTCCAGGACAAATTCAAGCAGAAAAGTCTTTAAAAAAAGGATATCAGAACAGGCTACTGTTGTTAAGGAGGGAAGGTTTTACTTTAACAGACTCAGAAAGCAAACATGTAAGAAAACTTTTTTAATAAGGAACTATTTTTAAAGTGCCTAATAGCATAGTAAAAGGGGCTTAATAAAACTGCTCAGACAGATCTGACATTTATGGGGCTTTTCTGTAGAGTGATATATAAATAACTGTCTGAACTAAGACCATGAACCAAATACATTTGCACTTCTTTGCACCTGCAACATAGCCACATGAAAGAACACATAAAAATAGATGATCTCTTTCAATTTATTAAGAAAAAGACATTAGATACTAATTTCTTCCACAGACCTAGTGCTTAAATGCACACCAGGGAAATAAACTAGTATATTAATATATAAAATATATCTTTAAATGCTCTCAACATTCATCACACTTATATTTTAAAATGTGAGAAGTGCAAGTTTTATGGGGTTGAACTGATATTTGGATGTTCAGCCTGACTGGGGGCTGTTCAGCATCATTTCATGGGGCTTTCCATCTGCAAAGACCCCAGAGTGCTTTCTAAAACGTGAAGCTGATGCAACTTCCACCCACTCACCAAGGGACGCATCTCAGTCTTGAGAGCTGACCGCAGCTATCTCGGAGGGATCCCAGGAGGGAATGGTAACACAATGGACAAGACGGACATTTGGGAAGGGAAAATGGCCAAGGGCATCAGGACACCATTGCAGGGCTAAAAGATCTCAAATGTCTCTGCAGAGCCTAACAGACCTTGGTATGCTGAAGTAGCACCAGCACAAACACCAGTCCTGTGTCCTACGTGTCTGCAAGATAAACCTGCCAGAAATAGACCATTAATTCTTTCATCCCTCTGAGAAACACTCCAATTTTCCCATGAGATGAAGTGAGACCTGCATCAGGGTGTATCATTCAGCAAAGCCTTAAGTCCTTATCATACCAAAACTACCTGTAAAGCCCCTATGTAATGTGCTGAATGGAAATGAACCACCCCAACATCTTAAAGGGCTCCCTTTTAACCTTCTGTCCACAATAAAATTTACCATGAAAGATGTTTTATGCCGTTCCTAACTAGGTCAGTTATTTCTTGTTTTCGGTCTATGTGTTTGGATCTCTATCTTCCTTTGACTTTATATGAGATAGTCACAAATTTTAGTAATGGAACTGCATTTTTTCATTTAAACTATCATGACTGTTATAGTTACATGTCTTAGAATCCCATGAGCCAGAATATGGTGTGCTTTATACAAAAGAATATATAGCTGTCCTAATTAGAAAACAACAACAACAAAAAAAATCTAATCTTAATTCTCCTGCAGACATCATAAATAGTAGGGTACTGTCAAATATGCTTTTCATATATCTGAACTTCTCACAACCTAGATATATAGTGAATTAGCTGAAACCAAAATGCATCTCTGTATGATCTAAATAATAAAAAATTACAAATGTCTAATACATATTTCCTCAATTGGCAAATTTTTATTATTCTTTAATTAACAGTTTAAAATACAAAAAATTTTGCATGAATTATCATGCAAATCTATGGACTACTTTAAACCACAATTGTAATTTCTTAGCTGAGGAATTGGCTCATTTGGACCAAGTATGACTTCAATTTTTTAATTTCTTCATTGTCTTCAAATATTTAGCAAACCAGTGAATTGCAGACAGATTCTCTATCTTTCACTTTGGAATTTAAAGTAGCACGCTAGCAGGACTTGAGACTAGGCAGTCTGTTAAGATTTGATGATAGATTTCATACCCATGCAATTACGTATAAAAGAGGGAGCAGTCACAAAGAATAACCATGGGAACCTCATCTGGTTTAACAAGAGCAAGGTGCTGTGCTGGGGTCAGAGCAAGAAAGATGAGAGACTCTTCACAAGGGCATGTAATGACAGGACAACGGGGAATGGCTTCAAACTGGAAGAGAGTAGGTTTAAATTAGATATTAGGAAAAAATTCTTAACTGTGAGGGTGGTGAGGCACTGGAGCAGGTTTCCCAGAGAAGCTGTGGCTGCCCCATCCCTGGTAGTGTTTAAGGCCAGGTTGGATGGGGCTCTGAGCAACCTGGTTTAGTGAAAGGTGCCCCTCCCCATGGCAGGGGGATTGGAACTGGATGATCTTTAAGGTCCCTTCCAACCCAAACTGTGCTATGATTCTATCAATGCTCACAAGGAAGCAGAAGCAGAGCTCAAGCTCTAGAATTCATTGATTTAGTGATCATCAAAGGAAATTGATAATAAAGAACTTTTTTCAGTACAGAGATACCTAAAGTATGTGAAAATATGATCGAAGGAATGCATTTAACATGGGATTAAATATTATAAAAGAATTTAAATAGCATGACATTGATGTGAGCGACATTAAATATTCCTTGAAGTTCTTCAATTATTTCATGTTTTTTTGTAGTTAGCATAAACATTTTCCAGACAACGGGATTTATTGCTCATTTTAAATGACTGTAACTTACTGTGACCTTCATTTATTGCAGACAACTTCAGTAGGATTATTATTGTTACTAGAGGAGATATCTGAGTTCACAAGGCTTGTGGGTGCAGCTCTCTGGTTTTTGCAGTGGTTTACTGTGGGGAGATGAGAGTGTGTCCCACTTATAGAAGGTGGGAAGTTCCCATGGATTTTTTGACTGGTGACCGTTGAGGCCTTTTTGAACCCAAAACGAGCATTAAGCAAACGTAAGGTCAGATATTAAACTCTTATTGAATGTGAAATGAACAATTTAATTAATTCACTGAATGCAGAGAAAGAATCATACAAGTGTAATTTAGTGCTGTCATTCACACCCCTATGATTTCATTACTGTGTGTCAGCTCTTTCCGAAAAATTTCTATCATCACTAAAGGCAGAATTTTTCTCAATTATGCTTCAATTAACTTTCAAAACAGTGTTAGTGAAGACCAGTATGTTTGCCAGGAAAATGTTTCTGTTCCCTGAAATGTTCTAGAAACAAAACATTTTTGCTGTTATCTGCATTTGTCCTGTTGCTACTCGGTAGCAACTTTTCAAGTGTCTTTCAAAATACTCTCCAATCATGTCTCACTGTGTGAGGAGATAATGCAACAACAACAACATTCTTCTTCCTTTTTTTAGTTCTTCACTCCACAATTTTCCAAGAGATTGAAACTTAAAAAATGGGAAAATGTTCACATCAAGACAGGAAAAATCACGACTCTTTGCATTAGTGTTATGATACAGATCTCAAAAGCAAGGTAACAGTGAAGGGAAAAAGATAAGAAAAAGTGAATTTAAAAGTAAGAACTTCTTGAACAATCTTCAGTTTTTAATGGGTTGTTGGAATTTGTTCCTGTGATTCATTTTTTATTAATTCTTTGGAAAAGCTTTTTCTTAACAACAACAAGAAAAGGTAATATAGTGGATACTTTATGCAAGACATTCTTCATTCTCTAGGAGGTCAGAAATTCATTATTTAAAATGCTACTCATATATCAGTCAACAAAGCTAGAGAACACACCTCCCCATCATTTTCAGTGTTTAGCAGAACTCTCTGGAGTGCCAAGAGATCTATCCTCGCCTGATATCAGAGATATGAAAATCAGAATTAAAAGACAAGATGTGGAACATTTCAGAATGGGCCTAAGTACAGAAAAGATAAATTACTGTATAAAATGCAGAAAAATGAAGAACAATAGTTTACCATTTGATATAATCTTTTTCATCTCTATTGGCATTTTGAAGACTGAAACTGCTTTTCCTGGGTTTAGTTGCGAAGATTGCAAATTGAAAAGGAAAAATGCAAACAGGTTGCACAGCATGGCTCTATAGATCTTGTTTGTTTTTTTCTCCTCTTCGTATTTAATGATTTATGTTATTGTCTGATAGGAAGTGAAGGCGTACTAATGATGTTAAAGTACATGAAATCAAGAAAACCTGCACTAAAACTTCCTAAAACTAGCACTACCCATGTATCAACCTCATGCTTAATCTACTCCAGTGGAACAACAGCTTGATGATGTGGAAAATGTGTCAAAAATAGCCTATTATGGAAATTTTTAATCTACTAATTCAATACAGATGTGAAATCTTGAAGATCATCATAAATTATACTGATATACAACAGAATGTTGTCTGCCTTTTGAAGTCACATGCTGGTTGTTGAATTCAGACATTTAAGAGTTTATCAGCACTATGTTTAACATGTGCACCATTCTCCCACTGATTTTAAAAAAAACCCTTTAAAACAAACTGCAGATATATTCATTCCTTAATTACCCCACTTTCTCAGTGCTCTGTGGTCTGTGGGTAGCTGTGACCTGAGCTGAATTTGTGCTGACAGGAGACTTTGTCTCCAGCTGTCAGTGTGCTTGTTTTGTGAGGTTCTTGTGCCGAAGGATGAAGGACTGGAGCTAAAGCATAAATGCTGGCTTTGGTTTCCTCCCCAGTTTTACAAGTTTATTCCCCTGGACATAGATCCCAATTCCTGTGAACAAAGCCAGAGTTTCCAGGCTCTGATGAAAGCTTCCTGTGTGAAGTTCCTGCAAGTTAAGTGTGAAATTCATCACACTGCAGGAATGCAGAGAGTTAAACTTCTTCTGTGCCACCGAAGTGTGCTCTAATTCTTATTCTGCATCCTTCCCTTCCCTTCCCTTCCCTTCCCTTCCCTTCCCTTCCCTTCCCTTCCCT
>VZTI01005431.1:1563176-1728143 GCA_013397865.1 Struthidea cinerea | reverse complement strand
CCCTTTCCCCTTTCCCCTTTCCCCTTTCCCTTTCCCTTTCCCCTCCCCCTGAAAAAACTGTATTTACTGACTACCCTGAACTCTTCCTAAAAAATCTTTTTTTTCATCTTATTTGACTGTATTTAATTTAATCCTGCAATAATTATAAATAATTATAAATAATAATTTAAACCTAGGTCCTGGTGCATGAGACCTCAGCAGTCAGTCTGTGGATTGAAAGGAATAAACTTCATCTGCGTGAGGTAAACAACTTTCTCTGTTAGAGCAAAGCCATAAATCTCACTGGGAGACCTCCCCCATGAAAGGTATCAAAGAGTCCCACTCTATCAGCTTTCCTTAGAGCACACAGCAATTTATCTCGGCTCTGCAGTGCCAGGAGAGAAAGTAATAGCAGGAAGGGGAGGCTCAGTCTGTAAATAGTCTCTCCTGAAAGCCTGTTCACCCAAGGTGAACTTCTGGCCTTGCTGAAAGTGATGGCAGGATTCCCATCAACCTTATCTGCGCCAGGGAAGGGTTTGAAAAACATTCAAACCCTTGTTGAATGCTGTGGAGCTGCATTTATCCCAGGACAGGTTCAGCAACAGCATATTCATTAGACCTGGAACTTGTTTCTGCACAGAAGGTGCTGCACTTCATTATGATTAAATGAGGGCAGTTACCCTATCATTGATCCAATTTAATGAAATTTAAGCAAGTGTAACATGGTCTTCCATGTGAGAAAGGTGGAAGGCACACTAGAATAAGGGACCTTTCTTCTGATTTTGCATCTACCTTTTGTTTGTCTATCAAGACAGGCAGGGAGTGGAACCGAAATTTGATTTTTTGTTAATAAATGGTATGTTTCAGCAAAGTATTTATACCAGTAGAAAACTGTGAAGGCCAGGCTTGATTAAAAAAGGGAGCAATTGGGCACATACATAGCCAGTTGTTAAACATGGATGAAGGCTAAATTGAAAGCTGGCTCTAATGTATCTGCAAATAATTCCTTTAGATGTTTGAATAATGTTACTGGGACCTTTTCAAGGCACAGTCAGTCCTTTTCTCTCCAAGTGACTGGGTGGAAAACATGCTTCAGGAATGGTGGGAATTTTTAAAGTCTACAGAAATTGTAAATGCAGTGGTCTGAATTCTCCACAGTGTTCTGGCTGCCCATGGTCACACAGTGCTGTGTGTAAATTTCTGCCTTCCCAGGGGAGCAGGGGGCAAGAAAAAGCTGAAAGTCAATGGAAGTTCAGTAGCAATGGAAAGAATTCATCACAGTGCGGACAGTCTGTGACACCCACTTAGTCCTCAAAACAAATCTCCAGTGGTGCATATAGTTGCAGTCAGATGGCTTTTGGAATAACATGAGACTTAACGTCACAGAGGCAAAAAGGGAAAAGAAAAACTTTTAGCAAAATAAACAGAATATCCATAACTGCCACAGTCAGGAAAAGAAACAATCTTAGAAGCCCTGTCAACTGTTCAGGCATCCTCTTGGGCCTAGCTCATGGACCCTAAAAAGCAAAAATTTTATAAATGAAATTGCATTTGCACTTAATGGAAGCACCTGATTAGGTGGAATCTGGCATTATTATTAGGAATTATGTTGTGAGTGGTGGTTTCATGAATCTTTTAACTGAGATCTTTAACCCATAGCAAATGTATGAAGGTAATCACAGAAAGAAGCATCTGTTTTGTCAAACATGCATTTTAAATTGTGTTTGTCTCGAGACACATTTTAATTGAAAGAGAGTAAGTATCAAATATACAAAATTTGCCACAAAGATAAACTTTTAAGTAAAAAGTTTTGCAATACCCAGCTCATAGCTCTGAAATAGTGACCCAAAGGAAGGGCAAATTGGGATTTTTCCATGGTGACCAACTAAGAGCAGCAGGGACTTCGGTCTTAAATAAATCAAGGCAAATGTTTAAGATGAGCATTGGTCACTTTGAAATCCTAGACATATAATTCTGTCAGTTTATTTCCAAGAACACTGATATGTTCTTATATGTTTCCCTGTCAAAGCTAAAAGCTAAAAGTTAGGACTAGAAATCAGATGGAGATATCTCAACATTTTAACTAAGCCATCAGAGACAAATAATTCATGCTGAGTGACTGCCTGCATGATTACTTGCTTTAGCTTTCTACCTTCAAAACAAAAACTGCTAAAAAAGATATTAATGCATGTTTACTCATGTAGCTCAACTTAATATTTGTCATAAACCATTTATGGAGCTGTTGAGATTAGACACATCTGCAATAAATGCTGAACTAACAGATTAAAAGCTAGATTTTTTTATTTTTGTTTCATGCAAGACAACTAGTTAAACTTCAGGATTCCCTAAGGTATGTCTTGCTTCATTCATTGATAAGATGACATTTTTGTACCTTTCTGTTGAGTTATTATATATCCCCTGTGCAAATTTAACTAGTGTCTTAAAAAGAAAAAGCCAATATAACTCCAGAAAAACTAGCTCTGGTTTTCCATTTATTGTCCTCAATTTTTGTATATCAGTCAGTTGTCAAAAAGACCACTATCTACATACAAAACCAAGAACAGCAACAACAGGATGCTATGGTTCACACTGCTGTGAAATCTTAGACAGGAGAAGGAGTAAATCGTAACTATGATTAATGGTATGGCCTCAGTTTTAACCTTGAGTGTCAAACTGACACTTATTTCCCATTCATTCTGTTGAAAGTCAAAAGCAAAATACAGAAGATACATCAGAAAGACGTATTAAAGACATATAAAATAGCTGTTCGGAGCTGTGTGTCACAGCAAAACACTGAACTGCATTATAGCTAGAAAAGGGGAAATACACATTTTTATTACAGAAAAATTACCATCGAAACAGTACAAGGGGAGACAGACTCCAGTCATCCTGTCTTCTTACAATTTTTTAATTATTTTTTCATCTTATGTTTGCATATATATATATTTATATGAATTTAGATACGCAGCTATAGTTAATACCTGTAGTTTTGCGCTTTCTTACAGAAACCATACACCTACCTTATGAAAAGTGAAGTTAATGCAAATTTTAAGGGATCAGACCTGTGACAATTTGACTAAAAATACAGGTTTATTGCTATTACTTAAAAATTAGAATAGTTATTAGAATACAGAATCCCTGTTCCAAGAAAGACGCAATGAACTAGAGCAATGTGCAAAATAAAATAATTTTGAACAGTATGGCTGCTGTGAATTAGAATTTTTTTTTTCAGAAAAAGAAAAAAAAAGGCATCAATATAGCAGATAGATGAGGTTCACCTTCACCGCGCTAGTTCTCTCCACACTCCTCCTTCTCTTAGGCTACTAAAGGAAGAAGATCCTTTAATGGCTTTTGTAGAGCAAGTAATTATACTGTTAAAATGGGCCACTAATAAGAGTTTAACAGGAATCTGAAGAAGTGAGAATTCCAGGAATATCTAAAAGTCTGATGACCAGTCCCAGTGACTTTTGCTAGTATTTGCTCACAAATCACTGAAGAAATTCTCTAGGTGTATTCATGAGACAACACAAAAGAAGACAATATCAGATCAGATTCTTGTTACAGCATATATTTATAATAGGAATGAATCCCTTAAAATTCAATGTTTGCTCAGTGCTTTCCAGGTAGTTCAAACAAATACTTTTTTTCAGAAAATATAAAATAAATTCTAATTGTATGAGTGACTATTCAGGAAATGAACATGCACTTTTTTTTATTTCAAGGGGCATACAATTTTATGATGGCTAAGATTTTCTTAATATCAGCTGGGTGACAGAGAAATTTGTGATGCAAAATAGAACAGATTTGGTAGATATGCTAAATGTTTGACCCATACCTTGAAAGGATTTAAAAAAAAAAAAAAAGGAAGTGCTGAATGATCCTAGCTTTGTTCTCCGAATGATGACTATCTGATAATAGCGAGTGATTAATCAATACCATACAATGAAATCAAGGTCATGGTGAGCTTTTGTTAAGCATTAATTCATTTCTTAGCATTATGAATGCAGCTAAATTTAGCTTGTTCAGTAAGTATTAGCTTTACCTAACTGTCTTTAGTGCTTTCTACAGCTATCCCTTGAGACATACATTAGCTGAAAATTTATCCATATATCAAGGAAAAGTTCTACAGTAGGGAGAAACACAGTCATTTTTTATATCCCATCGTGAGACAGGAGAAGAAAAATATTTATGAAAAACTTTAATGAAATCTTCCTAAACAAGCTACCAGCATGCAAGCCCATTTGATTGCAGCTACAGAGAGTATAAGGCACTAAATTAATGGACAGTTTAAGGCACTAAATGGACACTTAAGATGCTCTAATTTCACTTTTTTTGCTACTTCATGGAATCAAAAAAGCTACTTCTCCCTCTAAATGAGTGAAATTTGCCTTTTGGTCACTAGTTACGCCAGATTGACCCCAGAAAAATACATATTATCTAAGAAAAGTATCTGCTGTGGAGTAATGGATGCACCCAGAGATTTGTGAACCAAAATGCTGGGCAGATGTTTTGATTCTTGAGAATAATTCTGCAGTGATTTCACAGTAAAGAACAGCTTTAAGAAAAAAAGCCTCTGAAAACAAAATACACTTTTTTTTTAAATTTATGAAGCCATATGCACTTGTTCTTTAAGTCTAAGTTAATAATTTGAAAGCAATTAAAAATAGAAGGAATGCAATCATGCTTTTGAGGTTTTTTTAGAAATTGTTAATTATATTGCTTCATTACTTGAAGTAAATTCTCATAAATTCTGAACACTTTCTGTGGCCAACCCAAAGGCACCATTTTTTCTCTGTGAAACTAAACTAAAACTAATTCAATTCATGTTAGAAAGCAAACTACAAAATTGGATGAAAAATCAGAGGCTGATGAGTGATTAATCCCTCTGTGCATTAGTGTCCATTCTGTGGCTTGGAAATTCTCTGCTCTTTCAATACTGTGATTTTATTGCAATGTTCAGTTTGGTGATGAGGTTTTTGAATATTGCTTCATTTATTGACTTTAAATACAAAATAGATATTTAGCATAAGTTAGCTACTCAGTGCTATCTTTGAGTGATATTTGAATACCTGAAATTTTAAAAACTTCAGTTTTAGCATCTGGGAGTACTAACTTTCAATGGAATTAGCTCCCTCATAAACTCATTTTGCATACTTTCATGAGAAAAACCTCTCTAACTAATGGTAGTTAATGTCAAAGGCTTCCAACAAAGCTTGTATTATTTCACAGATGCTTTAATAAATCATTTTTATTCACTTTTATTTTTGCTTATGCTTGCTGTGATTATTTTTATGCTTCCTTCAACATTTCTAAGTTTTTCACACTGAAGTGTGTAATTTTAATTCCAAGATATAAAATGCAATTAGAAAACAGAATTAATGAGAAACAGTGTGCTTCAGTGTCAAAATTGTTGTCTCCCTGGTTTTTCACCTTGGGTTTCTTATTTGGCTTTGGGATTTTGTTTAGTTTGCTTTTTGTTTTCTCTTCCCTGATTGGAGATTTATTTTGTCTGCTAAACATCATATTTTATCTCTATTGCAGAATCTCTAGATTTTTCATAGGCATAGGTTACAGATAATTGAATATTTATTCACTTGGATGAAAACATAACAATTGGCTCTATCAGAGAGTTTGCAGTGTTTTTTGTACTATCTTGCAATTGTGAATGTAGAATTGCCTTCTCTCTCTGTGACAGATGGCACTCTAGTCTCCTATCTACCATGCCTCTGAATATCTCAAGGGAGTCCTTAGACCAGACAAATCAGGCAGTTATCTGAAGGTGCTGATAAACTGCTGACTTTCTGTGGCAAACACCATGATGAACACTTCTCTAATATCACCCAAATGCTGAGTATCATCACTGTGGGAACTAACCATTTCTTCCCGAGTTTTGTCGCGGACCGCGTGGCTTGTGCGGTGCCGGACGGTGAGGTGCCGTGACCTTCCTAGAAGTGTCTCCAAAGTGAAGCTGCTCGGCAGGACCACCACACACCCACACACACTCACACGCACACACGCACAGATAGCTCCAGGAATGGATCGATGACAAAGAGCCGGGAAGGGTCTCCGTATGGGGTTCCACGGGAGGAGTTTAACGCAGCCACACTCTTGAAGGGTTCCAGGGACAAAAACAAAGAACATGGGAGGGTCCAGGTTTATATACAGGAGTAGAGGGAGCATCAGGGACCAATGATGTGAGGGCGTACAGGCAGTACACAGGTGGGACTAGGGAATGGGAGCCAATAGGAAACGGAGGGAGTGGGGATGGGGCAAGGGCCAAGGGGGGGAACAGGGAGTGGAGAACCTTCTAGGGCAGGGACATATAAGGTAACAAGGGGCGGGGAGGCCAACGGGCCAACCGGGGAAGCAGAACTGGAGTACATTAACATAACAGAACAGAGCATCCTGGGGGAAGCCTCTTTTGTCACCCTAAGGTGGGGAGGATTCTTTGGTACCAGGGATTGTCTCACTGGTGGATTCTCTTTGTCCCTTGTTCCACAGGCTCACTGGCCACCACAAGTTTAATGAGTGTTTGGTTGTTCAAAATTCAAATCCCAAGAGACAGACATTAACCCAGCAGAATTTGCTCCTGGGAAGTCAGATGTATCAGTTTGTGTCTGAGTAGATGTTCACTGAGTATTGCTGAAAATTAAGTAGTGGAGAGTCTCTTTCAATGGATTGGAACCCTACAGGTGTTTTTTCTGCCATTTGAACTGAAACACAGTGCAAAGAATCTGTTTGCAGTTGTGTATCCAGTCCTCACAGGAGGGAAATTTCTTGTCATTTTAATTAGAACCTATAGAGGCCATGAACACTGTCATTTAAAGGATGCTTGGCATTGTAAGAAGCATGCTGTGTGGCTTTTGCTTAATAACAACCATAGTCATCACTCCATTGTATGCAATTACTAGGAAAGTTAGAGCTTGCAATTCCCAAACTGTCTAGAACTTGGAAACTGGAGTGGATAAGACAGAAAAAAATCTACCACCCCTGCTGGAAATTAAGAATCACGCCACTCACTCAGCCCTCCTCTGTCTCTCACCACCCCAGTGGCATGAGGATGAGAATCAAAAGTAAAGCATGTAGGTCGAGATAAGAGAAATTTAAGAATTGAAAACAAAGAAAAATACAATAATGGTTAATAATAATAAAAAGGGAAAAGGAAAAAAAACCAAAACCAGACAAACAAGTGATGCACAATGCAATTCCTCAGCACTTGCTGACCAATGCCAGACCCTCCTTCCCGAACTGAGATTAACCACCCTCCTGGATAATTTCCCCCTGTCTATATACCAGGCATGAGGCTCTGTGGTGTGGAATATCCCTTTGCCCTGTTTGGGTCACCTGTCCTGGCTATGCTCCCTCCCAGTTTCTTTTGTGCCCCTCCTTACTGGCAGAGAAAGAGGCACAAAAAAAAAAGAAAAAAAACAGTCCTTGACTTAGGATAAACACGACTTAGCAAAACCCAAGACATCAGTGTGTTTTCCACATCATTCTCATTCCCAATCCAAAAGCACAATACTGTACCAGCTACTGAGAAGGAATAGCTGTATCCCAGCTGAAACCAGGATAGTCTCAGGGAAGAATTAACTAATTAACTTTTTCTAACAGATGCCTTTTTAATGGAAAAAAAGCAAAGAATAGAAATGTCATATTCCACATCTGAGCTGTTTATCCAGCAGCTGACTATCTTCATCACGTGAAAAGTTCTATTCAAAACTCACCTAAATCTCATCTTCTTTGAGATTACTTTTTACATAGCAAAGCATCAAAGGAAAATATGGTAATGGCTTTTCTATACAGAACAAATACATTTTACTCTTCCCTGAATCACCCATTTGTTTTCTGTCTTCTCTAATATACTCTGAATCCTTGTCTCTAATTGAAGTGGCTAATTGTAGTTCATGTAAAAAAGATGATTATTGCAAAATTACTATCAGACTGTGATCCATGAATGCATGCATGGGTTCTGTCTTATACCTTTTCTCTTGTATCTCCAAGGACTATTTTCCAATACAAAGGAAAAAGTCATGTCACTGGTTTATCTGATATGATTTTTTCCTTGCAAAACAACTTTATTGCTTATCAATTTCTTCTAGGTGACTTTTAATATATTGTTTATTTTTTACTGGCTTTTTCAGGATAAAAAGTTATACTGAAGTATCACTAACCCCCTTGCTTATACTTTTAAAATCAGGCACTGAGTTCACTATTTTCTAGGATTCCGAAACCATGTTTATTGTCTGGGAACTTCTAAAACAACCATTAAAATCCCAGAGATCCACTTATTTTGTTTTATTATTGGTTTCACAGTTTAACCAGGAAGGGAATGAAACCACAGTTGTTCAGAGCAAGCTTATCAAGGACTTTGGTGGGATTTTACAAGAAAAGATGTAAATGGTTGAGATAACACCCAAGAAAGAAGAGTAGTATCCTGCTTAGTTTTTTCTTCTCTCACTTCTTTAACATAATAAATCTGAAGAAGATCATTAAAACCTTGTATTTCTTCACGAAGTCTGTAGATGTTCTAAGCTTGTCATTATAAAGGCAGTTTTCAGGCTGACATCGCAGTGGAAGATAAACATATACCTTTCATATAAGGGAAGTGTTCTAAAGAAGGCTCTTTCCTTCTAGAACTTCATAATGAATTTTGGTATTTTAAGAGTTTCTTAAGATTATTATACATAATGGAATTATTTAATGATAGATTAGATCTGGTATTGTAAACCTTGTAAAGATGTATTAATGAGAGCAAAATAGGAGCAAGGAAGCACTTTACTAGCCTAACAAACAAAAATATGTCATAATTTGTATTAACCACAGCATTCTGTTTCTAGGCTACTAGAGAACATTACCTATTCCAATAATGTATATAATGGAAAACGGTTGTGTGGCTTATGCTGGCCATTAGTCTTTTTCATTTTACCACAGTAAGCTTTTTATGGTGCCTTATTCTTGGCCAGGATTTCAGGTTGTTGCTTAAATCAGTAAGAAATAATACAAATTATTGGATTTTTTTTGTTTGTTCATTTTAGTACTCTATTTGGAACAGAATAGGCTGAGATTATTTCCTGTCCATATTTAAAGACAGATTTTTGACTGTTCAGCTTTATCAAGCAATTGCACACAGACCTGACAGGTGCATATCTTCCATTAAAATTCCACTGGGCATCGAAATTGGGATTTTCCAGACACCAAAGCAAGCTTGGTAGCATCCACAATGTAATGAAATTAAGTGACCTTTGCATTTGCATTTTTCACATGGGGTGCACCTGGGACTTACATGGCTGAGCAGACATTGCTGTGGAGCCACTTCTGCTGTTGCAGCATTGAGTCTGGAGCAGTCAAAAGGACTGTAAAGCTTCTTCATAACCTCAGCGAAAACTGCAAGATTATTCCTGGTCCTTCCTTCAAACTCTGCTGAAACTCTTGTTGCCAGCTGAGTCTGGCACCATACTGTCTCCTAATTACTTCATAGAAACACAAAATCATAGGGTGGTTTGAATTGGAAGGGACCTTAAAGGTCATCCAGTTCCAATCCCACTGCTGTGGGCAGGGACTCCTTCCTGTAGATCAGGTTACTCAGAGCTCCATCCAGCCTGGCCTTGGACACTTCCAGGGACAGGGCATCCACAGCTTCTCTGGGCAACCTGTGCCAGGGCCTCACCACCCTCACAGTCAAGAGTTTCTTCCTACAATCCAAACCTGCCCTCCTTCAGTGTAAAGTTTAAAGTTCCTTGTGCTATCTCTACACGCGAAAAGTTCCTCTTCCTTCCTCTGAGGGCTCCCTTCAGGTACTGCAAGGACCCCTTCAGGTGCTGAAATACTTCATTAAAAAATTGGAGGATCTTCTTTTTTTTTTTTTTTTATTGTGAAGCCTTTTGAAGACTGAAGTATTTTTTTTCTTTTTGTTAGTGCTGTGGATCAGATGACAAGAGTCTGTGGAATTCAGTGTGGCAATATATAACTGCAGTATGGCCAGAAACAGACATGAAAAATTCAGCACCCTGCAAAGTAATATCAGCAAAATAACCTGAGGGTTGAATTTATAGGGATTATAAGAATAGAATTTAGGAAAAGGAGTACTTTTGACAATTATCAATTAACTTAATTCTCGTTAAACTTTGAGTCTCTAAAGGTTGGTCTAATTCTTGCCTTCCTCCATAGGAAATTCTTCAGACTTGAATTTATTCTGTGGTTCATTTCACTGGGTTTACAGTGGTTTATATGAAAAAAAACCCCAACTTTTCTTTGAATAAGAGAAGGTAGTGAAAGGTTGTGAAGCAAGGGATTTGAAAGGGGACTTTCACCTGGAAGTTGATGTATGACATAGTCTTAAGGAGATATTTCTTAAATTGTGTTGGATCTATCAGCATTAAAAACTCTCACATGGAATTTGTTATTTTGTGCCAACAAAGCTGAACAATGCTTGAAGTCCTTGATTCTGCTAGGATCCCACTGGGCCAATCACAATACAAATGCATGGAAGAAGACAGTCCTTGCCCTCATATACCCAATTTCACCACGTGACGTGATGCAGCCATCCTGCAGTACTTAGACACCTATTTTAGCTGAGCTGTAGTCTCAAGATGCAAACGTCCAACTGGACCACTTTGTGAACTCTATGTTTTCCCTTCAGCCAGTCTTTAGTGTTTGATCACCCACGGGTACCCCTACTTTTTGATCTAACTGACTTCACAGCCACTGCTTTCTAATATCAATCCAATAGATATGGCTGCACTGTCTTCCTACACAGATTCCCTTCAATTTGCTTAGATGGAAATGCATTTTTATTAATTGGACCCAATTTACTGAATAATCCAGACTGCACTGTCTGGTTGTCTTCTGTCAGTACTTCAGTCTTTCATCAGCTTCCCTTAATTTATGACCTATGGTTTTGTGATTATTTGTTGAACATATGGAACAACTCCTGAGTCAGAAATTGTCTTTCTAGGATCCCAAAGGAAACATTTTTATTTTGCAACTTTTTTTAAAATTAATATCTTCTTTTTTAGATGTTGATATATTTTTAATCTGTTCACTGGAGGCTTAATTCACATTAGACATTAATTTCTATTTGTGCAGTCGTGGATGAGTCATCCAACCAAAGACTCAATACCAAGAAATATTACTTCTTCTGGATTAATTTTTGCTACATTTTATACTTCTCCACCATAAAGCAGCATGGTGTGAAAGGAGTGAAGCTGCAGAGGTTGCAGCTCTGAGGACCTGTTGCCTACGCTGCTTGCATTCCAGTGATTTTTCCTAAGGACAGTTTGAATGCACACTGAAACTCCAGTAGGTTTCAGTGTACTGTGGGTACAGCAGGGGTGCAGTAAGAAGCAAGCCCAAGGATTCTCTAATAACACCAGTCTGTAAGGAGTCCAGTTTGTACACAGCTGTGAGATGAAATCTGTAAAATGAGGCAGGATGCTGATCTGCTTCAAAGATTTAACCCTGTCTTTATCAAAAATGCTAGCATAGACACTCTTTTCTTAACAACAGCAGCAAAATCAACTGGAAGTATGTCTATTTGACACCATAGTCTCTATGAAATCCTGCCAGCTACCAATCATTAATTCTTAGTAGACTAAATCCGTTTTCCATTTTCCTCATGTTTGATGTCAAGTTTATAACTAGCCAGACCATGCTGCTCAGCATTTTTAAATTAACTGCAAAATACCTACCCATGTTGAGTCTGTTGTTATACTCTCCAAAATTGTGGGGATTATCAAAATTAAACACCAAAGTCTCGAGATTCGCAGGCAGTCTCAGTTAGAAATTTTGCATATAATGTATATTGTGTATGATAATTTGAAGATAGTTTATATGTAGCAGATTATGTTTCATATGTTACTAATATTCTGGAAAATTTTGTAAGCATTACAAATTTAATATCACCCTTTTTCTATGTAATTCTTTATTCCTCTAAAACAGAAAAAAGGCTCATTTTCCCCTTTTAGTAACCCAAGAAACTTTACCAATTTATTGAATTGGTAAAAATTCAATAAAAAAAGCTGTAATTATTAGAAGATTTTTTTCCTTCTTCAGTTCCTTATGGACTTCAGTTCCTTCTCCATTCTACTTTAGATGCTGCTGTGTGAATTCCTCTGGATTTTTCATTGATGTCTTCATCTTGTCTATATTTAATTTATTCTGACTGCCTTTTACCAAGTCTTTTTAATGCAACTAAATATACTTAAATGTAATTAAATATATGTCCAAGCATTTTTAATTTCAATTTTAATTTCCTGTTCCCAGGATGTTTGCATTTTATGTACTCTTTTTTCATTTTGGGAACTTTGACATTTTTTCCTCTCTTAATGAAGTTCCCTTAAAATATCTCACTTTTACATGTCCATTCTTTCCCTCTCATTTAATTTTACTTGTAATACTCATTAGCTTTTAAAGTTCATTGATAAGGGGGTTCATTAAATATTGGGATTGCCTCTGCTTTCAAGAAAAAACAGTAATACATTTTCTTATGGACTTATCTTTTGTATTTCCGCTGTCTTTCAAATAGAAACTGAACTAAAACTCTTAGTCAGTTTGAAGAAGAGATATTTTAAAGAGGATGCCTGATCTGGGCTGGATTAAAGTAGCTGGTTTAGGGCTAAAAGATGCTGTCTAACGGGTAATCTCAGCCCTGGTTCAGTGTCTGTTCAGTTTACAGCTTTCCACAGCAAAGGAGCCAGATGGTGCAGAGTGGAGATACACACTGCGTGCATTTAACACCAGGTTTTCTGCATGTACATTTAGATGTATTATTATCTTCATAATCACTGTAAGAGCTCTTCTGCACGTTGTGTTAAACACTAATATTTACTGAATATTTATCCATGTCCTGAGGACAGCTTTGGGGTCACCTGACCCTTCTGCAGAATTTGGGCTCTGAACTATGTATACAGATAAAAACAAAATAGACAAAACCTCATATTTTTGTGTGAGGTCCATATCCTTGTTAATGTCTGCTGATGTAAATCTGTTAGTTTTGGGAGACCTGTAACTGCCTGGGCACACTACCCCAGAGATTTTACTTTGTTCATGACATGATTCCTTGTGACTGGTATATATGCAAACTTGACTGCAGAGACATTTGGACAGCTTTGGATTTGCATCATTTTTTCAGACAGCTCATTTCTTGCCTTGCTGGTATCACCTGTGTAATTCATCTCATCAAAGTGAGGAATAAAGCCCAGACTAGGTACTTATGCTACACCTACAGTAAGAGCTATACACAAGGGGAAGTTTGTCCCATGCTTTTGTGTTCACCTTCCCTTTCCAGGACGTGTTCACTTTATGTGTTCATCAGTACCTGGGCAGCTGTTTGGTGTTTAGGAAGAAAATCCAAACAAAATCAAACAAAACAACCCACCCAGAAAGCCACAAAACCCTCAAAGAGCTGAAGCACAGACCTATGATTTTTGGGTAGTTCAGATGTCTCTTGGGGCAAGATAGTTGTCCCAGAATAAATAACTAATAAATTCACCACATCACAAATTCTTGAGTTTAATTATGAAATGATCATTTAATGAATTAAATCTTCAAAGTTCATGTACGTCTACAAATGTCTCAAGAAGAAATCCCCAGAGTCATTATTTGGCAGATTCAAGGGCCAAGGATAGGTGCAATTTGGCTTAAAAAGCCTTTGGCTGGCAAAATGAGCAAGAAAGTAAACAAATATGCTGGTCTTGGCTTTGGGAGTTATAGGCACATTTTAAATAGAATTGCCTCTAAACACAGCTGCAGAACTGAATCTCTGATGCAATAAAGCTGTCTGGTTTATGGCAGACATACATCAGCACTGCTCTGATGGCTCAATCCGTTAGAATCACAGAATGACAATAACTTCTTTGTGTATTACAAATAAATCATTGCTGTCACTCAACATGTTTAGAAAAATTGGAGTTCATCTGGTCTAAGTTTTGCTCGAGAAATATAAAGCTGTTGGAGTTTGAGAGTGTGCAGAATTAACAGAGCAAAAGGTTGAAGATTTTATCTATTTCCTCCATCAATGTGTTTATTTCACTCAAGGGACTTAACCACATGCATTTGGAAAATTAAAGTCAGAAAACTGACACTTTAATAATTTTATCCTCCCACACTCAAACTCATCAACAAGCCAATGAACTGTGTGTGTAGAGGCTTTTTAAATGGAGTAAAAAAAAAAAAAAAACCAACAAAAAAAGAAAATTTAGGCAAGATCATTTTACTGGTGTTTGAACCCAAATAACCTCACTCTAAGAGTTGCAAACATGAAATTTTTAAGACATGCATTCATCTTTTTTTAACTACATTTTTATTTTTGCACATATAAAAAGGAATATTTGACCATGCAATTTTGTTTTAAATGTCTGTGTCCCTAGTTATTCTTTGAAACAATTGAGGCGAAGTTAACAGAAATGTCTCTATGTCTAAGTGCAAAACTGCATGTGGACCCAGTGTCCTGTTCATTTTCTACTCACATGTATCTTCCCATGGTAAAGACATGACAAGAAGTGAAATAAGTGTGATATAAATATTTATATAAATATTTACTTCTATATGCATGTGCGTGTACGTGTATATATACATAAAGCTGGTCCCGTGTCAATTTGCTGACACATAAGAACATAAGGGTTCTTATGCCACTTTTCAGTAGAAATTTAATTTGTTCTGCATATTAAAACAAATATAGAGTTTTAAATTTGATCAAAAGGGATGTCTGATAGACAAGCAATGTTTAAACTGAATGAGATGACTGGAAAGACTTCTGTCCCTGATCTCAAAGCACTTGATGTCCAACAGGAATTGGATATTTTGAGACCTTTGTTTGAGCCTTTTTTCTTGAAAACATACCTATGCCCATTAGATGTTATTTTTTATATGATGAGACTTATAAAAACTGATATTAAAATAACAAATTGAAGGAAGGTCAGTAAGACTAATTTTTCTTTAAAGTCCAACGTTTGGACTAGATTGTCTGTTACACATTGCTGAATTGATCTGTGTTAAAAATGTGTTACTTTCACCACAATTTTCAGCCAAAATCATGTGGTTCTCAGCCTGGTATAGTTTAGAGCGGACTGTGAGGTCAGCATGAGTCTGTTCACAAGTTCTCAGGAACAGCCAGGAAACAGTTTTGATCAGCTTCCCACACGCTGAAAGCTGTCACATCCAAGCAGCACTCACAGCTGGGTAAGTGTGGCTGGTTTCCAGATTATTTCACTCTGTTTCTCGGAGAAGCTGGGATGAGATGAGAGAACCAGCTTGGTACTGTCAGCATGTTCTAATTGTGTGTATGTTTCTCACAGCTCTGGAAAACTGACTTAATCAGTTAAAGCTAGTTAAAACTAGAATCCACTATATTCCTGTTGTGATTCTAGTTGCAAATTAGCTCCTGTTTCCCCAAAAAGACAATTAGAATTTTATGAGAATCAAATTTTCAGAAGTTTCACTGAGTGGTGAATAAACCCAGCAAAAAGTAAAGTTATCTTCCCTTAGAGCTGCAGCATCTCAGTCACCCTTGATTATTGCAAAGGTTGATTTTTTTTGCTTAGGTTCCTGGAGGCAGTGAGCCCAGTCCTGCATCGTCCTGATCACAGAAAACCCTGAAGCAGCAAGTCAAGCTTCACCTGCTTGGCTTTTCCCCGGCAGACAGCGGTGTGAGCTGAGTGTGTCCGTCAGGGCAGCAGCACCACAGCTGCAGCATGGTGAGTCCCCGAGCAAAGTGCAAGCCATGCAGGAACATTTGAATAAATTAAACACGGCTCACATAGTCAGGTAAGAATGTCACAGACATGTTTTGCAGTTATGGGTCCCTTTAGATGTGTAAGGTCATGAAAAAGCATCAGCTGATATTTCGTTTGCTGATCAGCTGATTCAGCACTCTTGTTGCTCAATTCAATTACGTTACATGTGTCTTTTTTATGCTCAATTCTAAAAAGAGAAACCTGAGCCTGCAAGTAGCAAACATGAACCATTAATCTCAGTTTTAGATACTGATAAGTAGATGGACATTTGTCCTTGTTACCATGTAACTCCCACTCACCATAGCTATGTCTTGTCCTCTTTTCCCCCCATGTTTCTTTTGCTAAATTATGGCTCCAGTCTCTACTGCCAGGGATAATTATTTGTAACAATCTTCTCCATGAAAAGAATAATATAAAAACTGTGAGTTCAAAGTGGAACAATGTCATCTCTAAATATTTTGAAGAGGCATAGTGGTATGGAGTGGCTTTTGCCAAAGGAAAGGAATTTACTCAGAGACCCATCCAACATAGCCAGTTCCAGGGATGAGGCATCCACAGCCTCTCTGGGAAACCTGTTCTGGTTCCTCACCACCCTCTGTGCAGGACCGTGTCTCATTCTGGCAGGATTCTGTCTCATTAAATCTGATGTCTGTCACTAAATGTCTGTATTAAAAAAAGTTAAATGCTTTCCTCAATGCTCTAACAGAACGATCAAAGAAGTTTGTGATTATGTATTGTTCAGAAATACCTGAAAGGAACAATTTAGTTTTGGTGGATTTTACCTGATAAAATTTAGTACTGAATAATGATAAGATCAATACATTAGTGATTATTGTGCAAGGAAAAAATTATTAAATAGACATTTTTTTGGTATGCTCTCCAATCAAAGTCTTCCAAAAAGACATAAATATATGAAAATTAACAGGCTCCACTGGCTGACGTCTACACATACACTCAAAACCATTTCAGGTTGTTCAAAAGTATGAAAAAATCATGTTTGAAAGAGCCAATTTTCTGATTAAATCCATGTGCATATATAACTGACCTAAAAGGACTTTAGTAGTTCATACCTGTATCCATTTTTTCACGGTTTTGTTTACCTCAAGGAATAGCTCAGCATTACTGAGACTTCATCTTCTGAAATCAGGGCTGAGATCTGGTGCATTACATAGAAGAATCTTCAATGACTGATCAGCATTTGTAAAATAACTATAATGAAATGAGATTGTTGCTCTCCAAACTGGTCTTTTGTATGGAACTCATGCTTTTGGAAAAGTGGCTGTAGTGCCATCTGCTGTTTTCCTAATGAGCAAAATACTGACTCTAGTGCTAGGAACTGGTTATCTCAGTGCAGGAAATAAATATAAATATTGTTAAAGCTCAAGACAACTAAATGTAAAGAAGCTGAGAAAGCTAAAGAGAATTCTATGATGTGTAGAATAAAAGCAGGAAGGATTAGGAGAAGCATAAATTGTGGTCTTTTTCTCTGTAATGAGTGTATTAACATGAAAATCACAGCAGGATCTTAAAACTGATATTCACACTGAACACAACTATTTACGTGATTCTGGTCACTTTAGGCCTCTCTTGAGTATGTATGTGTTTCTGAACTTCTTCCATTTGTCCTCACATTCTATGTTGAGATATGCTGATTTGGTCTGCGATAGTTAATTTTCTCCCTACTAGCTAGTATGAGGCTTTTATTTTTTGTGATTTATGCTGAAAACAGCATTGATAACATAGAGATTATTTCATTATCAGTGAGCAGCACTTACATGGAGTTAAAGCCTTTCCTGCTCCTGACCCCACCAGCGAGAAGGCCGGGGGTGCACAAGGAATTGGGATGGGACACAGCTGGGACAGCTGACCCCAACTGACCTAAGGGATACTCCAGACCTTATGGTGTCATGCTCAGCATGTAGAGCTGGGGAAGAAGAGGAAGGAAGGATGGAATGTTTGGAGAGATGGTGATTATCTTCCCAAGCCACTGTTACTCATGATGGAACCCTGTTTTCCTGGGGATAGCTGACCACCTGCCCATGGGAAATGGTGAACGAATTCCTTGTTCTGCTTTGCTTCTGTGTGCAGCTTTTGCTTTACCTGTTAAACAGTCTGTATCTCAACAAATGAGTTTCTCACTTTCACCTTTCCAATTCTCTCCCTCCTCCCACCATGGGAAATCGAGCAAGCAGCTGCAGGAGTCTGAGTTGACAGTTGGGGTGAAACCACATTAAATAGAAGAGGGAAAAAACCTGACAAAGTAGTTTTGGAGTATTATGGAGAAGTTCAGGTGAAAGAAAAGATCACCAGGATAGACAGTGTGAGGGAAGACCTGAAAGAACCGGGACAGAGTGAGAACAATGCAATGTGCTCACTTTTCCATTACTAGATGCCAATATTGCAGTTCAGTTGTAAGTCTCAGTGTTCTGTAGTCTTGGGTTATGCTTGAAGTCCTCATTTTGGAGATGGATATCTGATGGAGACCTGATTTTAGGGTGGATAGGAAGAGACCTCAGGCTAGGCAGTGTTACCATGGGAGCAAACGGAGTATTGGAACATGGCCTAGGCTGTTTGCAACTAACTGGAGATTTGGATGGTTGTTTTGAACATTTTTAAGGAGTAGCACAAGCTTCAGTTCTCCCCTTTGGTATTTCTTGAAGATACCACATCATCACTGCCAGAGTTTGGATTGTATAATGTAGATAGGAGATGACTGTGCCCATAAAAAGAACCTCTTTTTACAACAATGTGCATTTTTTTTGTTCAAGATGCTCACTATCTTGCTTATTAATTATATATTTTCTGAAGTTTCCATTAGTATATATTTACTGGATTTTAATGGTCTTGCCAGGGTTATGAATGCCTTGGCAGGGGGATTTGATAAATTCTCTTCTTGCTATTGCTGGCTTAGTCTGACTTAGGAAGATGAATTTAATCATGATGGTGACATCTGGCAATTTTGTAAAATAGAGCCCATTAGAAGTCACTTCTTTCTAAAATCTGACTATTCATTAAGTATGAGCAATTACTCCTCTTTAAATCTTTCTAACATATTCATAACCAAGATTTGCAATAATATCATTGTAATCATTTATCATTAAGTCTTGTTGCATGCACCTGAACGCATACACACTATATATGTACCTTGATACATTAATATTTTGGCTTGAGAAGTTAAGGTACTTTAAGGTACTCATTTATGCTGTTAATATTATTTATTATTTATTATTTCTTGCATTCTGTTTTCCAAGAATTTCAAGATCAATATTATATACTATTTGTATAGACTAATATTTCAAACATCTTTCACCTAGTTCTATATTAAAACTAAATATTCTCAATTCTATCATAAATTACAAACAATGATTGCATTTCATCAACAAAAAAAAAAGCAAGTGCACAACTGGTGACATTTATATGCCATAAACTATGAACTAATGTGTTATGAAATAAAATTAGCAAGATACATTTGTCAAAACTGGAAGATTACAAAGTGAGGATTATTGCCACTGTCACTTCCATTTGCTTTTATAAATGAAATACTTTGTTTTTTTAACATCCTGAAATCAAATATGAAGTCTGCCTATCCCTGGCAATCAGCAGAACTTCTGCCTTCCCAGAACTTGATGTGTAATCACTCATCAAAACTTTCTGAATATCTTTATGGGCTCTTGACCCTGCTGTCTTGTCCAGCATGAAAGAAGTTTGTACAATAGCATGGGCAAGCTTCTTTCTTCAAACATACACTCATGCAATTGATACTAAAGAAATGGATAGTGGAAGTGCTGCTTATATCCAATTCCACCCTTCCCAATCTTGATAATTTTTGCAACAGGATCTACCCTAACACCAGCTACAAGTTCAGATAATTAAAGGTTATGTCTACATACAGCACAAGCTGGGTTTAGAACAAGCTCTCTGGAGATCATACTGTCTGGTTACCATAAGTGCTGGTTTCAGCTGGGATATCACCAGTGCATTGAGATAAGATTGTGGAGGCTGGTGAGCCTATGGACCAAGAGAGTCCATTGGTGGGACCATCCCTAAGTCCAGAGACCCTCCCCAGGTTAGGGTGACTGAAAGGCTTCCCCCAGGCTGCTTTGTTCTAGTATATTAATGTATCCCAGTTCTGCTTCCCCAAGTTGGCCCATTGGCCTCCCTGCCCCTTTTTACCTAATATATCCCTGCCCTAGAAGGTTCTCCACTCCCTGTTCCCCCATTGGCCCTTGCTCCCTTGCCCCTCCCTCAGAGTTTCCCCATTGGTTCCATTACCCTAGTCCCGCCTGCGTACCGCCCCTGCATCCTCAGACCATTGGTCCCTGATGCTCTCCCTGCTCCCATATTTAAACCTGGACCCTCCCCTGATTTCTTGTCTTCATCCCTGGACTCGTTCACGTGCGTGGTTGCAATAAACCTCTCCCGTGGAACCCCATACAAAGACCCTTCCTGGGTCTTTACCATCGATCTATTCCTGGAGCTATCCACGTACGTGTGCGTGTGTGCGCGTGTGAGTGTGTGAGTGTGAGTGTGTGGATGCATGTGCAAGTGTGGTGGCCTCGCTGAGTGGCTTCCTCCTGGAGATGCTTTTGGGAATGTTGTGGCACTTTACCATCCAACACCGTGCTGTGACATAAGATGTCTGTTTAGACAGATTTGGAATTGTTTTTGGCTTTTCATGTGAGAATAGCACAATGTGGTTTAGTTTGTCATGAAAAGAATCCTAGAAAAGCAGGGTGATTGATAGGATCACTGAACCACACAAAGTATACTGAGACCTCCAGGAGTCTCTAGATCAGTACCCTGCTTAAAGAAAGGAAAACATTAAATTCACCAGGTCACTCAGGGCTGTGATCAGACAGATTGTGGAAAGCTCTGAGGATGATGACTGCACGCTCCCTGGGCAGCCTGATCCGCTGCCTGACTGCCCTTATGGGGAAAAAGTTATTCCTCATTTACAGGCAGAACCTGTCTTGGTTCAATTTATGTTTTTCATTCTTCCACCACACAGTTTTAGGTCCTTTAATTTCCTCTGAAGAAAGAATATGTATGTCCCTAGCCAAGCAATAAGAACACAAATATTTCAGATATATGAAGCTCTTTCCCAAGTTTTATTTCAGCTTCCCATTGAGTTTCTAAGCATGCTGGATTCTCAGGTTTTACCTTTGAATTGCTCTATAGATTAGGATTAGGGTATGGAAGAGACAGCCCAAAAGACTGAGGGGAAGCTGAGGAGAATAGGTAGCTCTGTTACACTGGCAAAAGTGAGACTTCTGGAACAAGGTTGAAGCAAATTTGTAAAGGAGAACTTTCTTGGATGCAGCCCCAGAAAGCAGAACAAAGAACAGAGCCCCAGAAAGCAGGACAAAGGCTGACAACTGTAGTTTTTATTATTGTCTCCCAAAAGCAGAGGATGAGTTTTGGCAACCTCGCTATCTCTAATACTTAGCAACAAACATGGTAACAAAGAAGCCTTTCCTGAGAGTTCATCAAAATCATGGTATTGACTGTAACTATCAAACAAAGGAAACAATTTTATTTAAGTTTACTTATACAATTATTTGCATAGAACTAAAACTCTAACTCTATTGTATCTTTTATTTCATATTATGCTACTACCTAAACATGGGAACTGCAAAAAATTATTTAAAGAATAAGAGAAATTATTTTCAGGTTCTCTATAAGATAAGGAGTAATTCACTCTGAGGTCAAGAATCTCCAAATTCAATTGAATATAGTTTTTTATTTATATAGACCCAAATTAATCTATGTAGGTATTGTTTCTCTCTGTCTTTAAAGATTTTATCAATTAATAGCTGGAAAGTCTAAAAAAACCTTGCAGACTCAAACCAGGCTGTGATCATTGTGTTAAGAGTAATATTAAAAAATAGATGTTTGCAAATTCATGGATTTGTTGCCTTTGAATGGGAGATTCTTTTGAGAAACACGTGTGCAGTATCTGAGAATTTTTGCGTGTCATAATTAGGGTTCTTACGGCTGCCCAGCTTCATCTTTTCCAAGCGAGAAGCTTCTGTCGTTATTATTTCTGCAGCATCTGCATATAAATCTGCAATATAATATCTGCAATATAAATCTGTATAGAAAGAGCTACTGGGATATGAGATATCTTTTTTTCAGTCCTTCTAACCCAAAATAGCTTATGAGTGCATATTGGAGGTTATCATTTATCCACATATGATATAATCTATGCATATTCCAGTACCTCATACTGGGTTGGCCTGAAAAGGGTGTGGGAGAAAGGGTACTATGAAATTCTGCAGATGAAGACTAAAACCCTCTAAAATAACTTCCCTCAGCGGGTACATAACTTTCACAGCATGCCAATAGCTATCTGGAAAGTAAGAATTCCCTATTACATTTTAAAATAAACTCAGACCTCTTAAATGCACATCCTCTTCAAAACAATTGAACTGTAGTTCTCATCTCTTCCCTCTTCTTGATGATAGAATATGGAAAAAGGCTGTATAAAATAAAAATTCACTGAAAAATCTGTGCTATCTTATTTTTCAACACAAAAAAGAAAAAAAAGTTATTAATTTGAGTGGAATATCCCACTTTGGTGAAAAGCTGCAACACTTTCAGAAATGTATTTATTACTGTTCAGTCAGTTAAAAGATTGATGTTGAGATATACTTGGAAAGTATATACATTATTTTGGGTGGGGGGTTTGGTGATGGGTTTTTTGTTCGTTTGGTTTTTGTTTGTTTTTGTTTTGGGTCTTAGTAGCTCTTCCATGTACGAAAAAAGTTCTGAAAATCTAAATTTTATATTCAAATAAATGATTTCTGGCACAGTAGTAAGATTGCTAATAAAGGTTCCTATAAGATCAGTGTATCTTATCTATATGCCATCATAGATTAATGGATTAAATTTATCATAAACAATGTTATCTCTGTAACCTGAGATGCTTCCCATAATGGTATCTAACCCTCAGAGAGCAACTGGATGTGTCACTGAATGTGTTGCTAACAGAGTAGATGAAAAGACACATCTAGTCCTCCATTTGTCCAGCTCTGGTCCAGGACATTTCTTATCTCTTTTTCTCTCTTATTACACAGTTTTATTTGTCAGTGATTCAAACTGGCTAGTGGAAAACTGTCATTAATGAAGTTCCATAATTTGTCAAGGAAATAAGAGTATCCCAAGGATTTCTTCACAAGGAACTGTTATTCTATAAAAAGTGACTTCTTTTAGAGTAATCCTCAGAGATGTATGACAACTAGAGTCATGACAGGCTTTTAAAGAACATTATTAACAAAACCCGGAACATCATAGACTCAGTGGGTCTCTGCATTTGTGGTTTAGGGATTGATACTCTGCTGTGCTACCAGTTTTAAGACGTGTGAGATAAAGGACAAAAATAAAAGTATTTTTAGTCAGTATTCTGCTAAGGGAGATTGGGTGTAGTAGTAGAAATGGCACAAATCCCATGGTAAAAGGTGAAATCTTAAAATCTCAGATCTCATTTAAAGCATTTGTAGACAAGTGTTCATCTGTAATATGGAACCATTCAGTACGCAAGCTGCTTGCAGGACTACACTCCACAAAATGTCTATCAGGCAGGTAGATTTGCTTATTCAAGTTGAAGGAAAAACCATGTTTTTCAGTAGAACACAAATTCCTCATCTTTTCACACACACATACACATAAAAAAACCACTGACTTAGCTTGTCAAAATGAAATTCCCATTAAAAATCAGGGAGCACCTTTATGCCTCCAAGGCAGTGATTTGACTGAATGCTTCAATTTACGGCTAAATCGCCAGTGTCCTATTTGATATATGGCTTGTAGTTAGCAGTGGTTTATTTATACTATTCTGGATTGCTTCCCAGAGCCCTTCTTCTCTCTCACTTCAGGAAATTTTTATTTTTAACTTTGCTTTGAACACAGATTAATTTTGCATTTGATGTTGAAGAATACATGTTCTTCAAGTCACACTTTATCAGCTAAAAGAAGATGTAATTACCTTGATACAGTCTATAGTTCTTGGAGCTGGCTAAATAGGTATCATAAACATAATTTATTTCCATACTTTAGATAGATTATATGCAAACCCATGAAATCTGGTGACTATACAATATGTACCAAGAAGTTCCATATAACATATCTTTTGTAGATTATAAAGCCCTCTGTTCATCACTGTGCATGAAGACAATCTGAAAGCCCAAAGCTGCAGACCAAAAGTCCTAAGAGTAACACATCAGAAAATGCACGTGCCAAAAACAGAGGAGCTGGTCATGTGTGTGTTTTTCTTCCTTTCTTTCCAGGTAGTTGTCCTTGTCTAATTTCACTGCTTAGCCTGAAGTATTTAATTTATATTCTTAGAGAGTCTTCTGCACACACTACTTGCACAGAAAGATGATTTCTCTTTATGGACTGCAGAGACCATGGATACTTTTAAATTATACTCTTAGCATCAGTGTAAATCAGCCTGTAAGTTTTGTTCGTAAGTTTTGTTTGGACATTATTTTAGGAATATCTACCTCCAAGCTTGTATCTTTATATAGGTTTTGTATAAGTAGTCACTAGAAAAATACTTGCTTACAGTGAAAATCAGTATTTTTGACATACTTTAAAAAGAGGAAATTAATATAAACAGAAGTTTTTGACACCTGCACAGTCCATTTGCAGACCACCATAATTCCCAGAGATTTCCTGAGTAGAGAGGTACCATTCACTTCCAAAATATACCTCCCATAACTAAATCTCAAAAAAAGCTGTGAGATGTACAGAAACCTGAAGTTATTACCTGAAGAGCTATAGATCTGAAGAGCTATAATTTTGACTAGAATCATACCTAATTATATATAATCAAATTAGGTTTAGAATTATATAGCTAAAAAAAAAGTGTCCTACATATATTATGGATGCCACATTTTATCCTACTGCTTAGGCAAACAGTCATCATTTTTCACTCTGCGTCCTAAATCTCTCAGTCCAGGATTTTCCCAGAAAAGGCAACTAGAAAATGTTTAGGCAATGTAGTTTTTTTGGGTTTTGGTTGCTTGATCGGTTCATTGGTTTTGGGATGGTGTTGGGTTTTTTTGTTTGAGATTTTTCCTTCCCATCTGTAATCTAGTAGAAGACAAAACTTCGTAGTATCAAATCCGATTGACCATTTGGGAAGAAATCTCTCCTCAAAGCTGGGAATGCTGAATTTGTTTTCAGCAGTGAGGAGGGGCTGCCCTGTGCTAGCAGCCACCCCAGGGAAACCTCCAGCACATGGGACCCCAGGAGGCCCATATCTAATTTGAGCTTTGAGGTACCAAATGAAGTAAATGACCTAAACTAGTATAATTCTTATGACAAATAAGTGTGTGGTTCGCACATCTTCACTTGGCTCATCCATGAAAACTGTTCTCCATTTCACTGCAAAGAAGGAAAATAATGATGCTTCAAAGAATAGGAAAGCTGTTTTCTTCTAGATTTGCTTTAAGAATAGATTTATTCTTAATGGTTTCTTAATAATCTTTGGATCAAAACTTCAATTTATATGGAAATATAAATGCAGATATTGTGCTTTTATATATCTTCATCACAACATCTCTTCAGTTGACATATATATATATATATATATGCCTATGTATATATTTGCACATGTTCCTCTGGGATAAATCATGAGGTCACAGACCTTCCTAATTCACTGTAAATTGGATAATGAAGGAATGTAAATTTAGATGTTTGCATTACTGAGAAAAAAAAGAATCGCAAAAGGATCGCAAAGAGGGGTTTTTTTGTCTTTTTATTAACCAATCTATCTACTCATTGCCTAATAGTCCACTTGGGAGACTGTCTCTACAGTTTGCCAGGCGGAATCATCCAAAGAACAGGCATCAGGGGAGGGTGACAAAAAGCTGTTTTAAGGATTGATCCAAAGAGGAAAAAAGAAGAGGTCCCTGAGTTCTAGGAAGTAAATTGAACCAACAACAACTGTGGGGGTAACTACAGAGAAAAATTGTTTTTACATTTATTTTTGTAATGTTTACTCATATATTCTGCTGAGCCCACAGATTATGAATAGATTTTTTTTTAAATTCAGGCTTCACCCTCATGGAATATTCTAATATGACCTAAAAATCTCCTTTTACCCCTTCAAGTAATTCTTATGAGAGAGTCAACCCTCATTAAGGACAAAATACTTTCCATGGGTTTAATGTCCAGTGGTGATTATCCATAATATAACTTCTTATCACCTAAAATATATAAATAGCATTCTTCTCATTAACTTTGCTATGAGAATATTTTTTAAGATGTACATGTTTTATGGGTGTCAGTATTAGACCACCTTCTCTGATGAGTAAACCTTCCAAGACTAAAATGCCTCTTGCTCAGGAGAAGAATAAAGAATTTTTTATTTTTGTTTCCTTTTGTTTTCCAAGAGAAACTCCTTAAAAGGCGGGGGGAGGGGGGGAATGGGAGAAATAGATATGAAATTGATAACTAACTCTACAGATTACTTTCAGAGTTGTTTCTCATTTAATCACAGACCAGCTGCAGGTTAGACATTAAAAGTTATTGCCTTGTACATGATTTGGAGACTACCCATATGAAAAGAAATGAAGATTTATTAGTCTATTTCCACTTAAGCTGCAGCTACTAATCAAGACCTTTTACTGTTGACTGAAAGCATTTAATTTATTGTGAGCAGGAAAACAAATTATTTTAATCTTCTACAGATAAAAACACTTGAAGTTATAGTTTCATCATACTAAATACTAATAATAGACAACACTGTCTAATGGAACACACTTCATACAGGTAAAGAGCTATTTGAGGTTTCCCGACTGCTAACTTGACACCAGGAGGTATTGCCTCAAAACCAAAAGAATTTGAATTCTTTTACTGCTTTATCTTTAAGAAAAGTCTTTAAAGAAGAAGAAAAATCATACTGATAAGTCATTGTGAATCTGAAGGTTTGATCATTCTGTTTGATTATGTAGATTAGTTAAACTCTATCCTGGCTTTCAGACAGGACAGAATTGTTTTTTCACAGTAGCCATGAGGGGGCAGAGCCTGGAGCTCTGTGGGCCTGTCGAGGTTGTTATTCTATAACACTCTCATCAACTCTGGGGGGCAGAAATAAGGGATTTTCCCTTCTGAAAAGAAGGTGGGTGTGGTGCTGGATCTGGAAAAAACATGGGCTTGGGGGGTCCATCCACATTTTTGTTCATTTTCTTGTGGTCATGCTGCTTTGGGTTGGTCAGTGAGCATTTCTTGCATTTGAATCACCCTCTTTTTGTACACTTTTGTTATTAATATTGTTGCTGTTACTGTTTGTTTTCTTATCTCATTGCTGTTTCCAGCAAATTGTTCTTATCTCAACCCGTGATCTCTGCCTTTCGTCGCTGTCACACGAGGGGGAGACAGGAGCAGCTTGTGGTTTGGAGTGCTGGTCCTAAACCACTACAAACACAAAAATATTTTTCCCCATTGAGAGCTCTAAATGCTCAGATGCTGCACAAGCAATTTGACTAATAGCACATGTTTTTGACCCATGAAATAAATTCTCGAATGAATTGTCAAAGAATGGATGTATGTTTTAGATAAGAATAGATAAAATTCCTATAGCAAATGTGAAGTTCTGTTGTGAACCAGTTGTGAACCAATAAACTCGAATTTCTCATGCTTTTAATTGATAGCCATTTAAATGATTTTCAGTGTTTGTGCAGAAAATTCTGAAATGACAGAACGCATTAGAAATAAAGCATTCTTTGCTCAAACAGTTTACACTCCTTGTGAGACTTGCTCTGGCATAGTATAAACAGGGCTCGCTTCAGTGTAGCTGTCAAATTTCTTGTTTGAGCACCTGCAACAGGAGCTGTGGATGGCTGCTCATCCACAGGGCAGGGTAAGCAACAGAAGGACTGGAGGTTTCCTTGCATAACACCAAAGTGCATAACCCTCAGCCACTTAAACCCATTTTATTAAATATATTTTCAGCATTTGATACAATTTATAGCAGGGGGCCCTCTCAGCACTGACTGGATTGTTTTCAGCCTCATTAAATGGAAGAGTTTTGCTGGGCAAAGTCACCTAGTAAAAATTCCCATGAAGACACTTAAGCAGGTGTCATTATGTGACAAAAAGGACACCAGTCATATTAAGCTTTTTTTTTCCACTTAAATTATTCACAGAAAGATTATTCACACACATATTTCAGTATTTTCCATCATCAGCACAATGTTGCAAGTATCCTTTATGTGCATTGCTTGACTCTATTCTACTTTGAGAAGCATTTAAGCTTATGATTGGAATTTTATTTTATGATGGTCATGATAAAAAGGCAAGAAAGTATGCAGAATAAAGACATCAAGCAGTTGGAAGAGAAAATTAGAGAGAAGGAATAAAAATGCATATCAAGGTATCATTCAAAATCATTGCTCAAGCTGATGATGCTTATGATAAGGTATAATGTAATTGCTCAGTAGGGTAAATATAATGTAATAATTCAGAAGACCTAAGCAGGAAGGTCATCAACTCTTAACCTGACAGTTTAATAAACCTAATTGTATTCACAGCGCTATTCGTTATGTTAATAACTGCATCCTGGACAGCCCTGAGAGACGTCTGAACGGCTGCCCAGATGTCCACACATGAAGTGTGTCTGTGTTGCAAGATCCTATCTTGGACAGCAGTCGTATGTTGATGACTAGGGAAGAGTAGGAACAGAGCAAGCATATATTGTGCTTCCTCCTAAGATTCTCCAGCCACAAAAAATTTTCAGCTCAGGTCAATTGTGAATTTAAGACCTGATGCAAAGGCATCAAGATTAATAAATTTAGACTAATCACAGTAGTATTGCTGAGGCCTGTGGAGAATTTAACTCTCCATTTCATTCTCAGATTTCATTAAAGGTGATTTAGTGAGAAATTATTCATTGCTGACTAGTTAGATAACTGGTTTTGTTTCTGTCGGTCATGATCCTGTAAGTTATGTGAAGGTCAGTTTATGTTTAAAGCCTATTTTACAGTCCTCTCCTTTGAGAAAGGTATAGTGTAAAGCATGTTCTTGATTCAGTTTGGAGAATAAATTAATTTTTTTCCCTTGCAGAGAAGTTCTAGAAATATAATCATTAAAAGTAAAAAGTACTTGTCTTTTCTGAGTTTTGGCATATGTGACATTCACTCCTTCACATGCCTGAATGCCGTGAGAGATCACTAAGTAAGCAAAGAGTAAGCAGTGTTCGAAACAGAAGGATGAAGCACGAAACTGTGTGTCAGAAATTAGAAGCAACTATTCTATCTCTATTGCTAGTGCATTTCAGTGCCAGTTACAAACTGTGTGACATATTTGGTTAAGTATTGCAGCTTTGGTTTTACTTCTGCAGACACAAAAGAAATTAAAATGATCCAAGATACCAAGTATTTCCTCACACACAGCTTACAGACCTAATAAACCCCTCATTTCCGGAGAACATCTTGTACCTTAGCATTAACTGAAGTGCTTGTAATGATCCATTGAGGGGTGAGACACAAACTTTGTGTCATTGTCCTGGTACAAAACAGATGAAAACAGACATATCTGTCTTCTTCAGAAAGACAAGGTCATTCAGTCAGCCATGTAGGAATGTACCAATACCTAGATACAGACATGAGACATGGGATTTTTTTTTACTTAATTTTCTGCTCTTCTACCTTGGTAGCCATTTTTTATGGATTTCTGTATCTCTGTTGTGTCAGGAGTTGGAGCAGGGGCCTCTGACCCTCCCTGTATGAAGCAGTTGAGAATGTTTCCAGTCACAGAAAGCAGCAGTAATCTATGCCACCCCTTATTATATTGTACTGTTATATTGTTTTTCCCCTGTCTTCTTCATAAAATCTTCTCAGATTGTATTTCTTTAGTCTTGTGAACACGGCCTTGTAATAAAAGCAATTAAACAGCAGCCTCATTTGGATCCACTTTTATCCTGATGCATTTTCTTCTCAAGTACCAATGAAAGGCAGAGACCAGCTGTTATCCTTGTTCTGCAATAGCTGCCAGCACTGCCGTCTCCACTACAGCAGGAAAACTTACTTGCCTCCAGGCACTTTTTCCTAATGAGAAAAATTCAACTGCACACTCTCACTCATATTTTGTGTGGTATCTAACTCAGTAAGACTACGATCTCAGATGGGCTTTGAAGGTGTTATTACAATTAAATAACAAATATGACTTGCTCCCTGGTGCACATTTTGTACAGAGCAACTCAACCACATGCAAAGATGGAGCCATAACCCCTGTCCTGAAAATTTCACTGTCTAAAGATACAAAGCAGTCACAGATAAGAGGTGACAGAAAACTTGACCAGAAAAGCGAATTGCTGTTTTGAGATGCTTTCTTTGGTTTTGGGGTTTGTTTTGTTGTTTTCGTTTTTTTTTTTTTTTTTTTTTTTTTTTTTTTTTTTTTTTTTTTTTTTTTTTTTTTTTTTTTTTTTTTTTTTTTTTTTTTTTTGTTTTTTTTTGTTTTTTTTTTTTTGCTTTTTTAAACTTTGATACATAAAGATCCTGTTTTGTCCCTGCCCTCAGGGGACAAATTTTGAATTCAATTGAGCTGAATAAATTTAATTGAACTGAATAAAATGTTTTTAGTGTACTAATTCTCCTGCTAATGGTCACGTGGGATATAATACTTTCCCTTCATAGGTAATTTTCTTTGACATTTCTAGGAATGGTGCTCTCTACAGTTACAGAATTAGTGAGGAAGAGAAAAAGAACACACTGAAATATTTAGATTGTTAATTCCATAGGGTTGGGATGGACTTTGCTATTATACAGTAAGATCCTAGTTTATGACAAGAATTACTGTGATATCCTGTAATTCTGCTAAAACTCATACGTGCTGTAGAATTTCAGATGTAACCAAAATACCAAGAAATAACCTTTTCCATTGCTGCAATACGAATGAGTCAAATTCTCATGCTGCATTTCCAGATGCATAATAATAAAATTCTGCTAACTAAATGCATGATAATTTTGTTTAGCCAGCTAATGCTTTCCAGTTTATAAATCAAGTGACAGCTGGAGGCAGCAACACATTCCAGAGAAAATCAAATTGCCATACATAAATGTTCTCATAAAGAGCTGCCCTTTACCTATAATCCCTAGAATATATCTGTGAATAGTGACAGCTTAATTAAAAAAGGCTGGAGTTGAAGCCCATTGCAAACTTACATTTTTCCTGTTAATGCAATGGTCAATACACATTTTGCATACAAAAAGCTTTTCAGAATATGAATCCAAGTCTCAAAGAATGCCATAGAAATTTGGCTTTGTCTCCTACCTCCACCTATGTAGTTCTCTCTTCTCTCATACTCTTCTTCCCTCAAGAGGTGTGATCACCCTTACTACTTTATACCCTTTCTCAGTTGTGTGGGTAGTTTCAGATTTCTTCTTGCCTTAGCAATGATATGATGCAAATCAATTGAACAACAGCAATCAAAATGGGAGCCTCTAATACAAGGAGAAACACACATTTCTTGTGAAACTACCATTTTGTTCATTGAAATAATCTTTGGTTACCAGGGACCAGGTTTGCTTATCCTGAGCTGTATTTTAAATGTTCCTCTCTCCAGATCAGGTGCTGCCAAACTAAAAAGAAGTTTCTGATAAAAACTTAATTAAAGTAGAACTGCTCAATTTTTCCCCTCAAAAGATTTTTTCCATACTTTGGGGACCTTGAGTGCTCCTTTTTGAATGGCTCTGAGTGTGGCCATCAATCATCAGTGAGACTTTAAATGTAATCTTAATTAAACGTAGAGGACCAAAAAAATACTATCAAAATTCCCTGAAAGTACTAGCTGCAAATCTATCAGGAGTTCTTCCTGCATGGAGAAATCCCTAAGGAGGTGGGGAAATAGAGGGGGAGGGCGTGGTGAACACTTAAAAAAATCCTTTGGTTTGTTTAGATACGTAAAATCATAGAAAAAATTGGGTTTAAAGGCATCTCTGGGGGTCATCCTGTCCAATATCCCTGATGAAACCAAGGATAAGTTGAAAATTAGATCAGATTGCTGGATCTCTTTGCTAGTCAAGCTTTGAATGTTTACAGGGCTGGAACTTCCAGATCCTCTCCAAGCCTCTGCTCCGGTGCTCTGCTACCTAACATAAACTTTTTTTATATCCCTCATTCCCCTTGCTGTAATTTGTGTTCGGTGACTCCTGTGCTTTCACTGTGTACCTCCAGGAAGAGCCTGGTTTCATCTTCTACCTGTCCTTTAGGAAGTTGTAAAGAGTTAACAAGATTCCTCCCCAGCTTTCTCGAGGCTAAACAAGCTCCTCTCTCTCAGCTTCTCCCCATACACTGGGTGCTTTGTCCCGTGGGCTGATGGTGTCTGTGGGAGCCATTTCAGTGTGAGGATACTTTAGTTTTTCTCTTGGGAGCCCAAAGCAGGACACAATACTCCAAGTCAGGTCTCCTAATTGCCAAACACACAGGAATAAAAGCTTTCCCTGCACTCGTGGCTACTCTCCTGCAAAAGCTACCTCATGTGCAGCTGTCCTGTATCACTGTGAGGGCTTGCTGCTGACTCACGTTCACTTGCAGTCTGCCAGCATCCAGAGGCAACTGTGCTCAGAGAAGAGGGGAGTGGGAATATGTGAGAGGAACAGCTCTGCAGTCTCTCAGGTCAGTCTGTTTCAGGTGCACACAGACAGAATCAGCCCAAGTATCACGATTTTCTGTGTACTTACTTCAGCCACACTTTTGTGATTGTTCACTTCCCTTGGAAGAAAAGATTGAGAGAAAAATATATTATCTTTTGTCCATTAAAAACCTTTTTAAAAAGTGACAGCACTTCTCTTACAAATAAGGATTTGTTTGAGTATGCACACTCCAGATGTTGAAAAACTTTACATTTGATTCTATTTTAGAAACTGCACAAATCTCGAGGGCAAGAAAAAGCACAACTGTATTATGTTGTCTTTGAATTTAGAAAAATGATACATTGACTATTTTGCAATTATAATTAATTTGTAACTTTGTTATAATTAACAAAATTGTACATTAAAAATTTTAATTAAAATATTTAAATTACTATATGTTAACATGTTAATAATGTATATCATATATTAATAAATATTAAAATTCTATGTCAATATTCCATATTATATATTAATAAATATTTAAATTACTATGGCATAAATTATATGTTAATATTTAAATTATTAATATTTAGATTAAATTATTGTTAAATAACAATATTAATTAACAATTAATAATTAACAAATTTGTAAATTTGTTATAATTAAGTTTGTAACTTAATTCTGAAATATGAGCTAAATTGTCAGTAGATATAATCTGGGATAAATACAAGGGTGAAAATGAAGAAATTATTCTTTATAGCAATAAAACATCATGAAATAACTAATTATTGTTAAATTTGAAACATCATAAGTATCATGTTGTCCTCCCTTACAGAAATGTTTTCACTAACTTTATACTAACAGTGGATTGTCTTTTTCATTGTGTACTGAAAATGGCTTTATTTCCTTATTGCTTTTGACTGCACCTAGTAGAAAATACATCTCAAATCATAATTAGGATGACAGTGTTTGCCTCTCCTTTGCACAGGTAGGAGGACAAGCAGAGTGTTGAATGTACAAACTTCTTTTACATCTATCTTCAAGGTTTGGAACAGATCCTAAATGCTTCAGTTAAACTGAAGAATTACCCAATTATTCGCAGTAAGGCATAGTTAGGTCATTAAGAAGTTATTCTGTAGCACATTACAAGTTGCCTTTGGAAGTTGTTTTTATAATAGAAAACCAAATAATGAGCCGGTATGAACTGCTTTCTTTACTGCTGTATCTGTTATGAAGCCTCTCAATTGTATTTGTCCTGTGCAGTAAAATTAGTTCAGAAAGCAATAGAAAAGTTATTTTTTGACTGCTTTGAAAGAGTTTATAATCTTCACAAGCATATCTACATGTCGGGAGTTACAGGCAATATAAGTTACGTGCAAAAGCAGAGGTTAAGTGCTCTGCAGTGGGTCCAGTTAAAAGACCTAAAATCTTGAAATACAAACAAAATAAAAATTCAGGAAGCGAAGGTCGATTTTGGCTTCTACTTACTCAGTGTGCTATCCTTGTAAGAAATGTTTCCCACATGCTGCACCTGACTGCTGCTGTGCTCCTACATGGTTAAGCCTGCATTGTTTATTGGCCTTCTCGGTGGAGGAAAACATCCAGCTCTGATCTAAACCCATTTGTCCGTGTGGTTCAGCTTCTGTGGATTCCAGTTTGATTCCAAACACTGGCAGATCGAAGAGTGCAGAGAAGATTGGTGCCGTCCTGTTTATTTGTCTTCCAGAAATCTGTAGAAGTATACAACAGGTTTAAAAGCTCTCCCAATTTTGTTAAATTTTCTGGGCATTGAAAATAATTTCCTTCCCTCTCCCTTACCTTTTTAAAAATTCTGATGCTTCAGAAACACAATGTTGTCCAAACAACAATATCTGACACTTCATTTCTTTCACACAACTTTAATTTTAAAACACAAGACTTGCTGATTCATTCTGAACATTGCCTGTCTACATTTATTTCTTTAATTAAAAACAGGAAGAAGAATGCAGAGGTAATTTTATTTTGGGCTGTAACCTATGCATGACACATAATTACTATCATCTTGTACTATAAAAAAAACTACATCGTGTATCAAAATATATCACCTGAACAGAATCTTCAAAGAGAGAGTTAATTATTGTGAAATAGTTCCCCTGCATAGGAGGGAAATGGTCTGTCTCCAATTTTCCCCTCATTGTTTAGGCTGCATCACAGCAGAAGGCTGAAGTATTTGTGCTACACTGATATTAGGATTCAAAAGACAGCACTACTAATGAAGTAGACAGGCAGACTGGTAGCACGACTTAATTTGTAGAGCAAATTTTGCCCATAGATCACAATAAATGCCAAGTTTCTACATGTCTTATAAGTCACTCAAGGAATATTCTTATAGAAATCCAATTGCTTTCTATAAAATAGAAGAAGCATCACTTTTATAAATGCAAATTAATGATTTTCTTCTAAACAGAAATCAAGTAAAATCTTTCCAGCGTAGGAGGCTTCATAAAAAAATCCCATCTCGCGACTGCATTAGAAGGCATGAGCAGAGTACTGGTGAAAGATGGGAAATGAACAGCCCTGCCAGCAAACCGTCCTTCTGTAACAGATGTGACACAACTTCTGCGACGTCTCACTCCTAAAGAGATGGTTCTTTATCTATAGAGAAACAATTTTAATACTATATCAGCTGAAAGTTAAATATTCTACTTACAAAAGAAACAGTTGTGTCCCATGTCAGATTTATAATTTCAAGTAACTTAGAAATTTGGATGAATCTTAAAATCTTGCTTTGGTGACCAAACAGATGAAACTATACTTTCCTAGTTAGCCTCAATTCTAACTAATTTCCTGTCCGAAGGTAAATAGCAGTTCAGACAGTCCCACTTGCAGTATTTTGCCCATAGATCATTGGATATGAACTTTGCTTTAGAGATCTTTGCTTCAAAATATAAAACACTGCCTGAAGCTACAAGAAAGAAACACAGCACTGCACACAATGACATTCAATTCATTCCAATACAGCTAGCCTGGATCTGGAAGCTTTCACATCTGCTGTCCTAACTAAAATATATCCTGGAAACTGAAAGTTAACTTGTAACTTAGATTGAGCAGCTCACTAACTGCTTACAGTATTGTGCTGTCCCAGAATTTCTTGGTACAACAATCTACCTATCTAAGATGTTTAAAAATATTTTCTTTATTTTTAGTCAGTGTCAGAAGTGCTGTCCTTTAGTGGCCTTTGGAATTTCTCTATGCTATTTTATTTGTCATATCTCCCTCTGTTCTCTCAGAATACCTACTGCTTTTTTCACTCTTTCAGTCATTCCTTGAACACTAGAGCAATCACTATGGCTTTGCAGCATTTTACCACAAAATGCTCGCATTTCCCAGAACTTGCTTTCAATGCCCAGTATTTTTTTTTCAGTGGACTGCAAAAGACTTCAAAACAACAAGAATTAACACATGGACAAGGGTTATGGAGAGAAAATAACAGGTCCTCTGGAGGGGGTGCAGCTGCAGACAGGGAGGGAAGTAATGAGCCAAGAGAAGGCTGAACGTTTGAAAGGAAGCTTAGAAATAGAAGGCAGAACTGAGCTGGATTGCTACAGAACCTGGGTTTATTCTGAATTGCTTACCTTGATTTGCTACCTTGTATCTGTCTTTTTGAATGAGAAATTTAAATTATACATTGAAAACTACGTCACAAGAGCTTGAAATATATCAGTAGGCTGATATTCAACCACCAGGATGTTCCCTTAATGATTTTTAATTCTTCTTCTGCTGGGCTGGAAGAATGTACTAACGGCAGAAGAAAGATCATATCTGCACCTATATTCTTCCTTCTACCGCCTGTTCTTGTTATAAATGCTTCAGCAGTCTCTGCCTCAGGCAGTGAATTACCTCAGTGACATCCAGGATGTCAAGACTATTGTTCAAAGTCAAAAGTCCACACTGTTCCTAAATGTCAGCCAGTAGCCAAGTTCTGTTTTTACCTTCAAAATTTCTCTGTCTAAATGCACATGGAATGAGTATGCACTACTAGGAATAGAAAACTGATGTTCCAACAGGATACTACATCCCAAAATGTCTGAACAGCTGGAGCCAAATCCATCTTCAGGCAGAATTCTGATGGGGATATGTGAACAAATGAGTCTTTCTATATTACAGGCACCAAATAATGTTGCAGATTACTCTGAACAACCACACTCTGGCCTTTTAATACCAGCTATTTGTGCTTGACTCAGAAAATTGTCATGGGTCTAAGACTGAAGATTTTGATTCTTCAAATATAAAAATCTATTATGAGAGTCTTTCTTCACAATTTGCGATCAGCCCTGCTGTCCTAGCAAAGAAAACAATGTGTGTTAGAAAATGGCACCCAAAATCCATTAATCTTTTCTTAATTGAACTTTCTCAGCCAAACCCACATAAAATTCATAGTCTCCATTAATATTATTCTGTTGTTTGACTGATTCCATTTAAGTGTCTCATTTTATTTTACTTTTACCCCAGTTATTGCTTTTTTCCCTGATGTAAAATCATCTTTCAGCTTTCAATTTCTTCTGTAATCTCTCACCAGAAACCACACTTTATCCCTACTCCTAAAGACTGCTGTCTAATGCTACCACTACAGAATGAAAAGTCGCTGAAGTTGTTCTGGGTTTTCTGCCTCAGCGTGATTCAGAACAGACTGAACTATAGTCCCTACTGCATTCTATTTTCAAACACTTTGCTAGTGTCTTAGGTAAAAAGTGACTAAATGTCTGCCCTGTACTAGCTGACTGGTCTTAGAACTTAAAAACACTGCTTAGCTGTGAACTTCATACCCCTCCCTGCATATGACTGGCCATAAGAATAAATCATTTGTTTCAAAATCTGGGAGGTTCAAAAGGAGGTTTGGGCGGGGAAGGAGACAGGGAGTCCTGTTTTGCACAAGAAAAATTCAAGGATTTTTGAAACATTTTATAAGAGTAATGAGCATAAAACATGCTGTTGCTTCAGAGTAGTTAATGTGGTCTTGATCTTCCATATCCACTTAAGCCATGTTCCAGTTTGTCTTTCTCTTTTTCTTTTACTATGATGTCTTCCTTGGATGTTGGAATCTCTGAGAGTATATTTCCATCTATGCTAGCAAAGGGAGATATCCTTGCAAAAAACGTTTTGGTCAAAATTCCCCTCTTCAATCTCACCTCAGTTAAAATAAGGTACAACTTTGTTAATGCAGACCACCCTAAGAAATGATGCAAATTTTAGACTCAGGTTCACTGCTGACGCAGGTTAGGATGTTGTAGGAGTAGCTGACATGTCTTCTCACCTGCCAGGAAACAGGTAAGAGTTATCACTGCAGACCAGTACACTTTTGCTACCAACATATTTCCTCTAGACCCAGCATTGTATCAAATCACATCCAAACATTGCTGGTCCACTCACACTGCTTGGAAGACAGCTGCCAAAAAACCATTGCAAAACTGGCCAGGAAGGGGTATCTGAATGTATTGAATATTTTATATTCAGATTAGACTTTGAAACTTGAATATTTTTCACCATGATGGCCTGATGGAACATGTCACTCACAGAAGAGCGAGTAAATTATAACCAGAGAGAAGAGATCATCCTCTCTTCTCACAGTTTCCTAGTGCTATTTGAAAGAGGCTGAACACCCATCAGAACAGGACTGGACACAATGACTTGGAGCAGAACTGCATTTAAGGCAGCATTGCACTGAGTGCTCTGTTAAGGGCCCAGATATTTCTATGGGTAGTTCTATCAAGTAAGGAGAATGGAATCAAGGAGACCATCAATGTCTGACACACAAGGTCCAAAGTTATATCAAAATATATTCTGTAAATGTCTTAATTGGTCTAAAATGGGAAATTATTCTTTTTACTTAAAGGGTGTCAAATTGCTTCTGAAATTAGGGGAATATTTTTCTGCCACATTCAAAGATGTCCAGATACTAGTCTATAACTTTGCTTTGTATTGCACTTCGCCCAATTGCATGACAAAATTCAGAACAATGATTCACACCAGGATTTGATAGAAGTCCTCCAGTACAACTTCAGGTATTTATTGGACTCTAATTTTCACTTTTCTCAGCATAATATTTAAATTAAGCAATCTGTCATGATACAAAAAATTCAAAGGATTGGACATTCTGCTTTAGGAATTGCACCTATCTGGGTTAAACTCTGTAACACCGCCCAGATTTGTTCTTTTTTCCAGTGCCAGTTTTTTCAAACTAAGCCTTTCTGAACAGCAGATGAGCATTCCTACATATGTAGAAAACACCACATGTATTCTGGGTGCTGGCAAAAACTTGATGATTGATTATTTTATGCACTACACCTCAGATTAGCTTTCTGGTGCCCTCTTAATTATACATAGGTTTCCCTTAAACTTTCCTCTGTTTTCCTTTGCTGATGCCCGTCTTCACCTATGATTTTAACTGCCACTTCCAATAATTTTCCTAATAACATTGATCCATCTCAGGAGATCCCTGTTCTGCTCCTCTTTTGATACCTTTCCACTTGGGTCTCAGAAGGGGTCTCTAGCCTCATCCCTCTGGTTTCTCTGGGGGCTTCATAAAAGGTCCTGGAGCCAATGTTTCTCCATTTTCCCATTGCTTGCCTCATTCTTTTTCACTGAGTTTTAAGAGCCAGGTCTACTTATTATGTTAATGTAGTTATTAAAGCAGAGGAGAACTTTACTAAAGATATCTGAAAGGGTTTTAACCTGTTTGCTTTAAAAATGACAACCATTAATTCTAGTTATCATAAAATTACATTGCTGAAAAGTGAAGTCAAATAATTCTTTACTTTCAACCATAAAACCTCCTCATAAAGCTCAAAGAAAATAAAATTACAATCACACATTTTCTTCTTTCTGGAACATTATATTACAATTTAGCAGATCGTCTTTGGTCATAGAACAATAGTTAATTTAAATACTATTAAATCAGGCAGATGTTGTGTAGTTAGTGTCTTACAAAAGCAAAATCTACTCTAGTGAAGTTATTCACCTCAGAATCATTATCATTAAATGATCGAAGCATGTAATCTCAGACTTAGCAGTTCGTTGCAACGTGTATGCTCTGTACTTGAGGGGGTGATGTTTTTTTTGTGACTGCTAGCTGAGGTAAACATCCTGTCTGGTTTGGGTTTTTTTTAATCTTTGTGATGGAAGTCCTACTGAGCAACCAAGAAATATTAATGAATATCTATGATCTTTTCTCTTCTTTCCCTGTTGTTTCAGCACATGCACATTAGTCTGTAGATTATTGTCTAAATCACAATTCAACCCATGATTTTGAGCATCTGTGCGAAAAGACACCAATGGAGCTACTGTTGGAGACGCCTGATGGAGCTGCTAACAGAAGTAAATGCTCCATGAAAGATGCGTAGAAGGGGAGGAAGAAACATGACTAAATGCAACTCTAACTAAATATTGGCACAAAGGCCAACAGAGGCATTCACCCTCTGTTCTCGGTCCTTCAGCTGGACACTGTGATCCTCCTTTTCCCAGAAGGTTGCAGGTTTGAGTCCAGCGGGACACAAACAGCTCCTCAGAGCAATGTGGTTAAATGTTGGCTTTGCAAACACACAGGATAATTTAGAAGACAAATTTTTCTTTCTGTCATTTCTTTTTTTTCTTTTTTTCTGACGACTAGCCTGAATCTTTGCCCATGTCCTTAGATTGATGATGGGCTGTGAGCCACACAAAGCTACAGACCTTTGAAAAATAGTTTACAAAGACAAGACAACCCTCATTTCTCTCAGGTACTCCTGGGTTTACATTCCAGCCTCCCTGATATCTCAAGTTTCATGTTCTGCTTCAAGCTAACCAATTAAAATGGTCTGGCCTCAAAACAATAATTTATAATCCTTGTCTGTTCTTACACATAGCACTTGGGTGTCTGAAATGTACTTGAAGATCTATAGATGAGAGAGAAGCAGCTTCACAAATGCAAGTTAGATTTTACTTAACAGTCATTTAGCTAGTGAAGCAAAGAACCAGGCTTTTGGAGAGCCTGATTTAGTGAAAGAGGGAAAAAAAGTTACTGGCAATATTTTTGTTTTCCTCTCTTCATTCTGAGACCTTAGGTCTTTTTTTTTATTTTGCTGTGTACTTCTCTATGCCAAGCAAACAGTAATCTGGAAAAGGCAGTGACATAGAACTGTTGAATTGATGCTGGACCTCGGCTTAACTGTGAGAGTGCTGCTGTACAGGGACCTGCTATTGTCACCTCTAGAGGTAAATGATTTTCTAAAGAGAATTACCTTTCCCTGAACCAGGACCAACAGCTGCTTCTAAATAAGTCGTGCAGTATGAGGCACTACAGCAACAATCTGGCTTTCAGTAATTTTTAACATGTACACAAATCTGCTGCTTTTTAGTAATTTGAGTTGTTTTGTTTTGTTTTGTTTTTAGGAGCATGTGATCTTTTAAAAATTTGCTTCTTGCTGTTGCCATTGACAGAGAAATGACTGTTCTCACTGAATGTCTGAAACCGAGAACTGCTGCAGAACACATACCAGCATGCTGCTGCTGACCATGTTGTTAAAATTCCGGTAGCAAGTTCAGCTGGATGTCAGCCGTCACCAAAGGCATAACTCATTCATCAGGCTCCATTCTGCAGTGGTTATAAGAAGTGAAAACATAATGTTAATGCCTGGAAATATAGAAAGAGAATGGAAAAAGTGTCTGCTTTCTTATTCCAGAAACACTGACAGGGTAAGTATGGTAGGATAGTTACGCCTGCCATGGACAGATGAGTTATATCCTGAAGACCTCCATGAATTCCCCCTCTGCTTCAGAAATTTTGGGAACAGACCCATTCACCAGACTGTTTAAATAAATGTAAAGGCTGGAGGGACCAGTTACCACCCTGTTGAACTCTTGTCTCCTTGGCTTCATCAGAGCAGGGAAAGAACACGCAACTCTAGCACTCCCCAGCCCAAGGTTTTCTTCCTTGATGAATTCTTCTGTCTAGTACCACATTGGTTTATCTTCAGTAATCTACCAAAGCTAAGTTTGTCTTTAGACTTTATCTGAGAAAAGAAAGCAAAGTCTATTCAGCCAGGTGAATAAATCATCTAAAGTGACCAATACTAGCAGCTAGTGAGTGTTAGCTTGTGTCTCATAAGGCTGAAGGGAAAATATGTCATGTCAAAAGGTTATACTTAGGTAACAAGGAGACTCGAACCATTCTTTTAGTTATCACAGTGTCTTGACTAGCTCTTTAGGGAAAGAGTCCTCATCCCTTTACTCCTGCATCTCTCTCACTTTCTGTAAGTCTGTCTGCTACCTATAGCAACACACCTTCTCTTACAAAGTCAGTGCAGGACTAAACTCTTTCTTCCTCAGTGAGGTGGAATAAAGTTAGACAGGATTGGTTGGAACTGATTGAATGTCTGAAAAATAGTGGTGTTTTCTACCCCTTCAAAATGTATTTCTGTACAGCTGAGAACCACACTGAATTTCTACTTCAGACTCTTCAAATTCTATCAGAAATAAGGAATGATTTTTTCATGGAACCAGTGAGGTATTGTTTCTACAAGGCTTTCACAGGACTTCCTCCAGCAACTGTCTGGCAGCTTTTTTAGTTCAGGAGAACTTTCATGCAAGAATGACAACTATCAGTTAATGAAGTTGCCACACTCTCAAAATCCTGCCCAGCAGAGTCAGTGCAAATTCACTGCTGCACATCAAAGCAATTTGGCCTGAGGGAGCTGGGTAACATGCTGGCATTTCTCGTCTTTTGAAGTAATTAAAAATCACACATCTGAGAATCCATTAATGACACAACTGAGATCCCAAAGGACAGAAGTCATTATGTGTATGAATCATGCTCTGTCATTCTCAGTTTTAGCAATCATTGATAAAACTTCCTGGATCTTCGGAATATTAAGTTCACAATGTGAATCTCTTCAGTCATGATCTGCTTCCTCAGAAGGAAGGACTTTGGTGCACTGAACCAAGCACTGAGCAAATTATCAGATGACTTGACTATTTGGTTCCTTAAGAGGAACCTAAAGGCTAGATTGATTTACATCTTGTTGACACAAATTGGCTTCTATCTACTCTTGGTTTTCTAGAAAGAGGTCCTTAGGGTTAAAGCAGCTGTGTGCGCACAGTTAGAGAGTAAGTTAAAAAAAGATGAAAGGAGGAAATATTTTAAAATCTAGTAGAGAAGAAAAGAGAAAAGAAAAAGAAAAAAAGAAAAAGGAAAAAAAGAAATCTACCTTAGTAAACTGGACCTGGTTCTAAAAAAGCAGGTGAAGATTAGGAGAATGTCTTAAGATCAGTCTAAAAGGCTATTCTACATTTCTAGGCAGGATGATTGTGCTCAAATATTTAGAGGTAAATAATGAGCTGATGAAGTACTGCTTATTTTGACAGGGAGAAGGTAACACCTCTGTCAACTATTTGTAGTGTTTTCCTTCTTTCCTTGTCTGGGTTCAAAGAACCTTATATCCAGTAGATAAAAAACCCAATTAAGTATGCTTGCTTTGGATTATTTAGTAGTTTTGTGAACTTCAAGTGAAATTCAGAGAAGTTTATGAAGCAGAAATCCACGTAAATTACTATGTACCTAGAAACTACATATATCTCAGGAAGACCTAAACTGTAAATACTGGGAGATGGGAAGATTGTGTGTCACAATATACGTGTTTTGTCTGTCCTTATATTCCTCCCCAAATAGTTCCTTTGGTTGTTACCACTGAGCAAACCTTTGAATGGATGGGTTTCTATCCTGATCCAGTAGTGCTGGTCAGGGATAACATTGAAGTCAGATTTATTTTGTTAATACAGCTTTTTTTAAAGACCTGATCCAAGGCCCAAAGCGGACTGTTAACAATTTCTGGAAATTAATAATTTTGCTTTGTCTATGCTGGTTTTCCTCATCCCATCAAGACTTTATGGGCCAAGTGGTTAATAATCAGGACAGAGCATTATTTAATTGTAGCTGTGAATTATGTGTGAGGTGAAGCAGAAAAGTTCAGCTTGCAGTGCAAACACTGCTTTCACCTGGCAGCACCATGACAAGGAAGGATGGAGCTGAGCGCATTAGCAGCGAGGCCAAGAGTTTAATGGATGGCAAAGATGCCCTTTCTGCCCTCACCATGGTATGTGAGGTGCACTGAAGAAGAGACTGTGGTCACACAGCTGCTGCTACTCCTTTCTTTCCTTGTTCTGAGAACATGCAGGGAATTTCTGTCTCCAGACTTTTCCAACTGGCATTAAAATTTGGGACTGAGGTAAACAAGCCTGTGCTGTAGTGTGCGCTCCAGGCACACTGACTGAGTGAATTACATCTGTTAGGGAATCTGGACAGGGGCTGTAGCTGTGATCACAGATTGGGTGGATTTGGATAGCAGCAGTCTCAGTCAAAAAGAAACATGGGCTGACCAGAAGGAGTAATTTATTGGTTTAGTGACTTGAGGACGCGTGATAGAAATCCAAACATCCGGTACAGTAAGTCACTAGTTCGTCAGTATAATAAATCTGAACCAATTTGGATACCAAAGTTCAGAGGGGAAGTTTACTGGCCATTCCTGTGCAATAGGTATGCCAGTGGCACGACAGTGGCACTTATAATAGTCAGTATTGGTCTCAAACAGCAGGGACAGCGCCCAAACCAAGCTTGGCACATGCAGCACCTGCAGCAGGACCTCACCTCACATTACCACACAGCAGAACCACAGAGGCCTTGAGATTGTCTCCCTTCTGCACGAGCAGGGAAACAAAGGGCACACCAATGGATTCCAGGATGAACATGCAGGGGTTTTATCTGGCATGGGGAAAATGCACACAAATAAAAAACTCTCTTGAGAACAGGGTGTGGCATTGAGAATAAAGTTCAGAATATTTACTTCATGTTTGAACCCCAGTGGGCTACTAGGAGCTCCCCACAGCCGCTCACTCACTCCTCAGTGTGGGATGGGAGAGAGAATTGGAGTGGTGAAAGTGGGAAGACAGGTGGATTGAGATAAGAACTGTTTAAACTAAACTAAAATATTATAATAATATCTACAATAACAGAAATGTTATTAATAAATGAAAAAAGAAAATAACAAAAAGAAGGTGAAATAAACCCCAAAACAAACCCCAAAAAATAAGTGATGCAAATGAAAAACAATTGCTCACCACCAACTCACTGATGCCCAACCATTTCTGGAGCAGCCGCCCCTAGCCCACATTCCCCTGGCTTATATGCTTGAGCATGTGTGGTCTGGGATATCCCTTGGGTCATTTGGGGTCAGCTGTTTCTGCTGTGTCCCCTCACAGCTGCTTGTGCAACCCCAGACTCATTGCTGGTGGGGTGAGGAGCAGAAAAGGCCTTGGTTCTGTGCAAGCCCTGCTCAGCAACAACTAAAATATCAGTCTGTTATCAATATTGTTATCATCCTAAATCCAAAACATAGCAGTGTGCCAGGTACTATGAAGAAAATTAGCTCTATTCCAGACAAAACCAGGACAAAAAGTCCTAAAATATTGTCCCAATGCAAACCAAGATACATTCTCCTCAGAATCAAAAAATACGGAATAGGGATATAGTACCTCTTCTGTAAGCCTGAGCCTATGTCTCCTTTAATTAAATGAAATAAAGAACAAATGTAATGTTAGTAGAGTTTTCTTATCAAATATTGAATTTAGATTTCTTCAGAGAGCTTAGTATCTTTCTTGGCTTTCTACTCACAACTTAATAGCTGCAATTAAACACTTTCTTCAGTCAGGCACATAAGAATCGCCAGAATGAAGCAGAATGCTGCAAATCCACCAAGCATACAAATAGCTTGCTTAGAAGTCCTTGCATTTGCTCGAGCTCTGGTGTCATGGCTGTATTCTGCTGCCCTCTGCTGTCAGTTCCATGTCCTTACAGCAGTATCGACTGCTGGCTAAATAAATACAAGATTGTGAAAATTCACATCCGGTTTCATAACAGCAGACCACTGCTTTAAATTTTCCTGGGGCTTTGCAGCTTTTTCTAAAGAGCCTTTGAAATCTCCCCTTCTTTACTGCTGTATTGTTTTGCATAGTAAATTAATTTTAGCTACGTCTCTGTGTATGGCCTTATATTTCTGTATTTTGAAAAAAAGGGGGTAAAATTATACGGTCTATGAGATACTTCAGGATAAAAGCTTCTAGATAAAATCATGAACCCATAGAAACAAGCAAAATTTCTTCTGCTGGCTCCAAGGAGCTCAAGCTTTTACTTTCTGGCACTGAGGAGTGATGCCTACCAGCAAGAAACCTAACTTCAAATAACTTATTGGAAATTGTTTATAGTCACTTTGCTGAGGGTGGATTACACAGTGTAGCAGTAAACTGTCTCCAATTTTAATGAACAAGTAAACTCATAGTGGACAAGCTAATTAAATTTGGATCACAGCTCCAGGAGCACAGTCAATAATGACTCATTGATACTGTTGGAATTCAGATTTTGAATCCCAAAAAGTCCGTGCTTAGGCCTTTGGATCAAGATGACTAAGACAACTATTTCCCAGGCAACCTTTGGACAAGAAAATTCCTTCCCTATCCTTAAAGTTGGTATTCCTGCTTCTTATTAAAGATGTTAAAGCAGAAAATGTTTAAATTACTGCGTGGAATGCAACACATTCAGGAAAATAATTTCGGTTTGCACAGAGTGGGTTGTTTACACTTAATGTAGTTCTGTGGAGAATATATACACTTTAGAGCCATAAAATGTATATTGAAGTGTCCATTGAAGGGCTGACTGTGTAGAAATGCTCATTCTGAAAGATCACATCATAAAGACTGTATGCATAATGAAGAGCACATGAACAATGAAGTCCGCAAGACTAACAGAAACAAGAAAAAAACCAGAATATTCCTAACTTTTAATTTTTTTAATCCTGCAATGGGATCCAGGAACTATAAAACCCAAAATACTATTTTAAGAAATGAAGTGCGAGTAAGTGGGCTTACACACTCACACAGTGTGAAATGGCCTTTGCCTCTTCATGTCTTTCTGGACACTGACTTATCCTGTCTGTAAGTAACTTTCCTGTACATCTTTTACATCTCGATTTCTGAATTTTGTTAGCACTTTCCCACTGTGGAATAGAGATGACTTCATGTTTTTCCTGTTTTTCTCTCATAGCATGCATGTTGCATGTTAAGAAACACCACCACAGTTTATGAAATAGGTATTTTTATGTCTGAAGTAGAAAACTTTCAATGTGTGTGCAGGGGTCTGTAGTGTCTACATGAACTTAGCTCTTTAGAGGGGAATCTCTCAGGATAGTTTCTGGTACCAAAGGGCAAATTTTGGTTTCACTTACACTGTGGAAAGATAAAAAAATTTCCTTGAATTCAGTAAAATTTTTGTGGTCTTGTTTTCCACAGACCAAGCTATGGGTACAGGAAACCAGGAAGCCATTCCTCTTGCTCCTGTTTGCTTCCCATTGTAGAGAGAATCTAAGGGATTGCCTTCTTGGGTGAATATAATAAGATGTTTAAAAGAAATGAAGCAGTGTCAGGACCCAAGTCTGAATGCACTGTATCTTCCTTTATTTTTTTTGTTTGTAATTTGAATCTTTTGTAATAAATAAATCTAATGTTTATTCTAATTTCATTTAGCATGTTCTTAAACTGATATTCTTCTGAGTTCCTAATAGTTATTATCATTCTAAGAGAGAGATGAGCCAGTTTCTCTAAATAGTCATATCTGAAATTTTGAGGAAATATGTCTATCTTTTTTTTCCATTGAGTGAAATCATGATTGAGTCTGTTGAAAACAATTGAAATACTTCAAAACGAGAACAGTGGGACATGAGAATTAAGTTTGTACAAATTCCAGTTTCTGGGCTGAGTTGGAGCAGCACCTGAAGGGTCACATCGTAATGCAGAGTTTTATCATGGGACTTTCCCTTTCATTAACAGGGGTTTGCTTACAGGTGAAACTCTTACCAGTTACACCAGCATAGTTACACTGGTGTTACTAATGTAATCTGCCTTTTTATGTTACTGTCGTGATTCCTGAAACACCTTCCCAATGGCACGAGGTGTTCCAAACCTGAGGAACACCACTAGATGGGGATGTTTTCTCACGTTCCCCTCTTTCTCTGGCTCTGGGGGGTTGAATTTTCTTACTGTAAGTATATTAATTTTTGATGACTGCACATTAAAAAGCGCAGAATGAGGTCAAGTAACTTTAATATATAAATGAGTCTCATGTGCTTGAAATGTTTGTACATGGCAATGAACACAAGTGTTGATGAGGTCTAGTGTGAGCTTCTTTAGACTTGGTGGAATGAATAGATGGTGCTGTATGAGCAGGCAAAAAAGATTGGAGGAATACCTGAGGCCTCCATACTTTTGTGTAACAAAATGAATTATTACTTATTTAGCTTATATCACATGGTGGAAAACATCTTTTAGCAACATTTCTTATCCACAAAGCAGTTTTCAGCTGCAGAGTATTTAAATGCATTCATCCCCAAGGAAAAAACTCTAAACAGGATATGGAGTGTGCGGTCACTGCTGAAGTGGCAGCTTCTATTGTCTTTTTACCCTCATCAGTATTCAATATAATGGCAAGGACAGGGACTGATTTAGAAACAGTTGAATAGCTAAAACAAATAAGGAGATCTGATGCAAACCATTCTATGATTCTATGATCTAGAAAGACCTGCTTTTCAAGTGAAGCTGGAGCAAAAGCTGATCACTGAGGAGCTGCAAAAACTCATTAAAATAGATTTTAAGATGCATTTTTAGTCAAAACAAAGTTATTTAAAAACACAAATATTTTTTCAAGCTTAATATTTCCTACATGTATTATAAGTTTTAATAAAAGTTGCATGAAACTAATATTACCTTTCTGAATCTTTTTTTTTTTCAAAAATTTCATTACTGACATTCAAAACTGAGTTATGATTCCTAAAGTTATAGAATCATCATAGAATCATAGAATGGTTTGGGTTGGAAGAGATCTTAAAAATCATCCAGTTCCAACCCCTGCCATGGGCAGGGACACCTTCCACTAGAGCAGGTAGTTCAGAGCCCCATCCAACCTGGCCTTGAACACTTCCAGGGATGGGGCATCCACAAGTTGTTTGGGCAACCAGTGCCAAGGCCTCATCACCCTCAAAAGGAAGAATTTCTTCCTATTCTCTAGTTTAAACCTGCCCTCTGTCAGTGTGAAGCCATTCCCCCTTTTCCTGTCACTACATGTAATATCACCAGATGGTTGTATTTAATTTCTGAATAATTTTGCTTAAGCACACAGGTTTGCACACATATCTGCTTTCTCTTTAATTTCTGTATGTGTTGGGGAATAATTGCAATGCAAAGGATTTTGTTCCTTTTGCCCTGTTCTTTGATTATGCTGTGATTGCTGCTGCTCACGCAGCACTTGGGCAATAAATCGTGATGAGAGTGAGACAGTCTGAAGAGGCCAGGTACATGGCCTGTTTTCTAATACCTCAATAAGTTGTGCCAGGGGATGTTTAGATTAGATATTGGGGAAAAAAAACTATTTACTGAAAAGTTGTGAAGCATTGGAATAGGGTGCCCAGGGAAATGGTGGAATCACCATCCCTGGAGATGTGGGACTTGGGGAAAAGGCTTAATGGTGACCATGGGAGTACAAGGGTAAGAGTTGGACTCGATTATCTGAAAGGTCTCTTCCAACCTAAATGATCCTATGATTCTCTGATCCTTTGTTCCTGGCTACAACAAAATTATCCTGGTTATGGGTAGTCACTCTGGCCACACATTCCCACTCAGACTGTGTGCAAACGTATCACAAAGGAAATGTGGACAGACCAGGAACACAATGAAATTTTTTTAAAATCCCAGCATAACTCATATAAGAATGGGACTGATTTCTTATGGCTTTGTTTTGTTATGGTTTTTTTCTATTCACATATCAGTGAATAGAAAAAATACATATACATAACTGAAGTAGTTTTGAGGAATAAGAATGCTCACATGAGGTTAATGAAAGCTCTACTCCCCAAAAGCTGGTTTAGCCATTCATATTACAGAACATATCAAACTGTGAGCAGATCCTAAAGCTTTGAAATTTCTATTTAGCAAACAGAAAGAGACATAGACAATTATAGATAATTCATGTCCTGGATAACTACATTTGTACCTTTGTGATAATAGGCAGAAAACAATGAATATGGTATTACCTCTACTCTGTGCAGTTCTTTACTGTTTCTTCTAAACCACTTAACATAAATGTACATCCCAGACATCTCTGTCAAGGACTTTTTATGCCAATAATAAGAATTAAGGGCATGTATATAACCCCAGTTGGAGAAACCATCTGCAAAATGTTGATGGCTCAGAAGCAAATTGGAAGCTGGGACAGTGCATCTGTTTGAATACACAGAAAAAGGCTTTATTCAACTGCAGAGGTAAAAAGTAGTATTTTCCAGTGTAGTTGGGTGATTTAGCAGTGTGCTTTCACTGACATTTAAAACCCAGAAACTCTAATTACTGGAGGGCTTTGGTGAACTTTACTTTTTGAAATTCCCTCATTCTCACAGTGACTTTTTTCTTGTACATTCTTCTAAATAAAAATTCTGAAACAGAAAACCAAAACAGAACAGAAACGAGAGCTATCCATTCACTCATTTGTAATTTCTCTGAATTCAGTTAAATACTAAACAACTAAAAAACTTACTTCTAGTGTGTTGTGCTAAATCAAAGATTCCTGCTGAGTCAGAAGGCATGCAGTTTATAAATCAGACTGTAAACACGGGTAAGTAAATCTGGGCAATATATAAAAACTCTGGAGTTAGCACATTTGAAACAGAAGCTTTAAAAGTAAACCTTTATAAATCAACTGTTTAAATCAAAGAGAAAACAATGATTTTTCTTGTCCTATAGACCAGGGAAAGTTACTCCCCAAGCAACTTGTGTAGATAAAGGCTCCATTTTTAATGCAGGTTGAAGTATTTATGTACAGAGAAACTACAGACCAATGTTAAGCAAGAAACATAAAAGCTCTAAGTACCAATCCAGAAACATTTTGACACCAAATAGCTTTACAGTTGGATAATTCAAAAGAATGTTTGGATAGATACAAGGTAGGGCATGACCACACAGTAAGGGACAGTCAGCAGGGGTCATTCATCTTCTATAAATCATGTAAAATTTAATTTGCGAAAAGTCTTTAAGTCTAAAGTGAGCATTTCCTACCAGTTTATACAAAGCAACTTTTAAATGCTTATTAAACTTTCAGTATCAAGACCTACACATTCATGTCTGTTTGGGAAACTTATTTGTAAGTTTTTATTTAAGCATACATTTTTATGGTGAGTTAAGCTCTGGCTTTGCAGGGTCTGGTATGACTTTTATTTCTTTACAGTTGAGGCAGATTTTCAGGGACTGTGCTGGCAAATGACGTGTTAGTGTTCAGATGGAATATAAAAGAACATTTTACACATGGCCATAACATTACATTTTAAATGATTTTGTTCTCGAAATTTAATAATCTTTCTGGAACTCTCGGTTCCTCAGGGTCAGAAATTTCTCCTTCCAGACTTCCAACCACTATTAGAGTCAATATCTAATGAGGACATTTATGTAGTGAATAAGGAGGAATAATGATAAAATGATATAGTTACTAATAAGTAACAGAAAAAAACTTTAGAAGGTTCTTTTTCTTTATATTTTACAGTGAGAAGCTGGACAAAAGTGTGTCTTTTTAATTTGAATTTCACTTCCAGGATTGACTCTGTCATTCTAAGATTTGTAATGTCTACAAGTATATACATATCTGTGTGCGTACATGTGTGTATATATATATTTATATACAGCTGGCTGCACCAGGCCATACATTAACAGACCAATCTGTTGAAACAACACAAACTTTCCAGTTCTATTTATGTTATACATCCAACTTTATCTTCAGTGTGAATTACAGCCTTTCTGCAATTTCCAGATGTAACTTCTTTCTTTCAAGACTAGTAATGAACCAGGTCTAAGCTTCCTTTAAGACTGCATTTTCATCAAGGACCCACCAAGGCTGCTCCTGTCAGAGCCCAAGGACGTAATGGAGCCCAGGAGGAGCCATAGGAGACCAGAGGACAGAACACACTCATTCGAGTGTAACTGGCTGCTGCATGAACTTCCAGAGAAGATTAATTGATTCTGGAATCTGAGTGCCTTTTGGGGAAAAAAAACCCCCAAACCTGCGATCCCTTCCTCTTTGATAACAATTTTGCTACAACCAGTTCTATGTGCACAATATAAATCACATATCCACTATACTTTTTTTTCTTTTTTTTAAACTCATTCCAAGAGAGAGTTCTATATCCTAGTAAGGAAGAAGAGCAAGCGTCCAAGAAACCCTTTAGAGGCTTTGCTATTGCCCTGTTTTATATGGAAGGTTCTGAGTAGAGGGTAGGCATCCGCATATTAGAAACACCTTACTCTGTGTACCCAATGCATATGGGCACATATACAAAGTTTTATATAGTCAGAATTTAAGGTGTGCATTTGAACTTTATGTAGAATTCGATATGTGGATTGCATTTGAAGGGCCATTAGACAGAATTTTATGTGTGTATTCAATTATTGAGTGGTTCCCTACATTAGACATTTACTTATCCTTAAACTGAAGCGTGTGAAATACAGGTTTTGGACTAAAGGTAAACCGTGAAACATGAAGCTACACTTTAAAATTGTAAAAACAGAAACTGAATTTTTTTCCTGAGGAATTGTTATTTTCAGTCTCTGCTAAAGAACTGTGTATCCTATGCAGAAATCATCCCTGCACAAGACTCCTGAATTGAAAAAGAATTCCCTCATGGCATATCCAGCTCACTGCTCCTCTTTGGAAATCGGGTCACAAAACATTGGCTGATTATTTCAAATTGTTGATTCTTTTAGCAGATCAGAAGATGTTGACCTATCCAGCTGATACCAAGATTGTGTCAAATCACTTGTGGATAAAGGAAAAGGCAATTCTGAATAATGACAAAGAGTTTCAAAGAAAGTGCTTTGGCACAAATGTATGACAGAAAATTAGTGAAATCAAATGAATACATTTTTCTAATTATGTTTTTTAGGAATTCTGCACGACACCCAACACTAGTGCTCATTTTGGTGAACACACATGTTCTTGTGATTTGTTCCTTCACTTGTAGCTGACCTGCCCTCACCCATTGGCATGCAATTAATCAGAACAACTAAACATTAAATGTTTTCCCCAGAATTCAGGTGATTTTGCTATTCCTATAATTCCTCTCTTTTTCTTTACAGTTACTGTATATACATAATTTTGTGTTGTTTCTTTGGACCGTGGGCTGTGTTTACTCATGTCCTTAAAAATATGCATAACACAGAACATTTCAGGTCTGACAGAGGACTTTGGACTCCTTCCTCACACAAATAATAGTGATTGATTAATTAATTGATTACTAGATTGCAAATTAGCTTTTGATCTCTGCATCTACTTGTGCAATTTCTCCTATATAAGATGTTACATAGTTTTTATCACAGCTGTATAAGAACTGTCTCTTTTTGTAGTTGTCCTGAATTAGTACAAAACCAGATAAATTTTCATCTTTGAGTAATGAAATGTTGGCAGCTCCAGAGAAATAGAAAGGAAATATCCTTTAAATCAGGATCTGTGTCAGCTCCAGAGAAATAGAAAGAAAATATCCTTTAAATCAGGATCTGTGTCTATGTCATTAAATGATTTATGACAAAGGGAATTCATTTCTGGAAACTGTGAACCCATTTAAATTTTCTAAGCTTCCACTGTCCCACTGGAAGTGGCCTATTAATGTTCCTGCTCCTCTGTAGCAGTCTCCAGCAGGAGTCTGAATGACTCTTCTCTCACCTAGATCAAGCCCTTCTCTCCAACTGTACTGGCTGGGCTGTTTTGTGTCCCAAAAAATGGTGGATGAGGAGTGGAAAGATGAAACCAAGATGAAGCAGTAGCATGATATAGAAACTTCACATCAGGCTAGTGAATAAAGGGCCTATCCACATTTTGGAGGAGTGTCCATGATGTGTCTGCAGCATCTTTCTTACTGAGAAACCTTTTTGTGTTTTCTTCATTATTGACAGGATCGAAATTGTTCTTTGCAGATGTGGTCCAAGACATGCTTTTGAACATATGAGAAAAACCACCTTTAAAAAAGACTTGGTATTTAAACCATGTGCTTCTTGTGGAGCTGAATTACAAAGAACTTTTTTTGGCCATAAATTGGTTTTGGACCTTAGAAGGAAGTTAATGCCAAAATTGATTGGTGCACATAAAAATGAGTGTGTTAATATGTCATTTCATGATAAAAAGATAACCTGCAAAGAGCCTATACCAAAGGGTTTCTGAGGAAAAGAAAGGTTCTGATGAAGTGGTTAAGTCCTCTTTTTCTCAAGATGAATAGGAATTTGAAAGGAGGGATTCTTCTCATACAGATTTGAGGATCACAGTCTGGCCTGAGATTTAAAGGATCATGTCTAGAAAGAAGCCCCTTCCTCACATCAGCTTTCACCCAAAAAACTGCTGCAAATTCCTAAATTCAACATGAAGGCAAAGAAAAAGGCATGGAAAGAAGAGAAAAAAAGAACCGCATAAATCCAGTGAGAATTGCAATATACCAGAGATCTCATGTAAACATTGCTGACATTAAATTTCCACTTGTGTTATTTTATAGACTTAGCAGATATGCCAGGCAGCCAGATTTCTGAGTGTTTTTCTGAGATGAACATTCAAACATTTTGAGGTCCTGCCTTCATCACCTAATATTCAAAATCTGTTGGATGTTATTGCGACCAGACAAATGTAAAATGTACTACTGAAAAAAAATGCAGCTGAAATTTGACCCAGGTTTTTCTGCTTAGTTAATTATCTTTATGAGGACTAATCTGTTTCAATGAAAATCAGTGGGATAGATATTACCACATACACAGGTTAGGCCCTTCTAATAATTTTTAGCAGCTGAAAGAGAATACAGGGTATACAGTTCCTATCAATTTTGGAAGCTGAGATAAGATAGAGTATAATGTATTATAATGGAACAAGACACAAAAAGACACTTAATATGCTAATTTTTTCCCTTTTTCTTCAGCACAAAGAGCAGCTGCCAAGAATAAGTAGAGGAGATCATAAGACATTCAGGTTTCTAAAAGTATGTAGTTTTGAAAGAACGCTTGTAACAGCCAAAGGGAAAGAAACCAGTCAAGCTCCCCACAGGAGACTGGCATAGTGATGGTGGCAAATGCAGCTGAAACATAATTTTATTTGGCTGTCAGTTGTCCTGAAAGTCTGGTCTTCCAAAATGAAGCTTTTCCCCATCAAAATGTCAATAGACTAAGGTGCTTTTCATGAATGCACCTACATTGTCAATTGCATCTGACATTTATACGGTGCCAGGCATCACGATGTTGAGATGTGACAGCTTAAGCAGGCATAAAAATGTGGACTTTTTCATGATTTTGATTTTCATAATTGCTTATCCAGATGTGTGCAGTAGGGAAGAATGGAGGGTGATCACAACTTCTTCGCTGTAGATTGGCTTACGTGGGAGATAAAATGCTGGGTGGTGCTGCTCATTTTGTGCTGCATTTTTATAAAAAACATCTCTTTTGGTGGGTCTTCTGCCAAAATTTCATAGATATGAGTTCTATGGGCCAAGTTCTGGTCTGTTACTAAGCAGGGGAAATTTAGCCATCAGAGCTACACAAGAAGCTGTGCAAGAGTAGGAATTGAGTAGGAAGCCAGGGCGGCGCTGTGTAGACAGTGACTTGCTTATCATGTCAGAAGCTAAAGTGGATGTCTTCTGAGTCCGAATATGGTCTTACAATTTTTGGTGTGTTTTGTCATCTTGGGATCAAGAACAACAGGCTAAATCTGTTTCAATTTATTAATGATGCTAAAGGACATTGAACTTTACTGGATGGAATATAGGATGAAAAATATGGGAGGACAAAATGCATCAGAGTGATGCATATACTATATAATATATATTTCTTTTTAATAGGGATGAAGAAATCTCAGAAGATGTGGATAAATACTACTAAAAAGTTTGGATTGTTGTACTGATCTTATCTGAATATTAAGACTGAGCTGGAAATCTCACAAGAATGGGCTTTCTCACAGTATTTCAGAAAGTTCCAGACATCGTAAATACTCGTGGTATTTCAACAATTCTTGTTTCAGTCCTGTCTTTAGCCTGGTGGTAAAAAGAGGCACAATGTGAAAATAAGGGGAGGGTGGGAAAGAAAAGTTAACCTTTTAAATATTAAGAATTCTAACATATATAGCTAAGGGAAGCAGTGGCTGAAGAATCTCTTCCAAGGATGAGCATAGTTAATGAAAGAGGAGTTATTTAGTAGAGTAATAAAAACATGAAACCCAACCAAACCAAACCAAACCAAAAAAGGCTAGGTTAGAAAAATGTAAAATTTAAGAGAAAGATGAGTGAAAAGAAAAAAACTTCTTGATAGCATTTTCAGTTTAGTAGAAGAGTTGTGTCCCAAAGGAAATAGCAAAGATTCTATAGATTAGGACTTTCAGGCATAAACCCAAATCCTTTGAAGATAACAAGGGTCCCATCATATGTAAATACAATAAATGCATGGTTTCTGAGCTTAATCAGTGTGGCTTAGTACTAGAGAAAATGGACAGATGGCTTCCTTTAGAACAGACATAATTATATTGCAATTTTTTTCCACAACTTTTAGCAATAAAAGGTATGGGTTTAATGGTTTCCATTCTCACCCTTGCCTGGAGTCACTGACAGCTCTTTTGAGCTGGGGGTTGCTGTATTGAGTTCTAGTGGAATATAGTTACCTAATTCATAGGTTCTAGTTAGAAACTGATTAACATTTGAGCAGAAGAAAGGTGGAAAGAGCATTTCCCAATCTTTTTACACAAAATAACTTGAACAAGCTCCAGGAGCAAAGATTTTGAGGCACTCAGTTTAAGACTTCTGAAATATTGTGGCTTTGACCTCTGCTCTGATCTGTGATTTGTGAGCCTCTGATCCCATGGAGGTGAAGAGCCCAGCAGGATTTACACTGCCATCCAGAAGAACTCAGACCGAGATGGGTCTGGGTTTGCCAGCACAAGCAGATGCAATGGTTATCATTAAAATGGTGCAGATGTCTGTAAATATTGCTGCAAACACATGCTTTTCTTGACCCTTTGAAAAGCTAATTTCTGATCAGTTAAGTGTGTGAAAGACAGCACACAATTTCAGTAGTTTATTTCCTTCACCCTTTTGAAGATCCTGTAGGTAGGCAATAGCTCAACAGCACATGTGTTTGTGTTATCCAAGGATATCCATCCAGTTAAAGGCATAGCTGACTGGCAGCCGATTTACTGTTCTTGTTTCTCCATCACGCAGCTCAACTCTATCTCATCATAAGTCAAGTGAATTGCATGTGGTGTGCTCGGCAGATGAATCAGCACCAGTGATCTTGCAGCTGGTTTGTATTTGACGTACAGGTACAGCATGTTTGTATGTAATTGCCAGCCAGCCAGCCAGCAATTGGTTTTTGGCGGGGCCCTCAGACAGATGTTTTACAGTCAGATAGTGGTCTTCATAAATTTAGCTGTCCACATTGCCTTCCAGGTCATTCTTATCTGCCATGCATAACTAGGAGGAGCAGAGATATCCTTGAGATAGTATACCTACTGTGAATACGGTCATATGATATGAAAACTAACAACCCAACGAGACGTATTGAAAAAGGCTCTGTGTCCTTTATCATACCACTGCTGGAACTTTAGCACTCAGAAGATAGGTGATGGCTAATAAACGTTGAAATAAGTGTTCTCCTTTAAAGCATTCATTCCATTCCAAAGAAAGATCTACTTACACACTGAGTAAAGCCCATTTTTTTTAAAAAAAGGCATCTTAATAAATCGAATAATAATCTAATTCTCAGTAAGGTTACATAGTGAACATAATGGGATAGCCTGGACTAACAAAAGCCTGGGTAGATCATACTGCCAATTTTACATTATTCTATAACTGTATTATATTTCCTATTCTCAGAAAGGGAACCTAGAGTAAAACAGAAGTAGGTTTTTTCTTACATATCTTTAAATATCTAAAAGTAATACCTCTACTCTAGATTAGAAGTCTAATTTCTTTTCTGTAATCCACAAAGACAGAAAAGAGCTTTTAAAGTGAGTTTCACCCCACCTATATCAGACATTTCCTGTATATCAGATATATGAAAATATCCAGAGATGGCTACATCTGTATTCACAGACGTAATTTAGGTAGAAGTTGAGCTTAGAGGAAGCGGCAAATGCTTCAGGTTCCTAAGGATGCCCATCAAATGTCTTCCGACACAGTGCCCAACTCAGCAGGTGAAGAAAATGGATGTCAGAGCATTAGTCTGTTAAGCTTCATACAAACATCAGGTTTGTTCTGCCCCTTGGTCACTGTAGTTTTTCACTGACTTAAAATAATGGCATTGCTGCAACACAGAAGTGGAGTCACAGAATAATAAATATAAATCACGCTCCTACTGTTCAAAACCAAAGATATATAGAGGTTTTTCCCAACATATATTCTCTTTAAAACAACTTCTGATTCTTGATTTTGCAAATAATTTATAGAATAACAAGAATCTTACCTTTGTGACTTATGTTCTGCCACAATAAATCCTCATGCTTCTGGTTTTCCTGTCCTTCCCAGCAACTGATTTTCCCTGAAGTTAAAGTTGGCTAACTGGTGTAGACCATTTTTTCCAATTTGTTTTATGGAAGAGTTTTTGGACTATCAAGGTCAGCAGGACTAAAACATACAATTTCTGTACATTAAGGTTCCTTTCAAATCAAATCACACTATGGTTCTACATTTCCCATAGTGCTACAGATCACTACCAGTGTTTGCAAGCAGGAATTCTTTGTTTGGAGCTAAAGTAAACTTCAGATTGATGCTTGTTCTCTGACAGCAGGTCATTTTTACCTTGCTTTTCAATAAACATTTCAGACAGAATTTTTGTCTTTTTCTTCCATCTATTATATATTTGAAAATCTGGCAGCACTTGGAAAGACTTCCAAATGGAACGTGATAGCCATGCATTCAGCCATTAAAGCAGTGCTTAGCAGATCTGTGGGAGCAAGCGCATGACCCTGCATTTGTTGCCCTGTTTTAGATCATGCATCATTTGGCTGTGCAACATTTCAGAGAAGTTCAAAATAGTTTTTGCTGAGGGTTGTTGCATCAGAGTAATACAAACTATTTGAGAAACAAATATTGCATTATTCTTTATTTTTAAAATGTAAAAACAACCTGTGAAATGTCTACATCTATAAAATAAGAGGCATATATTTAAGTTTTGAAATGTAAGAATGTGAAATTAAAAATGCTTCATATCTCATTAATTTAGGTGTCACCTTTATTCATGTTGTAAATTCATTACCCTTGTGCATAAGGGAAGGGAACCCTCAGAAATTCCTAATCCTGTAGCATCAATAACCAACATAGTGATGACATAAATACCAATGCACCTACAGGACTTCTTGAAATGCAACTGGTAGTAAAGGATTATCTGTGACCCTCTATAAATCAGTTTTGACTTGTACTGAAAATAAATGTCTGGAACTTTGCATTTCTTCAACTGATACTGTACATCTTATTTATATACTACATTATAGAGCACTGTAATGCCTATAGAAAATGAAACCAGAAAAACAGCAGCAGCCAGTAAAATCCAGAAAGGAAAACCAATTAATGTAAATTATATGGTTCTATAACTGTAACTACAGAATTTTAGTGGGCAGGCTTCCAGTTTGGAAGGCAAGTCAGACTGCCTTTTGTGAGGATTTGCTTTTATTAGTACAAGAATACAGCCACATCTCAATGCAACTAATGCCAGCCCACCATTTTGATACAATCAAGGTAAGACACATCTGATTTACTACTAGATGGTATGGAAAAGGTTACCAGACCATTTTTATTTATCTAACAGTCAGTACCCTGTCTTTAATGCCCACTTTTACTCCAGGGTTGTATGTATATTTTAGTTAATCCAAGTAAAAATTCATAATTTTTAGCATGGAGGACAAGGCCTGAATTACTACATTAAATAGCTATTAATGTACTTATTTCTTAGCATTGTCTAAGTAGTCTAAGTCTCATCAAGAAGCAAATGCTGCAATAGTCTGACTGCACAATATGACTACTGTTACAGTAGTTTAAATGGAATTCCAGTAGGTCAAAGTTTCCTCCAGTACCTCTGGTTTTTTCATGTTATAATTTCAACAATATACCTTAAGAGACTTTTTTTAAAACCATCCTCATGGACCAATTCATCTGCAATTTGCTATACTTGGTAGGTTTAAAAGCCCCCATATGTTTAAGCTGTAAGAAAAAAAATTCTGGACACATCAATAAAAGGCAATATAATTCAAAACAGCTGCACCTAACATGCCATTACACAAACTGATACCACATTTTACCCCCGTTTTGTGTTATTATCCTATGTTAATCTTCAGTTCTGACTGTAAATATTTTATCCCAAGAGCAAATAAAGAGTAAAATTAATAGTATTAGAGAATAAAGCTACTTCTAACTGTACAAAAACATCACAACTGCTGTACTATTATTTCATCAAATCCTATTACTTGCATTCTAAAGGATTGTCCTGGTGCTGGAAATATGTTGTTCAATAAACATTATGATTGTACATTTACATTTAAATGTCATTATTTATATTGTGTGATGTATCAGTTATAGCTAGGAAAAACATTGTCTGTAAATCATTTCAATCAAATTTTTGGTGTTCAAAAGATTGATGTTAGCCTTTCAAATTATAGAATCTTTCCTAAATTATAAGCTCTTAAAAATTATCTGTCTCTCTGCAATCTGAGCTATGATTTGTTCAAAGAGTTATGGGTTAATTACTTGACTTAAGAAGAGTACTATTTTAACTTTTTGATTTGTCTTTTTCATCATTATTCAACCACAAAATTGTACACTATGTCTTTGGGAAAGACCTCTTCATGTTCCCATGCAAATCATCTGCACAATTACTATTGGCTTCAGTGTTTCAGAATTATACCAATTTATTCCCCAAACAAATTTTCTCTCTTGAACAAATGAACTGTGGCTTCTGGACTGAAACTAGGTTTTCATAGATCTTTGACTGCACAAGTACTCAAGAACAGTGAATGAAAAAAGCTCTAACAGTCTGAATTTGTTTTTGTAGCTGATCACAAAACTTACAGAATTAATTTGAGTTGTTTCTATAGCTACTTATCACATCAAAGCAGGATCTGACTATTCAATACAACCACATATTTATGACAAGCCCAAGTTTTTATCAGCGTCCCCTTATGATGGCAATGATGAGGACTCAAACATGCAATTTGCTCCTGAAAGTAGAATTTCTTGTATTTACTCAATTTGCTGGATCTGGTGAGCTTGGTTAGGAGGTGGCATACCTGTCCCTTGAGGACCCACAGTGCAAAGATGGTGAGGGACTCTCTCAATAAACTATGCTAATTGGAGCCCAAGTTATTCTGCTGCCAGCTCAATCTTCCATTTAGACGTTCCTTCTCAACAGAATCTCTCTCAGCTCCTGTGAACATCACAATAGGCTTGGTTTAACCATGAGGTCTTAATATCTTCAGTACTCTGGGGTAGAGCTTGTATCCCTCAAGCCCTGTGTCTAATGAGGTGTCTTCACAGTACACAGGTTTCTTCCTGTATAGTGATCCCACATCAGACACAGGGAGAAACATGTGATTTTGTACCAAATCTGGATTTTCCCCCCACCCGCATCCCCAGCTGAGAGCAATACCCATCTTTCTCCTCTCTCTAACCCAACTGCAAATCCCCTTTCTGATGAAACACAGGCATATGCTCTCAGCATGAACCAAGCTGTAAATGTCCTTGAGATGCAGCATGGACTTGAAGATTATTTGTATATTATCCCACAGAGGTCTGTGAGCAAAAGGCTCAATATTTCTCTGCTCCCCTCATCTCCACAGATATCAAGGAAATGTTTCTACCTCCATTGCCCAACTAAACATGGCAGAACAAGTCTTTGTTCTGCCAAATATTTGGTTATATGCCAGAAGAAAAACTAGTTGTACTTGGAAGACTATTTGTAACAGACTGTCTGTTGATTTTTGCTATAACACTAAATAACCAAATTAAATAAATATTTACTTAAAAAAAAACCAAACCAGTCCATTTAAATAAATGCATAGTTATTTTTCCTCTAAAAGTTGTATTTAATGTTTGGGGTGGAAAGACTTTATGCACATCTGTATATAAGGAATGCCTAAGGAAAAGAGTCCAGCAACTTTAAATCATAGTATAGACAAACCTTGCACTCAAGTTAATCACACGCTGGCACAGAGACACATCCTTTTGTTCTCTACTCTCACATTCCAATATGGATCCTGTATGGATTTTGCTCACAAGAAATATTAAAGCTGTAAACTTTTTTTCCCCTCCACATTCCTACAGACCCATAAATAGGGTGGCAAGTAAAAGAAGTGTATGTCAGAAATACTCCAGCTGTTCCCCATGCTCAGTTCTCATTCCTTTTCCAGCATACTCTTCACCCAATTCTCTTTATTCAAGACATGCAATAAAAATAACACCTAAAGTGAAGAAAATTTCTCACAGAGACTTATATGCCTTCAGCTCACACTCTTCTTACTGCTACAGCCTCTCACAGCCCTTTTCTAATTCGTCTATGAAGTGCACACTATACTGGTGTATGAAGAGCTACTCTCAAACACTGCCCAGCTGCCAGTCTGTCTTCTGGCCCTCACAACCCACTGAGGTCTGGTTTTAAGTGTTCAGCTGCTCTTGCCAATGCTATTCGCATCTTTTAACTCAGTTAGATCTATGAGCCTTCCAGCCTTGGTTTCCCACACCCTTGATAGGTGTATTTTCTACCAGTCAGCCCCTGTTTTTCTGCCTGTCTCCTCCTCTTCCTCAGCATTTATTCAAAATGAAAGATGTTCAGACGGAGGAGTGCCAGCTGACAAATATTTATTTAAAATTCATGCAGAGAGAGGTTTAACCTAAACTTCTGCTTCCTAAGGTGTCTGTCTTCCATTTCTACACACTTTTGAAACAGTCCCAGTGAAGCACATGAGTACTCTGCTCTTGAGTGTCCTATCTTACAGTTTTCTCTTTCACCCTTGGTAAGGACGAGACTCATAAGCTCAGGTCACACATTTGTACATGGAGTAACTTGTGTAGTTATTGACCAGCAGGAGGGGGAAAACAAGCTGAGCAAACCCAGTAAATACCAAAAAAGGGCTGGATATTTCAGTGCCAGGTTTCTGGACTGGTCTCTTGTCATCTGGCAGCTTGTAGACACCCAGGCAGCTGGTGCAGTCTGCCAGGCTCTGCTGAACAAGCTCTCTGCCTGGTCCAGATGCTGTACCTCTCTGCTTCTTCAGGAATCTGCTCTCAGGAAACACATATACGTGGATTTATCCTGTGGATTCCTTTCGTGAGCCAAGGTCATAAAGATTGTCTCCCTTGAGGGAAGCCCAAAGGCCTGGCCTGGAATAAGAGCTGACCAGGATCCAAGGATGTGACTCAAGCTGTCAGGAGAAGCAGGGGCTCCTCCTCAGGACTGTGTGCAGTAGAAATGGTGGAGGGAGAGATTTTGCAATTAAAAGCTATTCTTAGATCACTCAATCAGAGACAAAAACTGTAACTTGTTAAGTGACAACATGTTGTCCCAGCAACTGTGAAAGCTGTTGCAATTGTCCAAGACAAACACTTTTCTTCCCTGGCTTCTCTAGACTGTGGGCAAAGGACAGAATCCAGTGGCCAGTTTCAGAAGACCTGGAATCACAGTGGTACTTTAGAATCCACTGGCAGCACTAAACAGTTTTAAATTGGGGATATAACAGGAACCAAGGTGGTGGCTGCCCCAGCCCTCAGCTAATTCTTCCATTACAAATCCTGTCCATTGCTGGCCATCACAGAAACCCATTGAACTGAGACCTCCAGCACAGATTTTACAGCCTGATCTAATAGTTTATGCTGACTCTAATTTAAGATTTATGCCTGTCTTTCTGGATAGTTCAGGCAACTGACATGAATTAAAAAACCCAAATAAACACACTACTCCCTAAAATGTATGTCGAAAAGAAAAGCAGGTAAAGGGAGTTTTTCTAAAACCTTTTCCTCAGAGACATGTTTGCTTAGAGGTGCTCCTGTTGCTTGGCACCTACTCTGTCTTTGAACTAGCCCATTGAATGAGCTGGATTTGAAATGTTCCAGAGAAGTCCTTGAATGCCTCTTCCTAGGGACATGAGAGAATAAGTATGACAAAGAGTGGACAAATCCCAAATATTCTGAACCCAGTTTGCTTCAAATATAAGTGATAATGTCATTATGCTCCTCTCAAGTCCTCATGATTAAGTCATTCCCACAGCCTTTATCCTCTGAAAAGTCAAAGAGAAACCATCAGAAGTCTGTAATTCTCCAGCAAGTCAACCCAATCAGCTCTTTGCCTATAAATGAGCCAGTTTGGGATAGGACAATGTTGATCCAGAACATTAAGATGACCAGAGGGGCTGTTCTTGACCTGAGGAGAGAGGAGGACCAAGGAGAGACAGCCCCAAGGGTACCTGTCTGACAAAGTCATGGTCTTTCAGGGACACTGTTTCCTTAGCCCCTCAGGTACCATATGCATTATGTTACACAACAATCTGAAAAGCAGTTATGTCCCAATGTAGTATAGAGATGAAGATACAGAGTATTTCTGCGTTGTGTGTCAGTCCTCCTTACTCGTCAGGCTTCACATCTGTTATTAGTGTTATTAGTGCAGTCCTCGATAGTTCATTCTATAAAAGAGAGGGAGAAATAAAACCCACTGTGGGATAATAGTACAGATAATTCTATAGAGTAATCATGGAAAATGTGGAAGACTGAGCAGACAGCTTAATGCTGTATTGGGTTGTGTACATGGCTGCAGTGCTCCTTGGGTAAGGAGACTCATGTATGGGGTCCTTCTAACCTGCATTTTGGTGATATGTCAAGGGGGTGCATAAGGAGCCAGATGACCTTGATTTTTCTGCCTAACTTTTCCATTTGCCTTAAACTAATCTCAGTGTTTCCCCCAAATGCTCAGTGTGCCAGGGTAAGTTAGGCAAGGAGTGATCATGGCCCCGCAATGCTGCATGCAGGCACTAAACTAGAACAGACCTCTTTCCTCTGCCAGGTCAATGTTCTCCAGCCCTGAGGCCAGCTGGCACCGTCCTGCCACAGCCATACTCTTAAACGTGCTGTCCAAAGAGAGTGGCTGCATCCAAACTGCTTATGCAGGATTCTTTCTGAGCCAGGTTTAACTCCCACACAATGTCCAGGAATTGTTCTGGAAAACTTTTAGTTGACTTGCAACAAAATGGTTCTGAAAGTTTAACCATATGGGTGAACAATGACCAGGCACCGTGCCCCTAAATTGGTAAAGTTAACATGAACTGGTGCTGGGATAACAGTGGTGTATTAGTGGTCACTTATTCTCCCAGATCTCCCATGTTTTCCCATTTTTTCCCATAGCGAAACACTATTCAACCATTTTTGTAATTAGGGCCTGAGGCCAAGAAGCCAGGACTGATGTACACAAACATATTGGTTGAAGGAACAGCCCTTGTTTTACTTCTTATTATGCTATTTATTCTTTCAAGGGCCCTACATCCCTTTCATTTTGAGCATAAATAATTTAAAAGTTTTTCTCATGCCTATAATTTCTGCAGTGCTACTGAGATGTCAACCTTCATTCCCACCAACATACTCATGACTCCTCACATCTCGTAATGTGTGCAATATCTCACTTAAAATCTCTTTATAATCCTTCAGATTTCTCCGTGAATCTGTCCTCCGCTAGCAAGAAATGTCAGTATTAAATAGGAAAGCAGTGTATTGAGATAGTTCTTGTCCCTGATACATATTATCCTTCATCTTGTGAGTGTTTATTTTACTTGTTGTACTATCATTATGGTGGGCATTTTTTCAAGGATCAGTGAACTCTCTTTGTTTTACATAGTGCTTGGATTAAGATGGGGTATATGTCTGTGACAATAATATTTCCAAACAATAATGCAAATCATATTAATTTGATCACATTTTTATATTGGTCATTCACTAAAAAAGCATGACATACTGTATTTACAGATAAAACTTTTCTTTAAAATACCTGTTGTTGTTGTTATATTTTACTTCGTTTACAGTTATTAAAATGTTCTTATCTCAAGCCACAAATTTTATTTTTAATTCTCCATCTCACTGGAGTGGGATGGAGAATTAAAAATGAAGTGAGCAAGCTGCTGCATGGTGCTTAGTTGCCATCAGGGCTTAAAGCAAAACAGTCCTATATGAGAGGCACAAAAAGGAAAAGGAGAAATAAAAACACACAAAAGGTTAGAAATTATTAGAAAGTACAGCAAGAAAATTCTCTTTCCACATTCCCATTGTTCATTACTCTTACTAATTTGTCTTTTTCTAAGATACTCAAAGTTACAATAAGAAAGGCCATATATATTCCTTTCTCTGCAGCTCATTTGTATTTTTCATGTATATCCAAGACAGTCATTTCTGAATGTAAAATTAAAATACACATTTTTCTCTCTGTAACCTCTGTAGAGGTTACTGGGAGTTTAACATAGTGTGAAATAGAAAAATCAACTCTAACTCATGTTCTCTTCACCTCACTCCACCCTCTCAAAAAGAAAAAAAGTATCAGGATAAAGCAAGTTTAGTTTGACATCTCAGCTGGTTTGTTATTGCCTATTTTAAATTCGGGGAAAAAATGCTGAATTCACAGGCTTTGATAAAACAGTCATTTATTTCCCTGTCAGATATAATGAAAGTCAAATGAAACAGTCAGTTACAAACATACACAGAAGTATACTCTAAAGCTCGACATGAGCACTCACATCAGAGAAAGTCTGACTAGCAGCAAAGTCATGTAAAACTATTGAAAAAGTACTCTAATTTACAACAGATTTTTGTTTTCACCAACAGCTGAGGACGTATCAGTGATTAAATTACAGACTGGATGCTCTTGGGTCTGAAGAACTTCAAACTTGTTGAAGTATCTGGAAAACATGTCAGATACTACCTGCCCTCTCATTCCCTGAAGGATCTGGCCAACTAGACGTTCTGGTTGCATTAAAAACATTGAAACTTCCTGAATGAGCCCAAGAGCTTGCTCTTGACAGGGTAGTCAAGGTGAGAGAGTACAAGTGCAGAATAGAAAATGTCCTGTCTGAACTTTGTTTTGATAAAGAGAAAAAGGTTGCACACAGAACAACAGCCAGTTTACTGTTAAATAATTTTTCTTCATAAGTATTCAGTATTCAAACTACTGGGAAACTCACTGTAGTGGTGAGCATTAACTGCACTCCATGATAATAATAATGGGAATACTGGAGTTGTTGTAGGACCCTGTGTATCCATGCAGCCGCCATAATGTGATGACAGCCATTTTTGGACGTGTATGTGTACATTTATCTGTGGCTTTATATCTTAACATACTTGTATGTGTACATATATATGTATGTATATATGTATGTATGTCAGAAACTTCCATCAGCCATGAAATGAAAAAAATTGAATGCAAATATTACAATATAATGAACAAATCCAGGATCTGACAACTGGTATTTTACTGTTTAAAATTAATTAAAACATTCCTTAAAGTGCTCTTTTTCTTTTTTTTTTTTTTTTTAAACCACTGATCCTTTTAAGGAAAACCACTCAATGTTTCCATTTGCAACTGGATGCAACTTCATTATGCAGCCTTAATCTTTTCTGTTGGGCCAACATAATCCAAAATGACTTGTGAGAAAGGCTCACAATATTCCTTAGGCAGAGCAACAAAAGCCCCAAGATTTAAGTTGCAGAAGATTTCACTGATAATAGCATCTTTGGTATTTGGTAATGAAAAAAATCTGAGGCATAAATCATTGACTTTGTCAACATCTAGTACAGTCTGATGATTGCAAGAAAAGATAAAAGCTCTGATAAATGTTTTGTTATTTATAAATGTAGTAGGCATGGTTAGCAGTTCTTTAATTAAAGATTTACTGTTCTCAGTCCCAGGCCTCTTGCCCTTCTCTCCAGAGATGCAGATGCATCTAAAACCCATATAAAGTCAAACATCCCTGCCTGGTTTTAAATTTAACATTGCTGCCTAATCAGGCTGTTGGTCTTTGTCAGATGGTGTGTTATGTCCACGTCCGCCAAGCCTTTAGTTAAAGCAACAGTATAGTGATGAAGCTTCCTTAATTACAAAGAATCAGTACCCATTAAAATTGTGATTTTTAGAACTGGACAAAATATTAGAAACAGTTACTGCCCTAAATTGCTTATTATAAATAACAGAGTCTAATTTCTTTCCAGATAGGCAGGAAACCACAAGCAACTGTAAATATCATCATAAAGCACCCTCAGAAAGGGGTAAATCTTGCAGTTTAGTACTGAGGAGATGGGAAGGAGGATCACATTCTGAGTTTTGCCATTTATTTCCTGTGTGACTACAGACATGTGATTTCACCTTGTCCCTGAGACAAATGCAAGTTCTCAGTAGTAATTAGTCAGTTTGGAGTGCCAGGAGATCAGGACTGCAGAGTATCTGAGAGCTCTGGGTCTCATGCAGAGGTGGCTCCTTTGGAGCTGGTGCACCTGGAGGCCTCTGAGCAGTGCTCAGGAGTGTTCCCCCACTGCAGTCAAAGCTATCGAGACCTTTCTCAGAAAACCTGCAGGTTTCTTTTGGAAGCTCAAAAAATCATACTACTAGTGTTCATATCATCCAGGCACAGATGTTGTCAAGAAGACCTGCAAGCATTTAAGATCCCGTCTGCCACTCCTGGCAATAAAGGACTTTTGTTAAGAACTTCACCCACAGCACAATACATGTCCAAACCTGAGAACCAGTAGGAGCTTTGCTGTGACTCCAGCTTTCTATTAGTGTAACACATCAAACACCTTGAACACAATTACTCCAAGGGTAGATAGAGCAGTTTCTAATTGCCAAGTCATTGCAGACACCCCAACGCAAAACCTGTTGCTTGAGACAGCCCATAGCAAATCTACCTTTCATCTCAAAACAGAGACTTGCCATGGATATAGCTGGGGTCATTTCGTCTTATCCTGCCTTTAAACAAGTCCTGCCACAAGAGGAATTTCTCCTTTTCACTGTGTCCTGCCTTAGCTTTCTCTTCAGAAATGTCTGTTGCCACTTACAGTGCTCAGAGCACAAGTCGTAACATTTCCCATGAAGGCTGATCTTCAGCTGAAGCTTCCTCTTGCCCTCCTTTGAGGGATGATAGGGCTTCTCAGTTTACAGCAGGAGTCAGAATTTATTTTAGAAGTTGCTTAAATGGTTGATTCCTCTTTTCAAAGACAAGCTGTCAGCCTTTTCATACACAGATATTGTCAGCCATTGAGTGAGCACAGGCCCTGCTGGGCTGCACGACCTGCATCTTCTCATTTCATTCCCACCATGGCCAAGGGAAAATATTAAAGGCTCTACTAGGGAATAGTTGCAACACTGGATAGTAGAATCATAAAACCATAGAGTGGTTTGATCACCTAGTTCCAGACACCCTGCCATGGACAGGGACACCTTCCACAAGACCATGTTCCCCAAAGCCCCATCCAAACTGGCCTTGAACACTGGCAAGGTTTGGGCACCCCCAAATGCTCTGAGCAACCTGTTCCAGCACCTCACCACCCTCTCAGTAAAGAATTTCTTCCTGAAAGTACCATAACTAAAGAAATATATATACCCATAGTAAGATAAAAAACATGTGTTTTATACATATGTATTGTATAAATTATATAACAAAATATATACTAATATAGTAAGTGTACTTAATCCTGCCTCTAAATGTAAGTGTCCTAATTTCAAACAAAATCCTGTTCAAAGTGTCAGTGCTACTGTCTAAGCAGGAAGGCACTTGGATTTCAGTCCAACACTGCTCTGTGGTATTGATCTATTGAGTTGTGCAGGAGAAATTCAGGAACTAGGAAATTTTCTTAATGTAAATTAAGTGTGCTTCAGGCATGTCAAAATGTAGAAACTGTCCCAGAAAGGCGTTGTGAGGAAGTGCATTGTTTGGAAGGGGTTGGGGAGACTAAGAGGAGAGGAAGGATATTTTTCTTCACCTAGATTACTTGGCTAGTTTGCAAAAAGTGTTTATGGTTAGCAGTGTAGCAAAAGGGTAACCATGCCAACACATTAAATGTTGTTGTAAATGTGACAGAAATTATCTGTCATTTTAGCCAGTAAAAATTACATTTTAATTACTTAATCTACTCAATATGGTAGAAAATGAATATTCTAATTGGAAAAGTAAAGTGTGAAAGACAAGATAAAGAGTGATACTTTGAAGCTGTCTTCAGCTGTTCGTGAAAGTCCTGTCACCATGCTTGCCACAAGCAATGCTGGAATAACCCAGAAAAGCTGTGTTATGATGTTAGCAAGAAAGAATGCTCTGATGCACAAGAAAACCTCTGCCTTTCTGAAATAATTTTGCATCACTGTTCAGAAATCAACTAATTAAGGTTAACAATTCCCAAACAGGACATTACTAACTTCAGTTTAATTTGATGGTCAACAACATGATCACTCTGGTCCCAGAAGTTTTACTCAGTGTCATGATTTTAATTCCTGGGTTGATGTAAAGATAGTTTAATAGGAAAACCCAAAGCCATACACCCAAGCAAAGCAAACCAATGAACTAATTCACTGCTCTCCAAAGGCAAACAGGTGCTCAGCCATCTCCAGGACAGCAGGGCCCCATCACACACAACAGTGACTTGGGAAGACAAACTCCATCACTCCAAACGTCCCCTCTTCCTCCTCCTTGCCCCCACTTTATATACTGAGCATGATGCCCCATGGTCTGGAATATCCCTTTGGTCAGCTGGGGTCACCTGTCCTGTTTGTGTCTCCTCACCCTTCCATGCACCCCCAACTTCCTCCCCAACGTGGCAGAACAAAAAGCAGGAAAGGCCTTGGCTCTGTGTAAGCCCTCTCAGTAACAACAAGAACATCTCTATATTATCAACCCTGTGTTCCCCAACACAGCCCCATACCAGCCACTGTGAAGAAAATTAACTCTACCCCAGCCAAAATCAGCACACTCAGATAAGTCATGACCAAGCCAATAAGAATTTTCTAAAAAATTCTGAAATGTGGATCTTTCCTGCCTTCCCTGAGGTGCTGGAGAGCTTTGTCTCCTTCTTCATTAACTTTCAATTACAAGGCCTGAAGTTGTGACTTGTTTATTAACTGCTAGAGTATCTAGATCAATTCCTTTGCCATCAGGAAGATCTCTTCAGGTTTTTCCCTAATACAATATCTTTATGGAACTAGATTTTCCTTTAATTAGAAAATTAACAAAATCCTTTTTTAAAAGCTTAATTCCTAGATTAGGATGTTCTTCATATCTTTAACGTACACAGAATTATTTCTTGTGTCAGGACAGCGGGACTGATTTCTGTGCTGGCAAATGTCAATAGCTGAGCTCAGATTTAGCAGAACTGCCACCTTCTAGCAGTGAGAGGGAAAGAAGTAAAAGCAATCTAGCTGGGATTAAACCATTATCTGGTTCCACTGCACTTGAACGAGTTTAGTTTGCTGTAGGACTGTTGTTATGAATCTTCATTCTGCCTCCTGAACATACCCTAGTCAAATGCAAATGTCAAAAGTTGTTTTCACCTCTGATATCTTCATTAAGCCCTGGTGTGCTTTTGCACAGGTGTCCATATGTGGTCTTGCAAGTCTGGTTGCTCACTGTCTGCAGGAATCCCAAATTTAGCTCCTGGTAAACCAGATTTCTGCCGGAATCACCCACTAGGTGTTTTTCCATGTGAGTTATCACTTTAGCACAGACAATGAGGTTATCAACAAATACATATGTTTTAGGAGTATGGTCTGAATGCTGAACTTCCCACTCTTCCCTCTCTCACTGATACCTCAGCATCTATGGTTGAAAGGCCAGAGACCACCAAGACATCCTCTGTACTCACATGCAGTATTGCAGAGGGTAGGGAGCATTTCCTCCAATTACAGGTGGGAAGATGTATGCAGATCTAACAAATGAATGGACATAGGGGCAATACTTTTCAGAAGTCTGCAGTTACTGAGAAATAAAATCTGGGTTAGTTTCTGCTTTGATGGGAATTGAAACATCTACCTGCAAGAGAAGCATGTTTCTACTTTTTTTTAAGGCACCAACTTATTTAAGACTAGACTTAGAAGTGGAAAACAGTTTCTAGTTGTTGGTGCTCCAATCTGCCTCAAAAATAAAGGTGTGTCAAAAGGAGGAGGAAGATGAAGTGAACAGGCAGCTCCAAGGACAGTGATAGCTGTCCCTGAAATAGTCAGATATAAGTTTATTCACCTTGGGTCACATCTAAGCTGCAGTGGGAGTTTAATCTTCTTTTGAGTTGACATCAGTATGAAACCAAAACTATGCAGTCACTTCAGGCTCAGTGGTTCAAAATCAGTTTTCCACTAATAAACTCCCTGAAATTTTAGGAAACTCTGGAGACTTCGGCTCAGGCTCATTCTTAGCTTGAACAGAGAGGTGGGTTCAGCTTCAATTAAATCAATTTATTCAGAGAGTTACATTAGAATCTGACAGTTAAAATTGTCCAGATTCATTAACAGAGAAAATAATGGTCAGTGATTCAAAGGAGGAGAAAGCAAAATATCTGGCTTTCCAACCGAGTTACATTAAGATCTAATAAACACTGCCAAGAAGGTATCCAGATTTCTAATCAAAATAAATCTGAGGATTATTCTGTTCTGCTGTGTTTTAAAGGAAATGAGTCCCTTCAATTCCAAGTCGACATTAAAGCAGTGTTTTGTGCTGCAGCTCAGTGCCCTTTAGTTTAACAGGACACCTCCTTAGCGGCCTTCCAAGCTGTAGAACACTGCTCAGGGACACTGACAGCTCCTGGCACTGGCAGCGACAGTTGCTGTAGGTTCCCTTGAAACAGGTCCAGATGAGGGGTACGTATAATCCCTCTCCTCCAGAGCACCATGCCTTGGGCCTCCATAGAGCAGGATGTTACTTCATGTTTATATTTAATAACCTCCTCCCTTCCAGCCTCCAAGAAGGGAGGTCTTGGGACTAGCACATTATCCGATAGCTCAGGAGGGTTGGATTTAATTTACTTGATTCACTACAGGCTTTCTGTTTGACCTGGGGCTAATCACTTTGGATGAGGGCCACAAGGGGATTTAGGTAGAACCCAGATCCTCACCAGTCTTGCTTATCCAATGCCTAATTTTCTGCTGGTTGGCATGTGCAAAATTGCTTCAGCCCTGATTAGAGCCAGGCAATTTTTATGGAAGAATTCTTTGTTTGCTCAAAAATGCACTTTCGTGTTGATGGAAACTATCTGCAAATTTGTACCAGATTTGACCAATTGTTTCAGCCAAAAAAAAATATTGGAAATGTCAAGATGATTTGTTTGAACATTTTTAAGGAAAATATTTTTGAAGCTGTTCCATTTTGAATAAATAATCAAATATTCAATGGAGTAAAACTAGAGCCTGATTCACCCTCATCTTAGGTAAGAATCCCAAAGAGTCCATTTGTTGCTTATTGTCAATGACATCTAAAGGGGAAAAAAAAAAAGAATAATTTCTAGGAGATCAAACATATCTAACAGTTAGTGACTCAGATTTCTATATGGATAAGAAAAAAAATTAGTATTTTATGATCAAAGAGACAGTTGTTACAACTGACAACACCTTCTAGGCAAAAGCCTAAAGAGTCGATCCATTAATTGAAAACATGGTGCTCTTTCATGTCTACAAGACGATCTAGGGACATAATTTCCAGTTAAAAATCCAACATAGAGTTTAACATCTAACTGTATTTTATAGACAACATTTATGGGCAGAGGCCTGATTTTTCTCCCAGCATTCTTAACAATTTATTGTCCTCACTTGAACCAGTTAATTAGATCATGATTTTTCAGATCATTTCAAGTAATTCTCTTTCTTTATCACTCTTATACATAGTGTGGGTGCTAGAAATTCCATTGGATGGTCTGAGATGTGAAAAGCAGTTACTGTGTTTTGTGAAGTCCCTCTAGATATTTATGCAGTTGGTTGTTTTCTTTTGTGTTAATTTTTGCAGATAATTCTTCTTCATCACCCAAAGACTCTGAATGCTCTCAGAAAGGTTAAGGAGACTATTTAGTTTTTGATTGCCTGCATAATTAAGGCACAACTTATTTACTCAAACGCTGATGATAATTGAGATGACCAGGCGTATCTTTCTGGCTTCTGGCTTCTCTTGGGAAGGATACATATTTTCTGTGGGAACTACACACCTGCCACCCCTATACAGAGGTGCTGCATTACCAAGTATGTCTCAAATGCAACTGAACTGAACCCAAAAATCGTCAGGGTTTTTCTTCACTGGGATCCTGGCATTCAAGGAAAAGATTCTTGCTAGGTCTGTGTAACTTCTAATATAAAAATAATACCCCTAAATGCTCTGGAGATCTGCAAACAATCTATGTGTTAGACAGTCTAAGCTCTGTTCATCAAATTGTTTTAACTCATTGTAAAAACCCGAAGTTCATTGCTTTATTCTGAAAAGACCAAAAAGTGATAAAGGGGCATGGGGAAGGGAAAGGAGGAGGAAAGCCAAATAATTGCCTTCAGTTTATCAGAAAGTTTGGGGATGATTCCTGGGCAGATGCATAGCAGTTTTTTTCTCTTCCTGATAGCTAGTTCCCACACTGTTATCAGTTTAGAAACTTTACTGTGCAGGATCATGTTTAGAATTTGTGTATCTCTTAGACAGTGTAACAAACATATTTCTTAAACTGACAAATAAGATGACGAATTACCCTGAAATTGAAACTTTCTATAGTTTGGTGGAAATTGAGAAATTAATTATGTTAACCATAAACACTTTATGTTCTTAAATCCATGGTAATTTCATTCTTTTGCATTTTTCAATTTTCGCGATTTTTTTTTATGGCTGAAAGTGTAGGATTCCTTTATGTTTAACCACATCTACGGTTTTAGAATACATGGATCCATGTATGCACATATGTAAGAGTGTGTGTGTGTGTGTGTGTGTGTGTGTGTGTGTGTGCATGGGCACGTGTGTGGTGTCCCTCCTCTGTTCTGAAGCATGGTGTGCCCACTCATAGGCAGATGGAGCTCTAGAAGCTGCAGAACCTGACTTCCAGTCCCTGTCTCTGAGTGATTTATATTCTAATCATGTCTGTTGTCTCCAGCACATGGATTCAATGAAGTGTGAGATGCTCTGCCTATAAAAATGTAGGAGTAAAAGTATATATAGTACATTTTTCCATTTGTTAATAAAGTTCAGCAGGCATCTGTGCAGAGAACGTACAATGGTCAGGCTGCTTATGTGCAAATGTGGTCTCTCTGTGACTTCTGTAAGCTCATAAACTTCCTTTATCTACACCCAGTAAGCTATTTTCAGTGAAAGCTTAATTCTGAATGAACCCGTTACAGGCTGGTTTTCTGTAGCTGACAAATTCATAACTTCTTTTCTAATTTTAAAAGCATTCAAAACTCCGTAAGTTAATCACAGCTTTCTGTCTTAAGATAAGGCTTGATGGATACCTTTTTTCCACCAAGTAGTAACAATCCTTTAGAATTTAGTTAACTTGCTTTGAATTCACTGAATCATTTCGTTTGTCATAACACAGTCTTTTATGACCTTTTGTGTATAAATAGGGAAAATTAATTGCTTCTGGCAACATCAAAGTGTTGTTTCACTATACATTTAATCATTAGCTTTAAATGCTCCCAAAATAATGTTCCAAGACATTGCAAAGAGGTAAGAAGTTCAAAGCAGTATCAAACATAAAGCAGGACTCTAGAGTGAGTTGAAAGGATTTTCTTTAAATATATAAGAGCTTTCAAACCCATTGTACAAAACTTGGAGGAATTTTGGCCAGAACTAAAAGAAGAGCTTTACTCCCATATTTGAATGACTTACCAGATCTGCTAGATACTATATGCCCTTCTGAACTCAAACAATCTGTCTCCAAGAAATAAAAAGTACAAAAATAAGCTTAATTGGTTTTGATATATGTCAGAATTTATGCTTGTGACATATTAATAAAGCTGATGAAGAACGCACATACTCAATATGAAATCTCCCAAAACTCATGAGTTCTGTACTATCATTTATAGCAGAAACTTAAAATGGGGAATTTTCTTTTACAGGTTCAGATTCCTTTTGTTTTCCTTTGCACAAAAGTTTAGGTCCCATAGTTTATGAAAGTACACATTTCACTAAAATGCTTTATTTTGAAGGAGTTGCTTCTCCAAACCATGTCAGCAGCCCTCAAAATATCTGTGCACTTGGATCCCAGGCACTCTGAAGATCTTGGAGAAAAGCTTTTGTCCTGGGGGAAGTCACAACAAGGTGTGATGCAGTTACAAGTGATTTAGTAATCATAAGAGACAACAGTACAACACAGGTGAGGTATAAGAAAGACTCATGCACTTTGAGGAGATTTAATGCCTGCTACAAAGCCTATTGTAACCACGTCTTTCCTACGTGGGATTTGGATCACGACCATAATATTGTTCCACATTGCCTTCAGTCTTTATCCATAATTGGCAAACTGAGAGCAGCAAGATCCAGGCTGTCACTTTTTTCAGTTTCCAATGCAAAACTACACATGCATGAGTTTCATGCTGAAAACATTTAGTGCTCTTGCATAAAATGGAAATTTGCCAGTGTCTGTGAGTGCCAGCACTGAGCTGAGCACAGTGCACTCTGCACATGCACTCAGTGGATGTTTGTCAGAACTCTGCCCAAGGGCATTGTGGCACCAGCAGAGCACAGCACCAGGAGCTCAGTGAGCAGAGCTCTGAGCTCTGCTCTAACGTGGCCTTGCCTTGTGACAGTGAGCACTGTCTGAGCCTCAGATTCCTCTAAATGGAAGGTGCCATTGCAGGCATTTGTCCTTCTTGCGGTAACAACCACAAAGATGCAGCTGTTTTCTAGGAAATATGGGCAGCTGCAGCATCCAGTTCTGTGGAGGTGTGAAATCATATTCATTAATGCAGCCTAATAACCTGAAAAATATATTTCCATAGATTTTTTTTAAAAATGTGACCAAGTTATCACACCTTTATTGAAATTGGAGGCTTGTTCACCATCCCAAATACCTCTACATACTGGTCAGATGTACAAGAAAAGGGGACAACAGCCAGGTATAGGTTTACAGACAGCCTCCAGTAATTAACAGCCTTCCTCAACTCCATCCAGGAATAGTGGCTTAGACTGAACCCTGAAAACATGGGACACTGTTTCCCTATGCAATCTGCCCAAACGCTGCTCGCCTTTTGGAAGCTGAATAGCACCTGTTCTTTCACTAGTCATTGTTTGGAGGTGCAGAGGAGAAGGAAAAATTTGCCTAATTTGGCTTTTAGCTCTTTTATCTTTCATGCATAGTGAATACTTGCCATAAACCCTCTAAAAATAGAATATTATTAATTAAATGGTAATCGAGAGCTAAAGAAAATTCTCTTTCCCTTGGCTTAGTCAGTTCAGTTCATACTGTTTTAAATCAAGAAATAAATCTAAAGCTAAAACATTCTCTATATAAATCTGCAGAAGATCATCTGAGATAGACAGCAGCACATATGTTTATAGTTGAGAATCTGGCAGCCAGAAGATGTAACAACTGATGGTCAAGATGTTCTGGTTCAGAGTTGGAAAGTAAATAATTCCTGAGAGGAAGGATTCTACAGTTCTGGGCAGCTGATCCGGTAATAAAATAAATAAGCAATAAAATCCACTTCCTGTTTTGAGAGTTCACATTTCATACTGGCAAAATTCTCCTATTAAATTCAATTTCATGCTTCCATAAATAAACCTGGCACCTTTTTAAACACTTTTCCATCTGTTTTACAACGAGAAGTGTATTATTTAATGCACTCTTGGGATTCACACCAATGGGAAAAGGACTACTTGTATAGAACACAACATTTTAGTTGGAGAGAGTACAGAAAAATAATCACTAGCTTCCCTAAATTCTCAAACAATTGTAACAGGACTCTGATGTAATCATTTTTATCAGGCAGGAGAAAGAGACTTTTTTCTTTTGTGCATAAATGTTATTTTTATTCAACATGAAATGTATTTTGAAGCAGAACAGAATATCTACTTTTTTGCTTATGAGGAGATATTTCTCCTTCATCTTCAAGACAGGGGAAATAGCTCCTAAAAGTTTAAAGAAACAATCGAGTTAATCCCAGAAACTCTTTCAGTCAGAAGTTATCTCTATTGACAAAGAAATCTAATGGCAATGTAAGTATTATTCTTTAATTCTTTGGGCCATTTGCATGTATAGATCCTGAACTGCTGTGCAAAAGCTGCATTATCTTTATTTAATATGTGATAACATATACTTTTCAGATAATAAAATGAAAATATGAAACCATTTGCCCCAGTCATCAGCAAGCCAGAGGCAGTCAGATATCTTGAGATGCAGACAGGAGAACCAGGTGCTTGACTCTCCTGTCCCTCCATCTAGGATTAGTTCTAAGGACAACTTAAAGGCTTTTTCCTGTTGTCCTTGATCTTGGGCTGATATGCAGTGATGGAATAGGGTGAAAGCACTTGAACTGCATGCCTCTGTTCAGTAGTCACTGACTTTTCTGCTGTTTCCAGTATATAATTCAGAAGATATGTAGCTTAGCTTCTTGTTTTAAAGTGTGAAAGGCAGCAATGTCAGCACTTGGGACACAGAACCTCTTAACCTCCCCAGCACTCCAATAAACACCAAAACACCTACTGAGCCCACAAAGCTCCCACACATAGAATTTCCACTGGGTAGAGAGAGCAAACTTGAGGAGAAAATGCATATATTTGTAAGGATGTAGCAGTGTGTCTAATGAAAATAGCACAAAAGCATTGGCAGAGACAAAGGAGAAGTCTTTAAGCCATAGTAGAAATTAACACTGTATGATAGTCCTTAGGGAAAAATATAGGGTGTGACAAGGGAAAAACCATCTCATCATAGATGGGTCTTTGCCTCATGCTCGTAACACTGCACTTAGCTTTAACTAAAGCCTTTGACATACAATGATGTTCACTTTCCTTGAGATAGCAAACTAAAACCGCTGATGGAATGCTCACAACAAAAGGCAGCAGCTCTGATAGCCCCTAAAGAGCTCAGACTGAGCATTGTGGAAATAATAAAGAATAATATTTTTTTGTATTCCATCTGACCTTGTACCCACTGCAGAGGAAGGATACACACAGGTAAAGAGCATCCACAGCAGGATAAAGATTTACAGGTAAGCATCCTGTGTCTCCAGTGACTTGTCCAAAACCGGGAACTGGTTTCTTAGTTGCTGTTCTTTACCTTCCTTCATGGAAAATGAAAATGGCTTGTCAATCCCATTTCATTACTTTCTTTCTTGGATGCCCATGCATACACATGCAAACAAAATATTCCTGTAGTTAGACTCACCCCAAATCCTAGCATGAGCCAGAGAAGGCAGGCAAGGATCCTCAGCTCTAACATGTGCTGTGGATATTCTCATCAGTCAAAGGCCCTAATCCATGAGCTATAGGCTTTGAATGGCTTTGACCCCTTTTGGTCAGACATCTGTACAGAGGCCTCTTGAAGTTTCAAATATGATGCATATCCTCAACATGCTGGGTCCAGATGATGTTCTTATTTCTGCACTGTAGAAAAATTTTACCTTTTTAAGCGATAGTTGGGAAAATTATTTAATACTGAATTTCTGATTTGGCCTCCACATTGTCCTTGTTGCTGGGGCAGATTTACTAGGGGATCAAAGGAACAAGAGGCAACAGTACCCCGTGATTATATGTGCAATCATAAATTAACCAGTTCCAGAGAGCATTCCTGGGGTACTGGAAGTCAGTCAGTCATATATACTGTTAAATTGTTAGCAGAGTCCTTGGCATGGTTTTGACCCAGGTCAATGAGCACACTCCCAGACAATTCTTAGGAAAGTGTGGAACTTACAGTGGGCCAGGGAGCCCTCCAGAGAGTCACTTTGGATGCCACCACATTGTTCTGGAGAGTGTAAGAGAGTTCAGCAGGATGGTTATGGGCTGTTTCATGCTAGTTATTTCCATTGGCAGGGGATAACACTGGAAGTGAATTTAAGAGTCACGTAACCCTTATGATTGCTGCTTTATGCATGGCAGTATTAGGATCAAACAATGAAAACATTGCTTGGATTGGCTGCATCCAGTTGCATCCAAAATGACTTTTAGCTTTAGACCAGGAAAAATGTTTAACACCTCTCTCAGGAGCACAGAGAGGAAGAATGAGTGCACTCTCAGCCAGTTTGCCAATGACACCATGCTGTGTGGTGTGGTCCACATGTTGGAGGGAAGGGATGCCATCCAGAGGAACCTTGATAGACTTGAGAGGTGAGTCTGTGCAAACCTCATGAAATTCAACTAGGCCAAATACAGAGTCCTGCACCTGGGTCATGGTGAGCATGAGCACAAGCACAATTACAGGCTGGTCAGAGAATATGAGCTCAGCCCTGGAGAGAAGGACTTGAGCATATTGGTGGATAAGAAGCTCAGCATTACCTGGCAATATGTACATACAATCCAGAAAGAAAAGTGTATCCTGGGCTGCATCCAAAGTAGCGTGGGCAGCAGGTCGAGGGAGAGGATTCTGCCCCTCTGCTCTGGTGAGACCCCACCTGGAGTTCTGTGTCCAGTTCTGGGGCCCCCAACATAAATAGGGTGTAGACCTGTTGGAGTGAGTCCAAAGGAGGCCATGAAGATGATCAGAGGGCTGGAAAACCCAGCCCTCTGAATGCAGGCTGAGAGAGCTGGGGCTGCTCAGCCTGGAGAAGAAAAGGCTCTGGAGAGACCTCATAGCAACCTTCCAGTAACTAAAGGGGGATAATATGATGGGCACGAACCTTTTAGCTGTATCAGTAGCGGTAGGAAAAGGGTTAATGGTTTTAAATTGAGGTAAGGTCAATTTAGATTAGATATAAGGAAGAACCTTTTTACATTGAAGGTGGTAAACCACTGAAACAGAGTAGTTCTGGATGCCTTATCCCTGGAAGTGTTCAAGGCCAGATAGGATGGGGCTCTGATAAGCCTGGTCTAGTGGAAGGTGTCCCTGCCCATGGCAGGTGAGCTGGAAGTAGATGACCTTTAACGTCCATTCCAGCCCAACCATTTTATTATGCTATGAAATAGACTTTGGGCTTTTTTTTTTTAAATTTCCCCTGTTGATTCTGCTATTTAAATATTAATTTCCTGAAGTGTCGATAGCTGGTTATAATAGAAATACACAGACTTCACAAGCTTTTGGCCTACTTTGTTTCAAAGAAGCAGATTTGTCCTTTCTTATTGCTTAAAGGCAGCATGAAATTTTAAGCCAGCATTTCCCATCAGCATTTCCTTTTTTGTTATTTAGGGACTAACAAGAGACCCAAAGTATTTCCTGCATTCACGGCTTGTAACCACTGCCTAGGGATTTCAAGCACATAAATCCGTTTAGCTTTTCACAAGCAGAAATTGCCTTGTCATGATCCCACTAATCAGCTCATTGATTCATACAATTTCTTGGGGTTTTGATGCAATGTAGTAAATTGCCTTGGAGTTTTGTGAATGTGTGTGTGTGTGTAAGTGAAGGTGCATATATGTGTATCTATATACACATAGATAACAGGATGATATACCTCAGTACAAACTGCTGGGCCAGCCACCAAACTGGCAGTCTTACAAGCAAATAGCGTGTCAGTGCACCTGGTGTAAGGCTTTGAACTCCAGTTCAAGAGTGTTTGGGTCTCTGCTCCCACTGCTTCTGTTGCAAAGCTGTTCTAGGATCTAACTGCTGTAACAGATAAGAATCTTCTGATTTCCAGACTGAGTCTATTCAGGGACCAATTTATACCTTTCTGTTGTTGTGCCAGCATCATCCTTTTGTGTAAATCACTGTTCTTTTTCTGTGGTATTTATTTCTCTGATGTATTTATAGAATGTAATCATATTGGTTCTTGATTTTGATTTGCCAGGCAAGACAAATTAAATAAACCCACTGTTCTCTGACCATACCTGCTGTTCTTTTCTGCACCCAACTTTCCTCAGAACAAGTTACCAGAATTACACGCAAGACTAAAAGTAATGCCTTATTAGTGTGAAACACCAATAATGTCTTACTTATCCCTGCATAATTTTGATAGTAATCTTGCAAAGAATTCATATTGTGAAATTTGTCATTATATTAGCAATTTCCAGCTGATTAGGTCTTCACATAACCACCCCATAAACAGACACACCCAAATGTAATTTTTAGCTTGTTGAAGCCCAGCCCAATCCGACAATTCTCAATATCACCCAGTTCCTCCATATTCACCACCTTCTAATTCTGTACCTCTTATAGGCTTCAGGGCAGACCTTTTGTATTAATAGCAAAGTAATTTCCTCCCAGTCTGGATTTCCCCTCATGCCAGTGGCTCTAGTGCCTTTTCTGGCAAAATCCTAACCAGCTTTGCAGTTCCATTACTGAACCCATCTTCTCTGGCCTTGCTGGTAATCTCTCAGTGGCCACCACATCAAAAGTTTTCATTGATGTCCAGAAAGTTTATATTTGCCTCATTTCCTCTGGAAATTATTTTATTTTTAAAAAGAGAATGGGTGGTTAGTTTATCATTATTTGCATTAGATAAACTCCTTCAGTAACTGACCTCCATGCTTTTAATAATTCTTTTATTCCAATCTTTTTTTAAAAGACATCAGATTGCTGAACTAAAATCTAGGTGATCTCTAGTTGTTCAGACTATTTTCTTATTCCAACTTCTTTACGGTGTGTGTGATGTGTCTCCAAACATTAGGCACCAAACAGCTTTTATGAATTTATTAAAAATAGCTGCTGCACCACTTGAAATTTTGTTTGCCAATTTCCTCTTGGGATTGTACTTATTTTCTACTTTTTACCTCCTGGAGTACATTAGACATCTCAAATTGTGTTTTCACCTTGATTCTGCTGGTTTCCATTTCTATACATTAAAAAATGTATCCTTGTTTTTTTTTTCCCCATGTCCAAAATCTTTGCTTATTTCCTTGAAATCCGAGCTAAAGTATAATTCAGTTCTCAGCCTATACTTGATTTATTCATTTCTAATCTATCATTACTACTTTCTGGCCCTACTTATTTTTTCACCCTTGTTCTTTTTATTCACATGTCTGAAGGATCTTCTGCTATGTGGTTTAATATTCTTTGCAAGGTCCAACTCAGCTTGACTCTTTGTTATTCTCACTTTATCTACACATTTTTTGGCCTCTAAGGCAGTTTTCTTTGTTGATCAGTCCTTTTTCCCTTAATCAGTGCAGGCACTCTGCTTATTTCTAATATTCTTTTTTTTTTTTTTCATCTGTTCAGATCTGGAATCACTTCCTGAAAGTTTCCTTTTCTTTTTTTTCCTCTCTCTGAGACAGAGACTCGTGATAAGTTTTGCTCCCTTGACTTTAAGGCTTCTTCTACATTCAAGTATCAAATTCAAGTCCAGCTGATTTAACTGTCTTGTTTCTGCTCTTTATCAAAATTTGGCCTTTGGAAAGTAATGTTAATGTTTATGAAATAAATTTCCATTTAACTCATGACTTCATGGTACCTCAGGTTCAGTGTCATTCTCCATGAGCAACAACTCATTTCTGAGGTCTTTGATGCTTATCAACATCAAAACCAGTGGTTAGGTGGTTTAGAGGAAGGCTACAGAATGGAAGATATCAGGGCCTTCTATTTTTTTCTATACTTTTGACCTAAGCATGACTCACCACTCGGTCACTGGTAATTTTTGCTATAGCTGTGCTTGTAGAGACTGCTGTAATCTGGTCTTTGTGTCTCAGACCCAACAGGCACAGTATGACATTATCAATAACTGCCAAGCTCTCCCTGCCTGCAGAATATGGTGGGCGCACCCAAACTCTTTGTGGGGTACTTCTGTGTCCATGCAAATTCCTAAACTGAGAATTTCTCCCATCCTGCAGATCATTTCAGGCCAGAACCATGTTGGGCTCCAGTTTAAGACATTCTAATTGGTTGGGTCACCAATTTAAGAGTACAGATCTCATGTCCATACCTCAGCATGGTTTCATTTACAAGATAGCCTAGTTTTTTGGTCGTCACAGCACTCGCAAATAATGAGTGGGAAGTGGGACGAAGATTTCAGCTTTCCTGTTTGCCTGTCAGAAAAACAGCGCAAACCTGAGTTCCCAATTCCAAGTATGCCAGTCTTCTCATTGAGCAAAGGGAGTGTGAACTTGAAAAGATCCAAATGCTGTTGCTGCAGGAAAAGTAGCAGGCTGTCTGGTGTGTTATGGCAAGGCTTACCTCAACAATGGGATCCAGACTCCTCACCTTTGATGTTGGACAGACACCATATGGAGAAGGAGTCAACCACTTCACCAGTGGGTTTAGCAGAAATTTGGTAGGGAATGGAATTTCAGTTCCTTGCAGGAGATATTTAGAAACAGAAACACCGTAAGCATTTTACAATATTGAAAAATTCATTTATTCTTGAGTTCTTGCCAGGAAATTTGCCTTCAATTAATCTGACATTATACCGCAATGCAAAATGGAAACTTCTCAGTTCAGTTCAGGCAAATGGTCTTCTACCTTGAAATGAGGTGGATCTCTAAAAAAATGGCATTTTCCCTTCCTTTTTAAAAAAAATATCTAAAGCTCCAGAGTAAACTCAGGGGAAAACATTGCAGTAATGCTTTGTGTTCTGTCTGAATAGTATAGGTGTATTTTTCAGAGAGCCTGAATTTGTTTAAATTTCAGCTTGTTCAGTTTGAGATTTACTTTTTGAATGTGAGAATGTAGATTTTGACATACTGCATCACACTATGAGTCAAACCATGCTCAACCGTCTCTGAGAAGCCATGAGCAATGAACAGAAAATTCTGAAACGTACAGGTTATAAACAATGGATAAGCTTAAAGGTTTTTCATTAAAACTAGACACATTTCTATAAACCATTTCATTTTATGAATAACATATTAACTTCACGGAAATAAAGATCATTTCCTGAAATGGAATCTCAACAAAATAAAAAGACAAAGCTTACCAGATTTTTCATTCATAATCTATAATTCTGGGAGTTTTCCTTATACATTTTGAGCTGTTCCACATTTACAAGATCATATATTCTTTGAAAGTGGAAAAAATGTGGTTTTGAGATTGAAAATGTTTAAAATGTGTACCAAGACATAAGGTTGGTACAAGAGGGAAGAAATTCTGTTTTGCTTATATACCCTGCTGCTGTGATATCAACAGTAGGCATCCCTAATATATTGGGTAAATAGTACTCATCATCTAGGTAAGGAACATAAAAAGTAATTAATCAATCAGAAAGAAACAACTCTTTGCCTAAAATGTTCTCACACTTGTAAAAAAAACAGGACTGATATGCCCTGAAGTTCTTTTATTGAAAGAATAATTGAACAGCTTTTACAAACATTACTTGATCTTAAGAATTATTTATATGTAGTTTTCATTGTCTCCTATTTCCTTCCAGTAGCAATATTATCTATACCAATGCAGCTCAGATCTAAGTGAGAATTACTTTATATCTGCTGGGACTTGTGAATTAACAGAGATGCTTTCTTCAGAAAGAGGAAGCAGACACTAGCTTTGATCTAACAAATTGTTCCCGGTTCTGAAGAAATGAGCACTCTTCTGTTTGTGGAGTTTCACACTCATGTTTCAAATATGATCCCCTGGCTACAAATTCCCATACAGAATCAGAAACTTGCAGTAATTTATAAAACATTCTTGTGAAATTCTAGATGTGATGGTAATGTGATGCTTGCAATTAGCTGCATAGTGTTACATGAACTGCTTTACAATGATCTGGAGAGAGAAATTATATTCAGACAATAAAAGCCTGAAAATCAAAAAGTAAAAGAAAAATGGTCACAGAAGTTTTTGTCAGCATGACTGATTTGGAGACAATGCTGTAGGTTAGTTTTTTCTGTGGTTGCTTTGCATCTGCTCTTAAACTGCTGTGCAACGTCACTGTTGTGCAGTTAGAAAATGTTTAAGCTCCAGGACTAGATGTGGGTACTGTAAGTGACAACATTTATGACCATCTGCAGGACATACACTGTAATATTTCCCCAAATTAATTCCTGTTTCTAGCCTAGTAATTGAAGTTGACCTAGAGTACTGAAACAAATGCCAATTTAAAGACTTCTTTTGATAAAGAATCTATACAATTTCTAAATATCCCGAAAATTACCTGAAAGCATATTAGAACAAATATACCTATTAGTCACATCATTCTGAGCCTACATGTTTCCCCTTCTGTTTTTCCTTGAAGATCATGAAATTTCAAAGGCACAGGAAAAATCAACATTTTCAGACTAATCAGAACTTGATCTTCTGAGAAATACCCTCCATTGCTTTTATTTTTCTTATACACTGCAAAGGATCCACCTTCTGAAGAATGCCAAAGGTGACACAGATTTAAAAAAAATTATTTCCTCATTAATATGCATTCAGATGGGTGAAAAAAACAAATTAACTGAAGATATCTGTAAACTACTTAAATGTTCACAACTAGTGTAAATCATAGATGATATGGGGCCCCTAGAAGCATCACTCTTACATCAGACATCTAAATTCTGAAATGTTTTTGAAAGAAACAGAATAGCAAAGTGATATATAAGAAGGATTGGTGATTTAAAATGTTTCCATAAATTTATCTACTGAGACATCAAACACATAAATAATCTTTTGTTTGCACTGAATAACTGTTAGGGACCATAAGTGCAGCTGCTTCTCCAATAAAAAGGAATCTAAAATTGCTTTTCAGGTAGTATATGCAAGCAAATATCCCCTATTAATATCTCACGTACGTCTTTAGATATTTTATTAACAGAAGAAACTGCTGCCCAAGACTCAGATTCTTTCTCAAACAGCTCAAGTAAACTGCAAACTCCACTTTGAGAGTCACCAGAGAACACGACCTGAAAGTAGGAGGAAGTCCATATAATGTCCGCTCTGAGAAAATATGGCACAAAAGTATTAAATTCTATCAGACAGCTGATGGATTTTAAAAGATTAATGTTTTTCTAGGACGTGTCTTTTCTGGCTGGTATTCTCAGCAGGAATGGTACGTGTAGCTTCTGGGAACGGCACCGCAGCTGGCTTTGCTCTAATAGTTTCCTACTTCCTTTGAAATAAGTTTGCTTTTGTTCATATTTAATAAAACCTGTTTTTCCCCTCTCCCTCTTGAGTTCTTTTTCTTCTGTTATTTTTTTCTAATCTGTCTCCAAATCTTGGTTGACTGGTCTCATATCTTTCAGCCCTTATTTCTCTCATTTAATAATTTGTGTTACTCTGCAGGTTAGCTTTTCTCTCTACATCATTCATTACATCAAATCATCCTCTTCATTTTTGATAACCTTGATATTTCAATCATCTGCTTCCTTCAGGTTCCCCAGCTGTTCTAATGCCACCTATAATGTTTCCTAATGCTGCTCATTGTCATACTTAGGACCTCATTTTTCTAACAGCCTGGAAATCTTATGTTTTCTATTTGTCTCTGATCCGAGTGTTATTTAACTTGTCACTGAAACAAGAGTAAGACTTTTGTCTACAAAAGTTGCTTGGCTTTTGATAATCTCATTTGATGTTTCTCAATTACAAGCTTTTTAATGGTTAGTGCTGTGATGTCACTGATTTGATGATTGGCACAACACAGGGCTTTTTAAATTAAAAGGAGCTGTACAAATAAACTTAGCCTTTTCACTTCTATCTCAAGACTACATGTATCTTTCATATTATGCTATCTCGTTCCTATTTATTAACTCTGCTGAATTGAATGGGCACACTGACTTCTAAAATATTATACTGATGCAATTTAATTCCATTTTGCAAGAGCTTCAAATGTATAATGAAATGGTTTGTTTCTTGATTTTTAGTTTGTTTTTTTAATGTTCAAAGAGAACATTGCCAGTAGAGTTCTTCCCATACTTGTGGTCTATGCATAAAATTTCTTATTTTTACAACTTCTTCTTTTGTCATGAATGCTTGATTTTTTTAACAAAATTTAGCTTTGTAAACTGTGAAATGTAGGCAATAAGTAGTTTTCTCACTGGCATTGCTATGATTCACATGCTTCCTGTATGGTGCTGGAATTTCTCTAAGCAGGAGAATCAGACTATGAATCAGAAGAGGTGACTGTCCTGTTTTCATGTTTTCCAATAACCATGTGGCAGTGCAAGGAGAAGAAGCAATAGCACCATGTTCCATGTGATCCACCGCTGTCATTGACAATGGCACCATGATGAGATGAGGTGGTCTTTAGTAATAGAGCACAGATCAAGGCACTACATGATTGTGACTAAAAGGTGTCCTTCTCAACAAACAAGTTAAAAATTATGGGTACAGTGTGCAAAATAATTTCCTGGTTTTCACATTTCTTCTTATCAGGTTATAATTTGTCATGGGAGAGAACGATGAGTGATGAGACACTGGCCCAGGTGTCCCAGAGAAGCTGTGGATGCTCTGTACCTGGAATTGTTCAAGGCCAGGTTGGATGGGGCTCTGCTCACCTGGTCTAGTGGAAGATGTTCCTCCCCATGGCAGGTGGGTTGGAAGTAGATGACCTTTATGGTCTGTTCCAACCCAAACCATTCTATTATGCTATGAAAAAAACAACCAAAAATCCAAACCAAACAAATAAGCAAGCAAAACGCAAGAAAAAACTCCAACAAACAACCCAAAACAAAATGCCAGCCATTTGCTAAGCTAGTCAAAATGATGATCTAGTTTGAAAGAAACTTGAGATATACTTCAGGTGCCTAGCTAGCTAGCTCAGTGTCCTGGCACCTAGCATTCTCTGCCTGCCCGGGGGGAGGCTGGATGGAGACCGATCTCAGCGCGGGAGGATGGGCAAATCCCCAGATGGGTTCGCCTCGACCCCCGATGGCTACAGCACACGAAGGAGGCAGGAAAAAGGTGGAGAGGCTCGCCGTGGGGGTAAAGGGTTTATTGAGCGTGGTAAAAACCACGGAGCAATCTCGCCAGCCACGTGGTGTGGGGGCCGTTTTGTACCCCGACAGCACGGGCGTGGAAAACACACAGTAACCAATAGAACATTAACCAGGAGGTGTTACAAAGGCAGGGAGAAGGAATTACAGGAAATGGGGTAAGGGGGAGATGGGGAGAACTGAAGCCAACCTTAAGGCTCAGATCACAGCTTTTGGGGTGTTCCCTGTAATCAGGCGTTCTGAGCTGCAGGAGCCTCAAACCAGAGGACTTTCTGGTCCCCTTGGTTCTGCTGATCATGGCTCCCTGCAAGAGATATTTTATGCTCACACTATTAAAGTAAAAAGCTATAAGAAATTGGAAATAGTATTATACTGCAGAAGATTCTTGGCAACCTCAGACCAAGGTATTGCTAACTGTGTAACCTGTAATATACCATTATGGCAGGGGCACAGCCTGAGTGTATATAAAAAAGGTTAAAATGATATTAAAAATAGCGCAAAGAACTGGAGAAAAATATGTCTGACAGACGGTACCTAACATGTACAAAAGGTTTCCAGAGAGACATATGTCATGAGCTACTCATATTGAAACAGCAAATGCACTAGCCTTCTAATTATTTTAGCATTAGAATTGGTTTTATGCTAGCCAGGCAAAAGGACCCTGTAATGGTACAGGGTAGGATAATAAAAGAAGAATGTTTAACCTTCCCTCCAAAGTCATTTAGCCAGATCCTCTCCTAGCAAAATTCAATTGGCTCCAGAAGGGCTGCACCAGAGAAAAATTCATTCCAGGATGTTTTCTGCAACGTGAATTTCAGCTCACCCATTCTTCTATGTTTTCATTTAATCTGAAAAATAATGACCTATAGCAGACTTCCCTTCTGCTCAGGAGAGATTCGCCAGCACTCAGAGCTGGGTCCTGGCCTGCTGGGGACTGTCAGATAGAGAAGGTTCATCCACCTGCTGCTGCCTCAGTCCTGGCAGAAGCCTCTTGTTTTGTTCTCCATCAGCATCCTGCCCTGTCGTGTGTGAGGCTCCCTGGTAACATCTGTCATTACCAGCATTGTGAAACACACCAATCCCACTGCTGAGATGTCTTGTGTTCCTGGGCTGATTGCATTGTTTTCTTTTGCTATTAAATAACAGCAAAAATCCATTTTTTAAAAATATTTCACAACTTCTGTAATTCCAGAACTACTCCAACTACCTCATGAGTCTGGCAGACAACCAGTTCATATTAAATACCGCTATAAAGAGCCAGGGATGGGAACTGCCTGGGTGTGGGATATAAGGTTATACACAGATGCTGCCTAAAGAAATTCCAAATTCTTACAAAACAAATCAGACTGGGGAGGGGCCACACACGCACACACAAACACACATGACAATACACATAGCACTTTAAAAGGCCTATATCTGAGACAGAATATAGAATATGAGGGCTTGAGTGGTAAATAGCTGCATACAAATAAAGCCTTTCATCTTTTCTAAGATTCAGAACTATATAGAATTTTAATATTTTAAGAACTGTCTTATCAGAGATACCTGAAAATTCTGTATTTATTTTTCTGATAACTCCATAATTTGAAAATATGAAATAACTATTTTCAATAGTGATTTTCCATTGAGCAATTTTTTTCTGAATTTTCATTTAAGTGGAAGGATTCTGAAAAAGAAGCTCCTTCTTTTTCAGTTTTGGAACAGAAAACTTTTCAGTTCTTTGACTTTTAACTTGTCAGCAACAAACATGAGTGTTTGGGAAAATGCATATGTTATTTTTGAAGTTTTGGCGTGAGGAAAGAGTATAATTTATTATTAGTTGTTATTTGCATGTTTACCAGTCACTAAAAACATAAAGTAAGGAACATGTCACCCTTCTTCAAAGTTAATTAGCATTAAATAGGGACACAAATAATGCTGCTTTTTTTGCCCTTTTTTAAAATGTGGTCTTTTTCAAAATATGTTATTTGTTCATACAAATTCATTTAAAGGAAGATTTTTCTGATAGTTGCTTGTTTATATTCTTATTGCACATCTTTGTGATGCTGTCTATAAACATTTTAAATGCAACTATAGGAGTATTCAAGTTGTTTGAGACTTCATGTATATTTTGTTTTGAGGTGGTTCTAACACTTTTAGAAGAGTTTAGTGAATAAACAGTGAAAATGCATGCCCAGAATCCCAGACCAACAAACAGCAAATGCTCACATTTTCTAGATTTCATAAATTATATATGCCTGTGTTTCACATTTCTACAGTTCTAGTCTTCCAGAGTCTCTGAACGCCCTCATATGAAGGGAAAATTCTGCTGCTATATAAACACTATTTAAAGTTTTACAGTGTTTAAACTATATATATTTCCACCAGATGTCAGCAATGCACTCTCTAAACTCCAGCTGTCAGAGGCCTCCAGCTTTCCCGGCGTTACAGAAATCATGTAACACACTGCACCGGATTTAAGCAGCCAGAGAAAAACAAAATGACCATCATTGCTTCTGAAGAGACTCGTGACATTACTAAGCTTGTCCAGCTAATAATGTGGTTCTTTACTTAGTTTCTTCTGGGAAGAAAATTTTACTGGACATTGGACCACTAACATGCTCATTTTTTTTCTCCAAATCTCTGTACAAAACTGACTTTTTTATTCTTATTATCTCTGTGAATGTTTTCCTCTATTAGACTGTCAATAACAATGCATTTGGGTTTATTTTTCTTTTTTTGTGAGACTACAGAGGAAGCATAAATAATGAATATATTTTGGACACTACTGCTGTAGTAATTTTAGGGCAAACCAGAAGTACACTACACCATGGGGAATGGTAAAAGCACTGGGGTCAGTAGAAGAAGTTGTTGTCTTCATGGCTGCTTCTTCTCTGGGAGTCCAGGCATCCAGCTGCAGCATCCAAACCAAATAGAGAACACTGTTGGGCTTTGGTTTGGTTTTGTAGGGATAACTTTGCTGTTACTTATTAACTTAAGCCTCTTAAAGTTCACTTAGATACAACAACAAAAAGCTGCAGAATGACCTCTACTGAGGCAGTAACATGTGTGTCTTGCCAAAGCAGACATGATGGTTTTTACACTATAATGTCCCTGGCAGTAATCTCACAGGTTTCAGAACACTGCTTTTTGTTTTCCAATGGTTTCTAGAAATTGTTTCACAAATTCTTTTGGAATAGCATTGATCTGTCAGAAGCAGAACTTTCAGATTTGGCCAAAACCACGTAGAAAAGATTCCTCATGTCAGGGATAAAATTTCTGTTAAAAACCACAAAAAAGAAAGCCCCACTTCTGAGTGAGAAGGGAAGCCTGGGAATTCATTTAGTTCATGATCAGCCTGACTCACAGTGGACTTTTAACAGTCCAGGGGAGTCTCCTGACTGCTGACCTAGAGATTAAGATCTGGAACCATAAAACCATTTAAGCATCGAGCTTCATGAGAATGAGACACCAGATTATCTTTGTGTATTGAGCTTTTGCGGCTTTCTCTGGATTTATTATTTATATAATAAATATACAAAGTGAAGCAGCTACATCAGGGAAAAAAATAAAGGAAATTAGACTAAAGTTAGAGCTCATCCTCAGCAAGTGGAGGGTGTAGGTGAATACTCTGATCACGAAGTTATAGGAGTGTGTTTGTTCTCTCTTTTTTTAGTAAAACCTCAAAAGCTGTTGGGTTTGTGCCAATGTACGGCTGAAAAAAAATGTTGGAGGTTATGGGAAAACTGATTCTTGCCCAATTCTAATTATAGGTCTGTCTGGTAGCACTCCATGTTATTCAGGTTGTTTGATATGTGCCATTAAAAAATACAGTTTTCAGCTACTTATAACTGTGCCAGAACATTAACCATTTGGACTGGAATATTCCATGACTTTGCCTGCCTCAGGCTGATTTTTGGTAACTGCCAATCATATCATTCAGTGAGTTGAAGGAAAATGACAAAAAGTGCGGAGCTTTTAATGTTAATAACTTCTGCTCACTGTTTTGTTTAAGTAGTTTCTTTGTGCTCTGTATGTGGGAAGTCAGAACCAGTAGAAGTTCATGGGCATCTGTGCGTCTGTGCAGTACTTGCTGAGATCTGAAGATCAACCCACATCTTCCCGAATTTTGAGCTCTTGAAAAAAAAGATTAACAACAGCTCCCATGATCTCCAAAGAATCTATACTTATCAGTCATGCTTGAACATTTCCACTTTACTGAGAGGAGGCAACCCTACAGACAACCATTTGGAAAGAAATTGAAATATGTCAATGAAAAGTGCTTCCCCCCTTAGTTTCCTTGCCCAGTAAGGAACACAAACTGGATTTCACCTTTCCCTGTCACCTCACATCCTCATGTCTGCTTCCAGATGGGGCACTAACCTCCAAAATTATCAAAGCTGTGTTGAATCTGTCAAAGGCAATCAGGAGGAGAGTGACACTGGATTGTGAATCATAAGATAAAAAACAGAGTAAGGTGGTTGAGGGGGGTATGAAAACATGGTACTGGAGAAACTGGGATGAGTTGGTGGGAATTCTGACTGGAATTGACACAGAAAACAGACTGAAATATGATGAAGGAATTGAAAATAGCCAGACAGGTGGTAGGGAAAAATCAAAGATAAAGGGAAGGTGTGAGAAAGCAGAGAGGAGGTTGCAGACTACAGAACAGCAGGCTGAGCTTGCGCCTGCAAAGAGGTTACTATAGGAGAAACCTGGGTTTTGCTGGACAAGAAACAGAGGGGGAAAGCAGTGATTTGGCTAGATAGGTTCATTGAACAATGAGCTTTTTGTGATGGACCTGGTCTTGTCTGAACTGAGTTTGGAGGAAGAGAAGACACGCACCCAGAGTTCATCCTGTAATGGCATAAAGGCAGTACCAGTGAAGCTGTTTGGGTGTCACAGCTCAATTCTCAGAATTTCAGAGTGTTTCAATTTTTTTTTAAATAGAGGAGCAGTTACCGATCACCTGTGAGTTATTCTCCCTGTCATCACTCCAACTGAGTGCAGAGAAAGGGGGAAATATAGTTCTAGAAGAAAACACTCAAGTGCTTTAACAAGTCCACTCTGTGTGAAAACTCATCCCATTCACTACAGAGCTTCCAATGCCTAAAAGAATGGAGACACCCCAGCAGAACATACCTTTATTAGTTACACAGGAGTTGTTTGCGGCCAGAGCCGTTCTGAATGAAGAAGCTTTGTGAGAAAAAGTACCATTAGCTGTGTCATTAAAGACCTTCTCTTGATATGTACAAACATAACTGAGAGCAGGTTGGGAAAACAGTCTGAATTTGGTCTTTCATTAGTTTTTGAACAGAGTTTTCTGTTACTTGTTAGTGTTTAATACACATTAGTGGAGATAGATTTATTCAAGCTCTTAAAAATAAACTGTATAAATTCAAGCTACTGTATCCAAGTCCAAACCTTGACTCAGTTTTTGTTTTCTCCCTACTCAGTCAAATCTCCCTCTAACTTTAGTAGGATTAGGCTGGGTAAGGATTTAGCAAAACTCATCAACGACTTCATGATTTGGCTCAGAGTTCAGTGAAAAATGAACTCTTTAAAAGGACTGTCATGGAACTTACATAAATTTACCAAGTCAAAGTATGGAATATTCAGTGATTCATGGCAGTGTGGTTTTTATTAGAGCTCCTCTGAAACACAGCGGGCTTGCTTAGCAAGGGTTCATGCAAACATTTTCTTTGGTTTCAAGCTGCAAAGTTTCACACGCTCCAAGTTTCACTTTAAGCTTTGGGTTTGAGTCTTGGAAATGCCCTATTTTCACTCAATTTTTGTATCCAAACCATAGTAAAATAAATCTGGTGTGAATGTGAACCAAATTCAGCCTGGCTAAAGTCCACCCAAAGCTGTGAATGCAGTTTAGGTGTTTGGTGTGCTAAATGGTTTTTTGTTGTTCTTGACTGTAGCACTGACATCATGTTGATATTCACCTTCCTTCTCCTAATGCTCCCCAGGTTGCACAGCACCTTTGTGAAACTGTGTAATAGAATGAAATGAACGTCAAAGCCATGAGGAAGGTAAATACTATTACATTTGAAGGTCTGCACTAGCAACAGTTTTCAAAAGAAATATTTTAAGAGTTTCTTCAATGGTTTAACTCCATTTTACCTCCTGTCATAAGCAACATAACACTATTATACTGCATTATCTAAACTGTCCCTTTGCCTACCACACCCTTGCTATGTTAGAGTTCTCCATAAGCATCTGTGAATTGATCTTACTGACCACCCCTGAGTTCGCAGAGAAAACCTTTTTGCTGCATCCGTGTCAGGTACCTTATATATGAAGACAACTCTGACTAAGCTGCTCAGTGCCATTTCATCCCTTCCTTTTTTACTCCATTAAATGCATTTGTCATCTTGTTTGTTCCTCAGTCTCTAGAAGTTCACACTATCTTATTTTTGTTGCTATTCCATTACATAAGTAATTATTAAGGTTCTTCTTTTCCCATATTTTTTTCTGTGAATTAAATATTTCACCTCCCTGCTCCTACTGTTTTCCTAGTTTCTCAAATATGCTTTTCAACCTGATCTTGCTGGATGCAAGCATCCTGCTGTGTTTTCACCTCTCCACCTCTCCAGGAAAGCCAGGGAAAATTACACGGGCTTGGGAATGGTTCTGATTTGATTGGAAAGATTTTTTTAAACAGTTATAGACACAGTGAAGATATTCACTGACATTTGCTTGAAGAAGGACAGTACCAATATTACTTGAAGAATGAGAGAAATGTGACAAGTACTTGCCAACAACAATGAGCTTGGCTGGACAGCAATATAAGCTGATTGAACTTTATATCAGGAGATGCTTGTTTTAGACATCAGGCTGCTGTTAACATGCAGTTTAAAACTAATTGATCAGTGTGACCCCTAATTTTGAGCATACAGACAGCTATTTCAGAAAAAGCCTGATGTTTTAGAATTTCATGCTAAATTTACTTCAATCTTGAGGTGGAAGTCAGTGCTTGTTAAATCTGAAGATAATTTATTAGTTTAGCACTAGTAAGAGTTCTAGGTAGTAAAAGGGTTTAGAGAGATTGATTAGGATGAAATCCAGCTTACCAACTTAGATGCCAATTTTTCCTTTCTTGCTGTCACGACAGAGAAGGGGGCAATGATACCAGTTATGTTCCTGTCTCTGCTTTCAGCTTTGCTCTCCTGACTGTTCTGACAGTGCTCAAATCCCCACTGACCAGCCCTTTACCAGCGCAACAATCTTTGCAATTGCCCTGTGAGCACTGAGGTGATCTAGTATTTGTAGACACCTTTTTTTTCTGAAACATAGAGTGGAGTTTTCTCTCTTGTCCCTAAAGGAATAAGAAAAGCATAGAGTCCCATGCCATCAATCACTGAAAAATATTGTCAAGAGCTTGATATATTTGTCCCATGCATGGTCTGAAGACACCTGAGTGGGTTGGCCATCCAGCTGCCATTATAGAAGAGTTTCTCTTAGGCCTAAGGTGATAATATCTGGATCCAGAGTAATATCTTCAGTGTCTCTGAGGATATGTATAAAATATCTTCAGGGTCAGTGTCAAGAGGATGGGGCCCGACTCTCTTCAGTGGTGCCAGGGAACAGGATAAGGTAAATGGGCAAAAACTGAAACACAGGAAGTTCTGTCTGAATATAAGGAAAATTATTTTTACTTCAGGGCTGACAAAGCACTGGAACAGGCTCTGGCCCAGAGAGATTGTGGAGTGTCCTTCTCTGGAGATATTCAGAACCCACCTGGACATACCTGTGCAACCTGCTCTAGGCAAACCTGCTTGAACAGAGGGGTTGGACTAGATGATCTCCGGAGTTCCCTTCCAACCCCAACCATTCTGTGATTCTGTGATATAAAACAGCAACAGACACTTGGACTTAAGCCACTTCCAACCTGCAGTTATGTATAGGCTGTTTTTTCTTGTCTTTTGAAAGTGGTTGCTGCTTTGGATAGGCAAGAACAATTAAGTGGAGTTGCTCACCACACTTGGTCTAACACGAACATTAGTAGTAAGATTTGAAGTCTGAAATATTTACTGTTAATGGGAACAATGCTATTAGGAGAAGGACTCAAGGATTAATGAACTCATGGAACAGTGGCACAAATAACAAATATGCAGTGCATGTGAAATAAATATTTCGAAGCTAATAGAGGGTTTGTAGCCAAGTTTTACTACAGGTAAGCGAAATAATTCAGGTGTTTAAAATAAGGCCTGATTGAGCAAAAGAACTTAGATACAGACTCAAAATATATTACACAAGGTTGCAGTGAGTAAGAAATACTGGAGAGAGGGATTTGTCTAAAATACTACCTCTTCCCTTAACAGCTTTGGTCGTAGCACTTCTGTAGAAATCTGTCTAGAACTGCCTCGTTCTGTGAATGTGGTTAAGTACAGCTGATAGAAACCAACAAGGCCCTCTTAGCAAAGAACCTGCTTTGGAGGGGTCTGGAAGTTTCACGTGTTTTCTCCTTTGGTGAGAATAAATTAATAGCGGGGTGAAGATATAGGACCAGTCTGTTCATTTGTTACAGTTGAAAATACCGAGCTCTGCAGAAACAAGAGATGTTGCAGGAATGATTCTGATTTTGACTTTTTTTTCTCTAATAGAAGACCCATAGATTCCAATTCCAAAGAATATGGGCTAAGAAGAAAATATTTATAATAGAATATACCAACCCAATAACCCAACCTTCAGAGGAACAACCACTGTATTAGAAAGTCAAGTTTTCCTTATATGTATTTTCTATTTGCCCTAAGAATCCTTTGAGTTATTTAATATGTGCAGGTACAACTTCTGAAAAGAAAGGCAAAGGGCACCTCAGAATCTGCTATAGCTTGGTAGTTAGGACAATCATGGTATTAAGATATATGTTTGAGCCCAAGAGACCTGAGAAGAATATTATGTCTAGTTTTCCTGCTTCTTCTGTGCCACAGCTAACCCTGAGGTAGGATACCAAACCTGGATCCAGCACCTTAGTTTTTGTGTGGCTTTACTGTGCCTTGCATTTGGTGTTGTAATTTTGTTGTTTTGGCTTTTAAGAGTTCTTGCCCTAATCTTTGAATTCCAAATAGCTTCAAGTAGGAGGTGAATACCTAGTTACTCATTTCAGTCAAGACAGTGGTAGCTCTGAGTATGCCAGTAGTAGGCATACATGTTCCTGAGTAACTACTGGCAAAAAGAAAGATCTCTATGGGCCTGCACTAGTATGTGGATATTTTTGTTATCAATCACACTATCTTATTTAGATTTCTAAATCCCATCTAAACCCGCTATCTAAATTCCTATATTCCCTTGTTCATCAAGTCCAAGCTACAAGTCCCACAGTATCAGAGATTTTCATAATCTCAAACGTCTCACGTTTCTGGGAAGCTGAGAACCACTATATTCTCTTTTTTTACCAGATGGGAGCTTAAGACAGAGGCCTTGACTAGCTTCAACAAAATCATGCACAGTGCCTGTGGTAGTACAGGTAATTAACTTTCTTAGGCCCATCCTCCAAAAAACCCTTGCTTTCTGCTAAAGTGAATAAGTGTTTTGGGGGCAAAAAAAAATTCTGTCACATACAATAGAAGAGCATGAGAAAGGAGAATGGGTGAAAGAGCATTATTTGATTAAATGAGTGGGTAGGAGAGCTGATACAGGATACCTGCACAGGAACTTCGGGCAGCCTGAGTTCTGTGTCCTTTGCCTTCAGAAGGCTCCAGTTTAACATGTAAATTGGCTCCAGGATTGAACAAAACAAGAACTAGTGCCAGTTTTTGTTTAAGATAATGTATTCCATCTGCTTCATAAGAAACTAAACAACTTTCTGGACCACTCCAGGTACACAATCATATAATATATAGTAATAAATCACTCCTAAGGAAAGCAATAAAATCTAGCTGAGAGCTCAAACTTTTATAGAAAGCCACCATATTGTTACACTACAGATTAGAGGTTTGCTGTCATAGTTTAGCAATCTGAAAAGCACCAATGCCTGGATTTGTCCCAGCCACCTGAGGAATGTGTGTGGCCACTCTGGCTCCATATACTGTCAGCAAAATAAACTCTTAATCCCCAGGTTCAAAAGGTAGTATGAATGAACTGCTTCCAGGAGACACCCATCAAGGTCCATTGATTAGATGTAGCACCTAAGGTGGCAATGATTTAAACTTGGGTACCCTGGGAAGCTGCCCGAATCTGGATTGAATCTGTTGCCTCTAATGGCAGTGCTGCAGGGCTGCATGCCAGCAGTCTCCTTGGTCATTCCCTTGCAACTCCAGGCACCTCTGGCACTCTCCCATTTACTAATAGATGAAGGGGAGCAAGGGCAAAATGAAAAACAAGCAACAAGAAGAAAAACCTTCAATTTCCCAATGGGTGTATCCATGTATCAGTTGAGCATGCAATTCTGAAATTAATATGGACTTGGGGATCTTTGTACGCACTGTAATGTTGGAACTGGCTCCACTTTTGACCAACCATCTCCTCGTCAAACATTTTGTTCAGAAACTACAACACTCCACTTGGCTTGATTCTTTTTTTTTTTTTTTTCTGAATCTGAAAAGGCTTAAGAGAATAAGGCAAAAAACGGAACCCAAATTTTAAAATAATTTCCTTCTAAGTGTCTCTTCCCAGGTCCATGTGCAGATCAGTTATGACAACACTTCTTAGTGTTAGCTCCTTTCACTTCTGAGCTAACTGGTATAACCACCTACAGATGCTGCCCCAAGACTTTTGCTTTAATGACTTCTCTCAAAAGTTGAAAGAATAAAATCCCAGCTGTATGTAAGGGTCATGAGGGGGGAAGATACCAGCAGGTCTGTTCTCCATCAGAGAGCCTTTCTAAAATGAAGACTCAAATGCTAGATGTGGACCTGATTCATTCATCCTTCACTCCTTCTTTCCCACAAATGGGTGAAGTGGTCAGCTTGGTTGGTGCATGCACAGTCAGAACTCCAGTCTTCCTGTTTGCACATCATCACCTTTGCAGATGATATGAAAAGTTACACTGGTTAGACTAATACAATGATGCAAGTGATTAATCTCAGCTACCCTGTCTCAAATAGGTGAGAACATTCTCCATTCGTATTGAAGTGCTATTCAACTGTTGGAGACAAAAATAGACCCTTCTTATTCTACATTCTTGACAAAACATCTTATTATAGTGCTACAAAAATATCAATGTGTCTGTGGAAAAATAAAAGCAGCTGTATTTTTTTTTTCTGGAAATGTTAAAACTTGAAAAAAAAGGAATATATAGTAAAAGAATCATTTTTGTCCCTCAAAATCCTCAGTCATTAGAGGAAAGAAACCCTTTATATATACACATACCACACAAAAACACAAATACAGATATTCTTAAGGTGAAAACTTAATTTTATTTTTCTTAAGACTATTGAGAACATTCCTCCTGACTCTTAAAGCCAGAAGTAGTATTCCAAAGAAAGGACAGATCCTGAATGGAGAACTACAATCTTCTTTCTCTGCTGAGTACGTAGAAGTGGATGCAGTTACCATCTGTTTATTAGCATGGTAGCTCTTTCCTCAGATAACTTGCAGCATATGTTATATAACCACTTCACCCACTTGTGGGAAGGAAGGGGTCTTCATCCAGCACTTGAGTCTTAATTTTGTTACAGTCTCTCTGATGGAAAACAGGCTGGTTGGTATCTTCCCTGCCGTGCCCCTTGCATAGAATTGGGATTTTTTCCTTTAAGTCTGAGAAGTAACCTTGAAGTAGGTGGGTATTAAAACTCTTCTCATAAAACTGTCCCACAAATTTGTGAAATAAGGTATCATTACTCCTCTAGTATTTTTCTACACAAAGGTACTATTAGTGCCAGATTTGCCACATTGAGGCTAACAACACAGCAGCAGCTTCGTAAGAAATGTACTTTTTCATGCTGTTTCCACCATTTTCCTGGTCCCCACATAAAATGGAGTCTTTTCAAATGCTTGCATAAAATCAAACTACTCCCTGAAAGACACATGCACTCACTCATAGATCTAAGCAGGTTTGCAGTTTAGGCCTTTGTGCTGCTATTTTTCTACATCTTACAGGCTCTTACTGTGCTATGGACTTTTTTAATGAGGGAAAGTATTAGTGTCATTCTTACATCTACCAGATATTCCTTCCATAACCATTCCTGGACCATTTTTAATTGGCATTTTTTTGTAAAATGTTTAAGCCCCAACAAGTGACTGCTTTCTAAAAATAACAAAATTATTTTGCCAGAAAATTCCTAAGGTAACAGCTCTAAAATAGTTTTAGCAGGGCAGAAGGCAAATTGAATTTACTAACTCTTGATAATGTACTCTTCCTGCTCCAGTAGCCTGAATATTTTAGCGAGTAAGGTCAATAAGCAGAGAGAAGATGATATTGGCAGAAATATGAGAGCTTTTATAGGATCATTTAGTTCGGAAAAAGCCTTTAAGATCATCAGGTTCAATGATGAACCCAGCACTGCCAAGTTCACCACTAAACCATGTCTTCAAATGCCTCAGGCATGACAGTGTAAGCACTTCCTTGGGCAGTATCTTCCAATACTTAACAAACCTTTCACTGAAGAATTTTTTCCTAAAATCCAGTCTAAATCTCCCATGGTGCAACTTGAGGCCACTTCCTATTGTCCAGTTGCTGGTTACCTGGGAGAAGAGGCCTATCCCCACCTGGCTACAACCGGCTTTCAGGGAGTTGTAGATGCAATAAGGTGAACCCTGAGGCTTCTCTTCTCCAGGCTAAACACCCCCAGCTCCCTCAGCTACTCCTCATAGGACTTGTTCTCTGGACTCTTCACCAGCTTTGTTGCCCTTCTCTGGGCACACTTCAACACCTCAATGTCTTTCTCGTTGAGAAGGGGCCCCGAACTGGACTCAAGGTGCGATCTCACCAGTGCCAAGTACAGAGGGACAATCACTGCCCTGGTCCTGCTGGCCACGCTATTGCTGATACGGGCCAGGTGCCATTGGCCTTCTTGGCCACCTGGGCACTCCTGGCTCATGTTCAGCTGCTGTTGATCAGCCCCCCCAGATCCTTTTGCTCTTGTTCACTTTCCAGCCACTCTTCCCCAGCCTGTAGCGCTGCAGGGGTTGTTGTGAGCCAAGGGCAGGACCCAGCACTTGGCCTTGTTGAACCTCACACCATTGGCCTCAGCATCAATCCAGCTTGTCCAGATCCTTCTGCACTTCCTGCCTTCCAGCAGATCAACACTCCCAGTCAATTTAGTGTCATCTGCAAACTGACTGAAGGTGACCTTGATTCCCTCGTCCAGATCACTGATAAAGACATTGAAAAGGACTGGCCCCAACTCTGAGCCCTGGGAATGCACCACTAATGTCCGGCTGCCAGCTGGATGTAACTCTGTTCACCACCACTCTCTGGGCTGGGCTGTCCAGACTTTTTTTTTACCCAGTGCACAGTGCACCCAGAAGCCAGTTTTTCCAGAAGAGTGCTTTGGCTCTTCATGTCTTGCCATGAACCCATCAATTGAAACATTGTCTTCACAAGAAAACCTCATATTGTGGTATTACTGGAGTTAATAACTGCCATTCAGAATCATCCCACGTAAAGGGGAAATTTAATCAGTATTTGCTCTATGCACTGCAGTGAAATAATATCCAGTTTTAAAGAAGTCTGCCTGTTTACACACTGTAGTTTGTGTTTTAAATATACCTGTCTGCCTAACTTCTTCATGAGGTGGCAGGAATATTCTGTGAGAGTGTAGAGGCGGGTGGCAGAATGGGGAACTGCACATTTTTCTGTCCAAATCCATCCTTGTAAGTGGGTGTAAAATGATACCATTATGATCTGGTTAAGTTTAATTCTGCAATTTGCCAGTCACCACATTTTGTATTTGCTTCTGTGCCTTGTCTACAGGGTATACACATTAAAGCACCATTAATGCTGTAGGCACAGCATTTGAAGAGAAGCATGTTATTTAAGCTGGTGAGGTATATTTGATCCCTGCTTTTAGTTTTGGTAGTGGTAGTCCCAAATTTGAATGGTCTGAGAGGTTTTGAAGGATTACATTTTTGTGGGGAAAAGTTTTCAAATAACATATGCCCAGGTCTTGTGTTTAAATGTGTACTAGGTATTTTTAAGCCCTGTGGCTGGATGAAATCAGTGGGCACAAATCTTCTAAACCACTGCAGTGTTTCTCAAAGATTCTAGTGTGTCCCTGAATTTCACTGCAAGATCAGGAATGAGATGTCTATTTAGATTAGATCTCTAACCACCTTGTGTGTGTCTTCACACTCATAAACTGATATGTTTTCTCCTAATGTCAAGTAAGACTCTTTCTCCAGGTCAGCAAATCTCTTACCGGTGGGTCCATTTCTGGGCAGCTTCTGTGAGTATAACTCCTACTTATTTAGGGAAAGAAGGCCTTAAGTGCCTTTTCATCAGCCTTTGTCACTATGTTCTCCCTGCATCCAATAAAGGATGGAGATTCTCCTTAGCCCTCCTTCTGTCGTTAATGTATTTATAGAAGCACATTATTGAAAAAAACCCTGAAAGACAAAAGAAAAAAACCAACACCCCCACCACCCCTGCCCAGGACACAAAATTTAAAAATCAAAGAATAAAAGATTTTTCAGAATGCTAAAACCCTCTTCCCCCTGGTGAGTGTTGCTCACTGAAGCAATCCAGCTGAGGCCACAGACTCACCTCTGTGAGTAACTATGGATTCATACTCCCACTGGCGAGTGATCTTGACCTACATGTAGCACTCTGTTTACTTTCTTTCCTTTAATGACTGCTCTGTGCTCACCATGGGGAAACAGCTTATCACAAGAATGGCAGAAATTTTGCAAATATGATGGTGTTTTTGTTTCCCATCACTGTCAGCTCAAAAAAAAAAAAAAAAGGAAAAAAAAGAAGAAAGAAAAACAATGAGAACATAGCACCATTTCATTCTATTCATATATTGGGGAATAAAACTTCAGTTCATGTAAAGCAGTAAAATCAGTGGAATTTTGCTGACTTGCCCCAGCTGAGAATTTTTTCCAGTGTATTTATATGTAAAATCACACAAACATGTTATGTGGATGGGGTTATATATGAAAATCAATATTAAATTCATCATCTTTAGCTGCTACAGACCACAGTGAACACTTGCTCTCTAATGGTTAAATGCCCTTTGGATCTGAAGCCCTTTGATTTATTGGAAGAAACCTGCTGGGCAGAACATACTGTGGAGCTGATTAATGTCAGCTTCTGTCATCAGTTTCCACTTAGATTCTTGGCCAGCTCTGACATCTCCTCCCTTAAGGATCCAGAAGAATTTGAGGACTGATCCAAGAGCTTTACTGGCATGGGATTTGCAGAATGTGGTGCTTGCAAAATAAGGAAGATGAATGGAAGTAAAATTCCATGTTCTCTACTGGACTTGTTTCTTTAAGTCATTTCTCTGGAGAAAGAGACCAATGCCAGGACCACACCAGCAAGGGAAACAAATCAATAGCATGTTCACTGGTTTTGTTACAGATGTCTTGCATTTCCTTTGCTGCTTTATATGCTCCCTTGTAGCCTGTCAAACTGGAAAATGACTGCAGTGAGAATGCAGAGCTACCATAGCTGTCTAGATTTACACTCACCATTGTACAGGGAAACTTATGGACTCCAAACCAGTTGGTAGTGCTTACCATTTTAGAGAGGATAAGCCCTTATCTGAACAGGGCTAATAAAAAGTGGCAACCAGTGTGATTTGCAGGTTGATCACTCATGAGTAGCGTGAGCTTTTTTAACAGTAGAACATGAACACCCCTGTCCTTTCCACTGACCCTCCCTTGGGAATGATGACTGCTTATGGCAGATAATTTTCTTGTGTTCATTTTGACACATTTCCCTGGCAGTTTCTCATTTGGAGAAAATGATTCTAACATTTCTTCTGAGCATAGAATTCTCCTGGTGCTCATCATACGTATGGATACTTCTGCTATAGGAATCACACATTGCTGTAAAAATCCTATGGCGCTGTACCCATTGCTGAACACATTCTCACTGGCAAGAAGGAAGTATGAGTGAACAGTCAAATGATGAGATATTAAAAACATAGTATTATGAGATTGTGGGAAACTTAGGAAAATGAGCTGTCCTAGAAGTCATATTTAAACTTCCAAGAAACCAAAGTACAGTCATAATAACTTAAAAATAGAATTTCCTGTCCTGCACCTCACTAATGACAACCTGATTTGTCAGAAATTATGTCATCTGGATTAAGAACAGTACACTGCTCCCCTTTAATATTGTATTGGTAGCAATCTGCGTTGATAAAACCAGTCTCACCTGTTCAGTCCCTTTTCCTCCTCCACCCTTCATGGTGAATTTGATGCTTTCCAAGACAAGCTGTAGAAGAACAATTGCACAGTGCTGGAAGCCTTTATTTACTTCCTTGCTTTCATTTAAACCCCATTCCCCATCCCTTCTTTCACATTCCTTCACCACTACTTGTGTGCTTGGGTGCAAAGGGAAAGTTACAAAAAGAAGGAAGTGAGGCCTTTTTTTCTTAGGAATAAGCCAAAGAAGTTTATAGGCTTATTATGCCGCACAATTAAGCAGATAATTTTTAAGTGTAGCTGTGGGATTTTGCTGATGATCTACTATTTTTTTTTAATAAGGAATTTTTCAGTAAAAAGGAAACTACATGTGTATAAAGAAAAAAAATAAACCTGACCATTACACAAAAGAGACCTTTCCAATGGCAAATTAAGTCCATACATAGATTCCCACTGATTTTAATGGACTTTGAATCAGTCCCAATGTTATCTCAAATCTCCAAAGTAACCTAACTTTTAAAAAACAGTGATTATTACTCAATTTTCTGGGATAGTGATTAAAGTCTATAAAATCCAGCCTTTGTCAGGGTCCTTAGACTCACGGAAAACCTGTTGGGAAAAGTTCATTGAATGCAGGATGTTTAGATTTAAATAATTTAGATTTATGAACCAGAATTTTTTATGAAATATTGCTGAACTGGAATTTTCTGACCAACTCTACTATGAATAAAATTAGCAGATGACACACAGATTGGCAGAGTAAAAATTAATGGCAGAATGTTCTGGACCAATTAAGAGACTGGACCAATTAAGCAAAATATTCAGTACACTCAAACATGAAGCTATGCATTGAAGAACAAGGAATGGCAGATTTGCCTTCGCTATTCTGGAAAGAAATGAGTCCTGTAAGATTGTTTGTCCTGATGGAAAACCAACAGAGTATAAAATTCCACATGGCTAATGTGGCTGTTACATCTCTACATCATAAAGTGCTTCTATTTTTCTATGTAGCTCAGGTGACTCAATGCAGAGATTAAAGGAATTGGGTTTTGCTGGCTATCAGTAAGATGAGAAGTTAACTTAATTACAGTGCAAGATTGGGAAAGAAATATCAAATAACAATTACTAGGAAAAGCTGGCTGATTAACTACAAGAACAGGCTTGTCGATGGAGCCAGATCAATCTAATTCAGAAACAGGAAGGACACATGTTTACAATGAGGTAATAAAGGAATGAAAAGAGATACCAAGGAAGGTGGTAGATTTTCCATCTCTTGATGGCCTCATAGCACAAAACTGTAAAGCACACTTCAGTTGAAGACTCATCCTTTAGCTCTGTATCAGCAGAAAGCCAAATAGCTTCCTACATACAGGAAGTAAAATTTGATAGGTCTATTTTTCCTTATTTATGAAATCTGTGAAGTAAGAACTGACAGACATAACTAAAAAATAGCTAGATAGAACTTTGTCAGGATGATTAAAACTGTCCAAAAGGCAGTAGAGAAAAGTTTCTGCTGACCTATGAAAAGATATAACCCTTCTACCTCGTGTACTACATTAGTGAAAAGGACCAAAAGTGCTCATTCTTGCTTCCATGGACTCTGACACGGCATCTACCATTGGCTTTGTTGTGTGCAGTAATAAGCCCTTAATCACTACCAGCAAGAACTCCAAATCCGGTATTCTCCATACAGTTTTCCTTCAGTCAATTATGAACAGCTGGATCCTGGGTTTTTAATTATGCTGAAGCTAATGACTGCCTAACAAAGCTCTAACCTCCAGCACCGCCCGACTGATGAGACAAAGTGGCCATTCTCTTTACCAGGCGTTATTTGCTTGACATGTTTGCATGACTGGGACTCATGTTCACAGCTGATCTTCCAGGGTGCTGCATAACTGAGGTTTGAAATTATTTCAAAGTGTTAGAATACCCCTGAGAGACCCCAAGCCATTCATCTAGCCAAAAGCACAATTCTCCAGAAGAGTCCTGTCAAAATGGCATCTTCATCTTGCACAGAAAATACACTACACCTATACATTTTAAACTCCTAATTGTAATAATGACTCTGGCACCAAACCTTGCTGGAGGATTGATGGCTAGCTGAGGCTAATGGCTCTCAGCTGAATTTCAAGCCGCAGCTTCTCCCAAACAGTCATTAATCTTCAGGAAATGTCCTGTGCTTCCATCAGGAGTGTTTAAATGTCTCTGTATTTTTAACTAGATTATCCACAGCATGTTTCTGAAATCAGCTGCATAGAAAAATGAATTCTTCTGAACAACGTTAAATGTCATTAATTCATTTTCACATGGCTATTTTCCTGGAGTCCTGCCCCAATAGTCCTTCACCTCACCAAAGTTCTCAGAGACCTGGCTGAAGAATGGCCTTTTACTAAACTCTAAATATCAAACTTGATAAAAACATGAAGCAGGATTTTCTGCTTTACTCAGCGTTGCCCCATCCTAACTCTTACAGAGGTGGCTGATCTGTCTAAATCATCACTTAATTTAGGTCCCCAGATTACCCACTGATCCTTGTCTCCTGGAAATCCATATTGTGTTGCTAATTTTCTCACAAGTTCTCCTCTGAAGTGAATCAATCATCCTGGGGAAACAAAATCTCACACAGTTTTTGGGATGGTTAGCTTTGGGAGCCACTTCCAAAAGGTCATGATGAGGAAGTTCCATCAGGTTTGACTCTGCTCATCTCACATAGTCCTATAACACGTTGTACCAGGTTTTACATCCTTGAACATGCCCTCGCCCCACAGTTCAGTTCACACAGTTCACACTTTCTGTTTCATGCTAAGAAAACACAATTCTGTCAGGCTGTAACACAGTCCTCACTATTCCTGACACTGTGAACTGAACTAAGAACTATACTCAAAAAAGATTGTTATGATTTGAGGTCACTGGGGGATTGCATGGGGCCCAGCAGAGGTCCAGGACCATGTACTACATAGCACTGGTGCAGACAATCTGCGCTGACTCTGAGCAGCATAGACACAAACCACCCTTCACCACTTGGACTGGGGGCCAGAAATCAGTCCTGGTACTGAACACACTTAGCAGTGCAGCCAATAATAACATTTCCTGGGAATAGAGTGAAACCATTGCTGAACTGTTTGCAAAAATTGTCCTATCACCATTTTCACCATAAATCATTGACTGTCACACCAAACCTCCAGCAGTCAGAGAGTTATGCAGGGCTCTTGCTGGAGTGATCCTTTTAAAGACAGGTCAGAAAAGCCACCAAGTTTTTTCTTCATTCTGCCTTCAAAAGCCAAGGTTGTGCCTTATTTGTCATGGTCTTCAGGAGCACTTAGGTAAGGGATTTAAGGGGTATGAAAGGCCACAAAACAGTAAATTTTCAAACTGAAATGCTCCTGACAAGCAAGTTTGAACACGTAAAAGAATCAGACACAACAATAACCTAGGAGAGGCTTTTGAATAAAAATAAACTTGAACAGATGCAAATGTTAGACATTTGCTAAGAGTTTCCAAAATAGCATTTGTTTACACAGCTTTTCAAGAAAAGAGATTTGATAGCAGTGGAAAATTGACTAACCTTTCCAAATACTTGCACAGGCTTGGTTGTTGGCTTTTGTTTCAAGATTCTTTACTATGAAAATGTATAAAGGATTTACTTAAATAAGAACAGGTATGAGTCTTACGCATAGAAAAATGTGGCAGAAATAAGCATCGTGTTTGAGTTTATCAATGTACTTTTGAGCCAGATACCATCCTACTGCCTGCCATTTCCCACCAGGAGTATGACATGTGCAAAGAGCAATAAACCATAGACTCCCATCAGTTGCACTAGCATAGAATTTCCCTTTGTAGTTTAATTATGAAAGCATATGGGAGACCTGAGAAATTTTCTGAAACCAGATCCCGGGAAACCTAATAGTTTACTTTCCTACCCATACGTTAGTTCACCCTTCAAAAAGTTTAGAGCCAAGAGCAATCTCAAACACCAATTTTTACTCAACAACCAGTGAGTGCTGTTAGAACTAGATAGGGTACCCTGCCGTGAGGGTATTTTGTAGCAAAAAATAAGAAAATACCCTCTGTACACTGTAAGATAAATGTAAACCTTCTCAAATGATGTTTTTCACAGAACTGTTACACAGAAAGGAGAAGGAACGTGAGTACTGTTCTGGGTAGCCCAGCTACCCGAGTATATTGTGACATGACACATTGATACATGTGACAACCAGCTCTGAGGCCCTCCTCTCGATGTCCCTGTGAGTGGAGACATATTGAGCTCAGGCTATTCAGGTGAGTGCTGCAATCACAGGACAGATGATTCTCAGAGCTGAGGATGTTTTCAGCAGAATTTTTAACCTTGGTTCCTCTCATTGTCCCCATGGAAGGATTCTGTTTTGACAAACTAGCACTTTCCAACACAAAACATTTTACTGAACAATTCCCACTTAGCTTTACTAAATGACTAATTTGCCTCCGTAAAACACTGTAGCATGGGAAAACTAATATTCCCATTGGTGACAAAGCTTTAAAATACAAATGGGTAGGTTTTTCTGCAGTTGTTAACGCGTGATTCCTTACAGAGTTAATGTGAAGGACACAATATGCTGGGATATGCCTTTAACTCTCAAACATCCAAATTATATTGTTATGGCTAAGGAAAACTACTTGCAGGTATCTTCATTTTTTCAAAATTTCTTAATACTTTTTTTCAAAATTATAGGTGTGTTATGGATGTTTAACTATTTGGTTCTTAGCTCAAAACACATTGAAAGAAAGATAATTTCTTTAAACTACAGAATGGTCAATTTTAAGAGGATTACCTGAATCAGAAAGAGTAATCCATGGTTTACAACAGCAATATTATTTTTTAAAGCTGGTGGATGGAGCAGCTGCTTTGTAAAGTTATTAATTTCCTGAAAAGAATAATGAATGCTTAGCGATCAGAATGAAAGGCAGGATGTAATTATACAGTCATGTATGTGCATTTTTTGTACATTAATTCTGCACAGAACTCCCCTGTCTTTCAAAATGATCAGTATTGTTTTCTGGTCTGTGGACCCAAAACAATACCCACAGACACAAAAATGAACTCTGTACCTGTTACAGAGGGGCCAAATAACAGCTGATTTTAAGGACAGGCTGATTCTTAGAGTGGTCACAAGTACAGGAGGCAGCCACCACACCTGAGGACACAATTATTCTCCCATGGAAAAAGATATAGGTTTGTAAATGAATGGGAGACACCTGGATGTCTCAGGAAACAAAGCTGTTCCCACATCTGTCGGACTGGCAGACTCAGGCCTTGTTCTTCTGTCAGACCATAGACTGGCTGCACTCACTTATCCCTGTAGGATCTCATTTACTGCCTTTACTTATTGATGATGGTCTGTTTTTGTTCTTGGAGCTCATGTGTGTGCAGGGTTTACTCTATACCTGGATTTCCCTAGAGGCATCTAACTTTTTCTGCTCAAAAAATTCATCTGAGAGATATTTCAGGCTTCTGAGACTTGCTTGAATCCTCCTGCTAGTCAAATCTCCTGTGCTGGTAGAATTCAATCCCAGATCACATGCAAGACATTCAGATGTGTGCATTTCTTGGGGTGTGTGTGTAGTAAACCCGATTATATCAGATTTTCTGCATATGCACGCATGCTCTGGGCACTACATGAGCATTATTTCTGGGCAGAAAATGTGGGAGATTAATTTGATAACCCTGCCTACCTAAACTGTAATGCAGAGCGAAGGAAGGAAACAAGACTCCAATCTATTTGGAACTGAGGAAAGAAATCTTTCCCACACTTTTTGTTGAGGTCTGCCCTTCAACCTGGTGATAAACAGTTTTAGTGAAGTTAACTCACCTAGCTTTACCTTCTGACCTCTTAATGATCACAGCTCTCCTTATCACAAGCAGTGCATTTAGAGGAAACTGGACACAGACAATAGGAGACCAGAATGAAAACTGGCTCAAAAATGCCAGGATCAAAGGAAATAAAGACCCCAAAACTCCTTATTTCCAGTGCTGCTTAAAACCAGAACAGGTGTGTTCTTTCCTGAAGAGAAGGAGCAATGAGAGCAATTGAGACCGCTTTGGAGCAAAATGACGGATGGAGAAGGGACTTTTTGCAAGGGTATGTATTGATAGGTCAAAGAGGAATGGCTTTAAACTGAAAGAAGTCACATTTCGATTAGATGATAGAAAGAAATTTTTTACTGTGAGGGTGGTGAGGAACTGGAACAGGTTGCCCAAAGAAGTCATGGATCAAAAATGCTGGAAGTGTTCAAGGCCAAGTTGGATGCAGCTCTGAGTAACCTGGTCTGGTGAAAGATGTCCCTGCCATTGGAAAGAGGTTTGGAACTAAACAGTCTTTAAAATCCGTTCCAACTCAGACCATTCTACAGCTTGGAGGTAGACACAGAAAATGTTGTGTTCACATACAAGAGCCTCAAGGTCTTTGTTCAGAACAGAACTTCACATTCTGGAGGAGTTTAAATATTTTTTAAGGCATGAAGGGATTTATAGATCGTTTCATGTATGTTTTTCTGATTACAGTGTCATCTTAGGCTAAGGAGCCTATGTAGGCTAACCTGCCAAAAAGTCTTCATGGTTTGTACAGCATGGACTTCTGTTTAAAAAAAAAAAAAAAAAAAAAAAAAAAAAAAAAAAAAAAAAAAAAGTGTTAATTGAAGCTGCATTTCTGTTAAAAATGATGGTTTTGAATTAAGCAATCAGTTGGAGCAAGCACTCTCTCCCTAGCCCAATTTAGCCCATTCAACCACAAACCCTGAACAGCTTTGGCCAGATTCCCCAGTGTGTTCCATCTCCTGTGTGTTACTGGAACCATTCAAAGGTTCTGGACTTCAGCCAGATGAGTCCAGCTGAGAGTTCCTCACAGTGTGGGAGCTCTCAGTGCACACAAAGGCAGCACAGATGCTTCCTTGGTTCCTGGGCTGCCACCCCATGCTCCTACCTCGTATGGTGCTGGCACAGGGACAATGTCACGGGGAGGGAGAGAACACTGCTGGCTGTGCTCATCTGACACGCAGGCCTGCAGAATTCAAAATAGCAGGAGGAAACCAGAGCAACACGAGTCCCAGTACAAATCAAAGAGTAGGGAGCTCTGCTTGAGAGCCCCATGGCAGCTTTCATTCACCAATATCATGCTGAGCTGAAGCACAGGAAAACAGAGCCCTTATATTTCAATCCCCATTACTCCAGTCACCAAGGAAATCAAATTTTGTGTACTAGCATGGGTTTTTATCTTAGTCCCTACAACCATATTGCAATAAATTACCTTCAGAGAGAAGGCTGGCAGCAGAAGAAACAAGGTGGGCAAAATTCAGCTCATCGTCTGAGACACCTCAGTGTAAATGTCTCTATGGACATCTACTTGATATCATCAGTGGAGACACTTGAGACTCCAGGAAAAGTTCAGTTCCTTATATGTAGGTGTCTGGTACCATTTCATATGCCCTAACATTTCCCACTGGCTTCCAGCTTCAGCTGCTGAATGTGTAGGTCCCCTGTACGTCCCATATCATATCTGCCAGGTCTGTAAGAGTTTCTGGGATTTCCTCAAACAGCAGGTATATTTATGCAACTGAACTGATCCATGGGGCTCTTTAACTGGAACTGCACCCTAATGGTATGTTTAAGTGTTTAACATTGACCCTTGCCTGAAATGACCAAATGAATTTTCCCTCTATTTAATGGGATGGTTCCAGAGGAAATATTGAACGTTATTTTTTTTAACTAGTTTTGAATGTCCCTAGGTTTCCTAGAGAACATCTACACTGACTGTTCATATATCTCAGCAGCTTCTGATACCTGTAAGACAGTTATAGCTGTGACACAGTCATTGCAAAGCACTTTATGTCAGAGCAAAGACCACTGTGCCTGCAGCTGCAGTAACACCACTCATTTTTCAGGATAAATTATTTCATGCTACAGGACTATTGAAGCACTGCAGAAGTCCACAGAAAAGGCTCTGTGTGAAAGAAATGAGCATGTCTATAGTGGTTCAGGATGGAAAGAGTGAATTGCAAGAGCAAAATACCTTTCTTACGAGGAAGAAGCCTGGGATGCAGAATCCTTATTATATTCGTATCAACTGAATGAAACAAATAGGGGCATCTTGCCTTGGCACTTCTGTTTCCAATTTCTCCTTGAAAAAAAGAATGTGTGTCTCCCTCCAAAATTCATAAGGCCAATAGACGTTCTTTAACACCATGTCCATAGCTATCATTGGAAAAATGCCTGGATCAGAGGGACATTTCTAAAACGAGAAAGGAATTTGTTGTAGCTGTGGCAGTAAAGTGTCTCTGCTAATCTAACTTGTCAGCCTCCTAGGGCTGCAACTCTCAAGTCCACTTAGATGAAAAGATACATGAATAGTCTTTGCATGTAAAATGAAATTGGAAATGTGAAAGAATATTTAGCATAATAAGTACAGTTAAAGAAGGAAAGATTTGAAAGGGAAAAGCTTTTGATGGTAAAAACCATTGCTAAAATGATAAGGAATATCCTCAAAGTATTGGTTTTCCTCTCTTTAATGACTTTGAGGATGTGACTGCTGACTTTACAGAGGTTTTTTGTCTAATGCTGTATTAATTTAGTTTGGGTTTTTTTGTTGTAAAAATTGAGATATTCAAGAGATCTTTTCAGGTCTAAGAATCAATCTTTACTTGAAATTTAAGCAAAATCAGATTTCCTTATGCCAGTTTTTATGCCTCTGTGTGCCTCCGAAAGGAAGCTACTGGGGCTGCAGAAGGAACCTTGAATCCCTTTGGGACCTTGAAATTCTTCATAGAGAAGATGACTTTCTCAGAGCTGGGGGCTGTGGCTGTCTGTGGATCTGAGCCACCAGGCTGAAGGGAGGCACAGGCCGTGCCACACGTGGTTTTTCAGATGCATGGTCTCAAGAGTTTGTGCACATTTTCATACCGAGGGATCCACAGTTCCTCTGTTCCCAGTACTGTTAGACATCAGTGTTTAAACCATACAGTTTAATACACTTTCCAAAGACAGGACTATAATGAATCAATAAGCAGTTAAATAAATAACTTCTTGTTGTCCTTGTTCCAGAAGGATACTTGTACTATCTTAACTTATACTACCAGTGATCATCTGTGATCTGGTCCCCTCACCAGGTCCTCCTCCCACCCTTCCCACATCCCAGGACCTCATTTCATCCTCCTTGGGGTCATCAGCCCCTACCCCAGCAAAGCTGCAGAAGCACTGCCACTCTCCAGCTACCGCCAGACACAGTGCCCCTGGCTGCCCTGCTCCTGGATGGAGGGTGGGAAGGGACAGGCTGCCAGGACCTGCCCTGTTGCTCCAGGGAGACCCTGCCACTACCAGTCCCCACCCTATGGAGCCCCCGTCCCTGCTGTGCCCTCACACACAGGTGTATAACTGGAGCCACAAGCCAGACCAAATCCCACAACCAGATTTTTTTTTAAAAAATGGCATCCGTGATACCTGGCGTTGTCCTGGGAGTTAGTAATTTCCCGTGCTCAGTATTAATGGGATTGGCTCCTTAATCCTTCAAAGCGCTAAATGTACCAAATATTTTGACTGTGGCAAGTATTACTATTAATAAATGGCAGGGAACAGTGGGTTTCCTGTGTACATGTGCCCCTCTGATGAGGTACACATAACATGTGGCTCCTAATACCAAAGATGGTGTAATCCTTCACTTGTCAGCACCACACTAAAGGTCAGTCTGGTTTTTCTCACTTTGCAAACTTCCATCTGTCAAGGGATGCTTAATTCACAGCTTATTCTCACATCTACCCCAAAGCTGTCTAAATTTAAAAACAGCCGTTTGTTTATCATGTTCTGCTTAAAAAAAGAAAAGAGGAGAATTTTTCAAGCCATTGGTTTGTCACAAGAAAAGAATTAGAGAAATCTGTTAGCACAAAACCGAAAAGGGTTGTACAGTCTTTTGATTGCAAAAGCTGGTGCTTCCACAATCTGAATTTAGCATCCTTTATTCAGAAGGATATTCATCACTGATATTCTCCATGAGATGACACCTTGCTCTCCAGCTCATTCTTTATTATCTAGGAGGGTAAATGTGCATTAAGGCAGTTCAAATAACAAGACAACAGAATTGGGCCATATGGGTACAGACAAATGTGTATTTTAACAAAAACCATTGGCAATGAAATAAAAAATGCTACTTGTTTAATGCGGCTCTCATGCATGACTGTAGATTTTGATCACAAGAAGCTGGCAAAGGCTGACTGCTGACCTCTTGCTCTAATGCCTTGCTGTACTTTGTGGTCTCTGTTACAAGGCATGTGCACTTACATTAGCAATTTGAGTTTAAATACGAAGTTATCAGATATTTGTAAAATAAATCTTGTTGTAAAGACAATGATAATTGGATTACCTAGGCTCAAAGAGGCTAAGGCAGAGAAAATTGTCTATACCACCACCACCACTTTTCAATGTGATAGATCAGATTTGAGTGATTTTAGAACATCCTGAAAATTCCCAGATGTGTGGACTGTACTGAAAGGACATGCTGATTGCTCTTACTCATCAAGCTAAAAGAGCCTCTGTATCATTGAAATGCCCTGAGCTAACTATTAGTCACAATCTTTTTTTTCTTAAATAAATTTTCAAAAATGAGGAGAAATTTGGAAGAGTTGTTGTTTTCTTCGAGATTTAATTCTATTTTCCTCAAGTTATACGGGGCCTGAAGACATGACTTAATCCACACTCTAGTCTTTGGTGGTCACTGTGTGCGAAATAAATCCTGCAGCAAGGCAAAGCAAAAGCACAAAAAAGCACTGAAGTACAGGGTATTATAAAAAATTTTCTGCAAAATTCCCTCAAGGTAGTTACTGGTATAAGATAGCAAAGCTCCAGGAAATGTAGGAAAATCTGTGTCTTGCTACAATTATGTTTATGGTTTTTCATATATGGCCTCTCCTTTGTAACTTCTGAACTAAAATATTTATTGCTTCTCAAGTGAGCTGGCCAGGGGGTGTCCCCTGGCCATTTTATGATACCGAGACAGAAGGCAGGCTCTGACAGGCCAGTACAGTAGAAAATTGGCAGAACTTGTAGAAGTTGAAATGCTACAGCAGCTTTGCCTCCTGAGCTGCACTCAGCATGCTTGACTTTGGACCTAGAGAAGGCACCCTGGATGCTGCAGTCCAAACAGAAACTGGGTGATTGTAAACCTGAAAAGCAAAATAAAGCCCTCTTTAGCAAATGTACAAACATACAAAGAGCCATTCATAGGAAATGTTGCTGGCACAGAAATGGGGCAGGGTTCCTTTTGCAAAAGTTCATCTGAATCCTTGTTCTCTTTGCTTGTTATCATGCTCTAATCTCTACCATGTCCTCACAAACACCCACAGTTATGTACAAAACAACACCCTGTACAGCAGCAGGCCCTCTTTTATATTATTATCTGTCAAGAGAAATCTTGTGCTTCTACTTTTTATAGTCACTATGACTTGACCTAGCTGAGAAGAAAGGAAAACACAGTGACAGTGCCAAGAAATATACTGAGTTGCAGTCATCATCAGAGACTTCCATTAATCATGGGCAGAACTGCAGCAAAATATGGAACATCTTTTTTAGGTTCTCTTTGTTTAAGTCTCCTAGGAGATTTGTACAGCTCTGATGTATATCATGAACCTAGAGGGTATAGTTTTAAGGGCTCCCTCACCCCATCTGAAATTGAGCAAACGTAAAAATAAATAAAATAAAGCTGGCCTATGTTACGTGCGAATGCTACAATAGAGTAAACTGCATGCTAAAGAGTTTCTTTTTAAAATAAAAGCCAGCCCCCTTCCCTCCTTCCATTGTTTGCAGTATCTACTAAAGTTAGAAACAAAATACTCTCTCTGCTGACTTCATCCTTCTCACTTGGCAAGAGCTGGTATTTCTGCCTTCACGTTGGCATGCTACCAAATAAGCACATTTCACATTTCTTTTCTTTCACACTGGGATCATTAGGAGTAAAGCTGTCTCTGTTCCTGCACTCGTGTGGCAATGCCACTTTCAAACGCAAGGACTGGAGTCCTTTTTGCTGGGCTGCATCACATGGAAGAATGAACCTGTATCTGCCAACCTGCTGCACCCCTCATGCCTTCTCAGCTCTTGGGAGGCAGCTTTCAGTCTGACACTCCTCTGAGCCTTCCTGGCAATGTCATGGACCCCAGGAGTTCAGGCAATCTGGGTCCCGGGTGCTCCACTTCTGCCTTAGACCATATTTGTTCATTTTCTGCACCAAAAACTCTGGTGTGGAAGATTGTTCTGAGACTATGTCTATGTAAACATTTCCACAAGCATGGTATTACCAGCACTGAAAACTGAGATGGGGCTAAAGTAAATTATAACCGCTGAATGTGTGAGCTTGTATTTTAGCTTTTTAAAGGTTAAATTCATTTCTGAGGAGATGATAATCATAAGGGTTTTGTTTTTTCTATGTACTTCATGCACTCAAAAGTACTGGTGAAATTTGCTATGGTAACATTTTGTCCCAGTGTGTTATAAATTAGTACAATATGAAAAGAAGCTGAATCTTCACCCTGAATCTCTAAATTCTGACCTCAATGTAATTTATGTCAAAAATAGTCTTATTATGCATTTTTTTAATGTATAATCTTGCAAAGCAGGGAATTGAGTTGATTTTTTTTTTCTTATGAATAGTGATTTGTCAAACTTGAAACTTCACAAGAATATGTTTATTATTTCCAAGTAATTTTCATTGGCAGGCTTTACAAATGTCAAGGGTGAGTTTTGTGTTCAAATCCAGTAAAAGTTCTATGAGATCTATACTGAAAAAGCCAGTGGCTCAATGGAAGACAAGAATTTTCTTCTTAATTCTACCTATATAATAGAATTTCAATGCTGTCAATTATTCTGGTATCTCTGAATAGGAGGAAAAAAAGTACACTCCTTGGGTTTACTTCTCCACCAGGATAAAAATGAATGTGAAAACCTTGATTTTTTTTTTTTTTAACTGAAATAACATTCTTGTCTTCTGGTCAGCTATGTTTTTAAAAGCCAACTTTGTAAAACCAACAAAATTCTTCATTGCTGCCTAAAGTTGCACAGCAAGCAAGACTTATCTTTTAGAAACACATTACAGAAAGGTGTTGTATTATGCAACTTAGCTATGATGTTGAAAGAAGTTAAGCTTTCCTTTTGGATAAAATTGCCCAATGTTTGAAAACATTACATTGCAAGCTGACAGAAAAAGCTTTTTTATTCCTTTTTTACCAGTGCCTAAAAACCTTCCCCAAGAAAATTCCCTATATCCAAACAATTCAATACTGGATACATACCTTAATATTGCAGTGACACAACCCAGTACTCTATTAGCAGTGATAAAATTAGGACACTGCTCTGCTTCAACTAAAGTCATCTTCCAAGGCCCTGAAAAGATGCAAGAGAATGAAGCTGAATGTACACACAGCTGAGGAAAAGTGTATTTGGATCACTTAATAGTCAATACTTACGTTTTGCAAGAGATAAATAATTATAGGGCTGTTAAATAGCACATTTCCAATTAAAAAAAAAATCCCCAAACTAAACAAAACACAACCAAAACCAAAAAGAAAGCAACCCCTAAAACCTTTCTTTTTCGCTTTCAAGTTAAGTCTCTTTCCTCTAGTCTTGCATACCACTGATGTGCTGCTACAGTTCTTTTAGAGAAAAAGTGGGAAATGAGTCAAAGCCCGTTTTCCTGAGGCAGCAGTCACTGTACTGGACTTTTGTTTGTTTATTTGCTTGCTTGGTTGGTTTTGCCCCAGTCTTTTTTCTCTGGTTAAGAAACTAATTCAACCAGTAACATGCTATGTATTTACATGTATTTTTCTGTTCTCAATGAAGAAATAAAATGAAAATCCTATTTCAGTCACATCAAGTAGCAAAATAGTATGTACGCACTGGTGGAGATGTTAGGCAGCCCAATCACTGGTCACAAGCAGTACTGTTCACACTTTGCATTTGGAAAAATAGACTTTTATTCAGTCAGGGCAATGCAAATGTTCAGAAACCACCTGCAAAGAATAAGCAGAATTACAGAGGAGGACTCCCTGGCTTCCAGCCAAGAAGGTTGTGAAAGCAGCAATGTATTTTTTATTTAATATAAATTTCTATTCAAAAGAAAACTTAGATTCCCCAATGGAGGAAGAAAACTCTGGTTTTAGACTCACGAAACCTGAGTCCATCCCTCATTTTGCACCAAATGAATGTAGACAAGCTCCTTTTGTGGGAGCGAGATCTGATTGGTGTGAATGAAATGCTATTTACAGCCTGGGATCTGCTCTTTATTAATCATTTGTTTGAATCTTAGTAGTACTCAAGGGCCCAACTGAAGATCATGCCCTGCTCTGAAGGCTCAGTGCAGAATGCATCACCCAAGACAGCCCAGGTCCTGAAGAGAGCTGGAGAGAGGAACTGCCAAAGGGAACAAGAGCAGGCCATGTGGTCAGGGTCTTGAGAGGCTAAGTATTTGCCAGTTACAATTTTGTCTCATTTCTCAGTAAAAACTGGGGGCTGTGTTTTTTCATGTATTTCCTACAAGATATCTGCCTAAGTGGTTTCTGTGGGGGAGAGCTTCTTGGCAATTAAAGCTCAAAGACTGCTTTTTTTCCCTGTTTTTGAGAAAGAAAGAAAACTCCACATGACCTCCAATTAGGTTTGAGCAAAACTGAAACAGGTTTCAGAACTGAAATGCAGTCCCAAAGTGATTTACATGTGCTCGGTGGGAACCAAAGGAGGAAGGAAATACTAGCAGTACCATCTTCCAAGACATGTCTGGTCCTGTTAATATTTGTTGAGTTGTGGTATAGTTAAAAAGTTCCAATACTGTGAAAAATGATGTGGCAGAATATGTTAGCAATTAACAGCATATACCACAGCAATGGAAAGCTCTTAGTGCTTCATACTATCTGCATTGAGATGTGGTCAAAGGAGAGAAACTAGGTTTCATTTTGGCTGTAAGGCAAAACACAAGTAATCTAAAATGAAAGGAAAGAAATATGGTTCACAATAGCTATTCCCTGTGGAGGACCTGATTCCTGCATGGACCATTGTTTAGAAATTAAATGTTAACACAAAGTCACGGTGACTAACTTTTGTTGAACTTATTAAAAGAGAAAGACATAGCTTGTTGGAAGTATGGGTAACTCTGTATTTTTAAGCCCAAGTGTTCAATGAACATGAGTCAACTTCTCATCATGCAATTAGCTTTAAAAGTGTGAGAGAGCAAGAATAATAAATGCTATTTGCATCAATATTCATATTTCTTATTTCCTCTCATAAGATGGGAATGACAGCTACTACTCCTTGGAAGATAAAGCTGAGCAACATGTCTCCAGGAACTGAAAATTGAAGAAAACACCATCTATCCCCCACAGAATGGAAAACAGTTATAGAGCTCTGCAAGTGAAATTAGCAAACATAAGAATATCTTATGGGTACTTAGAAGAGTCAAGGCTGCAAGAAAAGTAATTTTAAAGTGAAACTTGATGATGATGAAAATGTCTGGATGCACTCATGCAGGAGGGTCTTATCACTAATTGCTAAAACTCTCTTGGGTTTATTAAATTGCTCACTTCAGGTTTTAGAAATGCTCCTAGATAAGAACATCATGTTATCTCAGCTGAGTATACAGCTACATCCTTACACATTTTTGCTTCTCCTTCAAAACACTCCCCTCTACTTCTCATTGTCCTATTTCTCAGTTTCCAGGATTTATCTCTGAAAAAAGAAATCTTCATACACAAAGACTGAAAACTTCAGAGAGTGTATCCACAGGTCTTTACTGGAAAGGCAATTGTTTGAGTTTAGAAACATGATGGGCTGCAAGAAATCCCATCTAACCTCAAAGAGTTTTAAGTGTAGGCATGTGGATGCACGGATATTTTCTAAACTGCTCTTACAGAACATAGACTGAAGTAGATCTGGTATTTTTGACATCTACCTGGAAGTGGAACCCCTGTGTCCTCAGCTGACAAACTCAGACATCTACACACAGAAAGATGAATGCACATGTTTCAAAGCTATGCACACAGCTTTCATGGTACAGAGAAATAAAGCAATATCCCCTAAAGTAAATTATCAATGTCCCCATTATGCCCTAAATTTTATCCACAGCTAGGACCTCGTCAGAGCAATGTATATGTCTTGAATGTTGTGTATGTTCAGAATACAGAGGTATTTAAATATGCTGCCTGTGTTCATTCATATCTTAGTCCCTCTTTGTTCCTGTTTTTTTCTCATGCTGCATTTATTGAAAGAGGACATGAAAAATAGTTAACATAGAATCTGAGTGAGAAATTTGAATGAACCCGCTAATGTTGCAGCACTACAGGAAGAGAAATATGTATAAACTATTCTTTTATCTGCAAAACTGTACCCACACCAGGGATTTAACTAATATACATTCTGTTCATTTCTATGTCAATACTGTCAAATTGGTACTAGAGTTGGCCAGAAAACAAGAATTTTATTTTGCCAAAAAGTCATGGTTTTAGAAAACATTTTCAGTCTGTACTGGGACAAAGCTGAGACCATTCCAGAAAAATCCGCAGCAAAAATGCATGTGAAAAAGTCTTTTCCCTCAGTATCTTATAACTCCCCCATGTGCTCACAGGGACTACTGTATTGCAGCTGTACTAGTAATGAAATTGCCCAGGGACTGCTGTCTGACCTGAGGCCAGCTCGCACGGCTTGTGTTGACACAGTTAATTGCTTTTACCCCCCAAAAACATGCTGACTGCATCTATACTGGCTCAAACTATCCCCTCAGCTGTGCTGGGACATTTTTGGGAGAGAGGCAGTTAGCCCAGGCCAAACTATTGCCAAGGACCATGCTAACAATTTAACTGTACCGACAACCATCTGCCCATGCTCAGGTTTGTGCTGGCTCTGTTTCACATACTGAAATAAGATTGCTCAGGAGGCCATACTGAAGTCCTTGCTCTTGTTCTCTTATGCCAAAGGAGTTTTCCATGCCATTAGCTATTTTGAGAAGGGATTTTCTCTGCCTGGTTTTGATGAGAAATTCCAGCCTCAGCTTGCAAAACAGTCCTGACAAAAAATTTAATGGAAACACATGCACTGGTGTAAAAAGTTCAGATGAATCTGCATTTTTCTTCAAAAAATTCATGCTGTTGACAAAGTCCACTGGTTCAATGATTGATTTAAGACACGGAGTATTCATCTGTACTTCAGACCTTGAATGTATCTGGCTGGTTTTCCAAGGCCATAGCTGCTAATGCAATTCACTCCATAGCAATTACATTGTGGTTTTATCTGCGTAAGAGCTGGATTAAACAATCTTGCAGATATCAAAGGATACAACTATTCCTTTTTTTTTTCCTTCTCTTTTTTCATTATCTTCCTGACTGTGGTGGCTTCACTCACTCCTAACAGTTGATAGATACAGCATGTTTGGAGACTAAATGCACATATGCTTTGTCCTATGCTAATTCCTAAGAAAAGTACCTCCTTGAGCATTCATCAATGCAAGAACCAAGTATTTGAATAATGATAGAACAAATAAACAAAGGGATTTGATGGAACTGAAAGTTCATTTGCATTTTATTAAGTTTTTCTCAGATCTTATTTTGTTACTTCATGCACTGACACATTTTTCCTTCTCCTTTCTTGTTTATTAAACAAGTCGTCATTTCAGTAAAGAGAAGCATGTCCACTTAATTCCTGCTCACTTCAGAACCTGCTTTCACACCATGGAAAAATGAATAGGGAAATCTTGAGCATGTTTGAAGTGGTTTTAAAATTCTTCCCTTCTTTATAAGACAAGTTATGTTTATCAGTAGCTTTAACTTTAGGGCATCTACAAAGGGACTGGTTTGTCAGCAGAAGACTTATGTCACCCTAACAGTATCAAAGACATGAGGGGTCTCTCAATGGTAGGATGCTAGAGTTGCACACTAAAGATAGCAGACACATGCTTCATGGAAGCAGCACTACTGAAATATAAACAAGCCCCCTTCATCCAGACATTTTTGGTTATGTTTACAGATTAAATCTCAGGATGTGTATATTAGATGTTCTTGTTTCAGGATATTAATGGCAAAATGAACCTGTTTTTGATGTTTAAGTCACATTAATGTCTGATGGACTGTTAAAATGTTAAAGGGTACACCAGACATGCTGTAGTATGTGACATATGTTAGTCATACCATACTAGCTAGGAATTTGGATTTGTTTATAATGAACATAAATTGACTGAATTTAACCCCCCTCTACCTCCTCCAACAGTTAAATCACATTAGGTTCCATTTCCTCTGAAAGACAGTCTTGAAAAATTAGATGAAACTTGAAAAGCAGCTGTATTCAGATTTCAACAGTAGTACCTAAAAGTAACCTGCTTAGCAATAGGAATTTATATGACCTGTGGATAAATAATTGGATATCAGAAGATCACTCAGAGGTAGCTGCTTGCTCCTCAAGAACTTTTGTGCAAGAAAATAATCATCTTAACTCTTGAGCTACCATGAGAACAGTTGCAATCCTTGCAATAAATCATTTTCATCCTGGTCACATTTGTGCTCAGGGTGATTTAATTAACTCTCTTTTATAAAAATTTTGAGCATGAACATTATCAAAACAGAATTTCTGCATAATCAGACATGCAGGGAGAAAGACCAAATGAAGCAGCAAAATTTATCTCATATTTTAGACATTTCACAGCCACTAAGGTAGCCTCATTGTTTCCTTATTCTTCCCACCTGTGACTATCCCATATTTCTAACTTTTATACTAGCATCATAAACTTTTTTGGACAGAAGTAGTAGTTTCCTCTTTGCTTCTGTGATTGATTTTCAGCGCATGACCAGATCACTATGGCATTGAAAGATGAATTTACCTTTTTTTTTAAACATTGTTAATTTGCATGTTAGTATGCATGTTGCAGGTGTAGGGAAGGATTGCTTGATTGTTAAGGGCCTTCTTTTTTTGTTAGTATGGCAGATTTTGGATCAATTGAAGTAAATTAAAGCTTAAATAGTTGTTAAAGGCAAGGAGCTGCAAATACACTGGGATCTGCTATAGCCATAGGAGCCTTCTTCACTAAGCTCAGCCTGCCAGAGGACCTCTCAGGAGGTGTCTGTCTATCTCCCTGAAGAGTCCAGCTGTAGTCAGGGTGACATCTCAGCCTAGGAGTCAACCAGCCTCAATACACAGCAATCAATACAGTCAATATCCTGTGCCAACATACACCCAGGAGGAGAGAATAAGTGGTGACCTGGGGAGAAGCAAAAAGAAAAGATGTCCAAGGGCTAAGAAACAATTTGGATCTGAATTCTGCTAGTGAGGAAAGCAGGGGAGACAGTGGCTGAAAAGCATGGTCAGTGCTACAGCGCCATCATCATTCGAACAAAACACTGCTGAGAAATGCTTTAAAATATTGCCAGTGAATTGAACTCGTAGACTCTGGGAAAAATCAGACAGTGAAAATGCTTTTCTCTCCAAATTCTCTGTCTTTTCTGTAAATACACCCCTTTCCTCATGCCAGGCAGCATAGCAGAGGTGTCATAGACATCAAAGACATTTCTGCTGGCTGTACAACAACCAGAGAGTCCATCTTCTCAGAGGAAATATTCAGAAGGACCCTCCAGATGGTACACATCATTTTCCACTGCTGTAAAGTGAGCTATGAAGCAGAACAAAATGAACTCAATAGGCTGAGGGATCTGGCTCCTTATAGCAAATTTGTATTTGAAGACACTGCTACACAGATTGATGCTAAAAAATGAACAGATCAAACCTGATGTCCCTGGATCTATAGCTCTGAAGAAATATTTCCTTTCTGGTTTCTTGAACATGACCTTCACAGAGGAAAATGAGAGCAACCATGAACTTAAACCAGTCAGGCATTTTAATGCTAAAAACTAACACAGCTGTATTTTCAGAGATGATATTACTTTGTTGTATGTTCTCTGATCACTTTTAATTTTGCAGGGTGACCCATAAGATACCACCAATTTCTCCTCAGATTTACTGGAAGAAAATTGTTTTTGTACAGGGTACTCTTGCAGTTTTGGAATTGGATCATAAGTCCTGGCTCAGCAAGAGTGAAGTTCTCTCTGAGGAACAGTGAATCTCTTTTCCTTTCAGTTTTTAAGACATCTTAGACTGACACACACTTGGTGGAATATTGACAATAAACCATATCTATGTAGAAAATAAATTTTCAGAGGATTTTCGGATTTGGTTTTAGGCCAGTTAGGCACAACTTTTGAAAATTTCAAAATTATCTGGAAGAGAAAGTTTTAAGAAAAATATCTCATACCAACTGAAATGTCTCTGAGAGAAACATTTGATTATGGTTGACTTTTTCATTGTACTGAGAACACAGAATGAAACACATCATAAGAACATTAAACATGCAAAATTATTTTGAAAGGAAATATTAGATGCTGGGGGCCAAAATTATAAAACAGGACATTTTGGCAATGTCAGAATATTCCTATCTGCCAAAATTTAATTTCAGCAAATATAATAGGACTGTGCAAAGCATTTTCATTTCAGAACATCTGTATTTTTAAATTGTACTATTTTTTTTTTCTGGCCAGCAGTAGCATAATAGTGATTCTAAGAATATATGATTAATCCACCTGTACCTGCACATCTTCCTAGTGAAGAGTAAGAGAATGTTCTTGAAATCAGTTTCTATTTTGAGAGGCATTGAAAGAAGTTTCAATTAAATGCAAAAGAGTTCCATTTAGATGCAATTAAAATAGTCAAGGAATTATAAAATGTTTTCTTATAATGATGCAAGAATATGATAGACACAAGAGTTGACTCAATGAGTTCTGTTTTTAATCTTGGCATCAAAAAATGGGACTGATGCCACCTTATTTTAGTTATTTAAACATTATTCCAGGGCTATCTGTCTGTAGTTACTGAGAGGAGAGAAGCACTTCCAATGGAAGATTAATCCCGACCAAAAATAGGTGCCTAAGGTACGTGAGATAAGTTTTCCTCTGTAATTTTATGAAGCCTGAGTGAGGTGTCAGGCTGTGGAATACTGTCACATTTTGGCACAGAATTCCAGTTTTTGCAAAAAGCTGATAATACTAGAAAAGTGAGACAAAAAATACCTCACAAGAAAATGAAAACGATTCATAATAAGTGTTTCAGTAACTTTTGATATTTCTTAGGACATCACTTGTAAAACCTCTGCTCAGAGTGATGTCCCACCCTTCTCCCCCTGTGATAAAAGAAATAAAATGCAAGGAAAAGAGATTTAAAGCAGACCCTCCTCAGAACAGGTCTTGCTGCTTCCACACAGCAGCAGTGAAGGGAGCCCTGGTGATGCTCTCAGGCACCAACCAGGCTGTGCTGATGAATGTGCAGTCAGAGTTCAGGCTTGAGCTGGTGTATCGAGCTTTTACCTGCGTGGTGGTTTGCTCCATACACATAATGAGACAGAGAAGAACTTACATTCACTTTACACAAGATAAGACATGAAAACAAAGAACTTCTGTTTCCTCTGCTTTAGCTTGCAGAGGAATTGCAACCAAAAGGACAGCCATTGTAAGAGCAAATCTTATAACACGATGTGTTTTCCCCCAAAGGACCATCCTAGTCCTTCATTATCTGTTAAGCAAAGTCCTCTGACATGTCTAGGACAGGATTTAAGCATAAATGGTTGTCACATGGATCTCAGTCTTGTGGTATGCTGTAGGTCTTATGGGAGTAGAATGGAAAACTTGTCTTTAAATGAATTTGAGTAGAACTTTGAGAGGCTGCATGGATCTCAAATTTGTCTTCAGGGTATACAACAGTTCGTAAGACTGCTACTTTTTTGTGACATAGCTTTTATGGGGGTAGAGCCAGAATATTAAGCTCATTACTTCCAGATGGAAAGGTTGGACAAGACAAAAATCCTTGGCTTTGGGACCGTGGACAGAGTGGTGTGATATGGACTTGACATATTGAAGTAATCTAGATAGAAGATACAATGTTAGCCAAGGTTGTCAGTTGGATACTTGTTAAAACATTATATGGTTTGTAACAAGGTATTGTGTATCCTTCAAAACCCTCCAGATTGAAATCCTGGAAAGACAGTGGGGAAAATTGTGATTATTTTGCTTAAGTTACTAGAGTTCGTTTTATATATATTAAGAGCTTGGCATCATTTGCCTGCAAGAAATTTCAGGCCAACAATTTATACTGTATGAGCAATGTACATCATGCTAGCAGCACTTAAATGAGTCCAGGTGCTCATTTGTAACTTGGGATCTTGTGTGTTCTTACTCATGGGCTGTACACCGATAATAGCGAAGTGCCTCGAACGAGAATGCAGCTCAGCTATGTCTCAGGAACCACACATCTGTTCACAGACCTTTCTGCAGGAAATCCTTACGGCTACACTGAGGCTTTTCCACCAGGGGGCATGAAAAGTCCGTAAGATTAATCCCTCTTCCACCCTCTTTTGCTTTGCATGTTTTGCCAGGGAAGATTGCTTCAACCCCATTTAGCAGGCAGGAGCCCCATTGTACATATTCAAAATGTGTATTACCTGAGTGCGAAGTAGGAACAAAGGGAGACGCATTACAATGACTTGAGCAGACCTGCACACTGGACAGAGCTATTTCATGTAATTTCTATTGTTCAGATGAGCTGTATATCTGCTCTTGAATACTGTGTGAAAAATGTTTGTTCACACACATTGGGCATTTATGCTTTCTCTGACTTCAGAGAACATATATCAAAAAAACTTTCACTTTAGCATTTAAAACAAACCCATATTAGGATTTTTTCCTTTCATGTGCTTTCACAGTTCCAGTGATGAGCACAGAAGTCTTTCTCAAAGACTTGGATAAACCAGAGGTGACTAAATTTCTAAAAAGTTTTTCAAGACTACTTCAGAGAGGTATAAAACTAATTCCTGTACTACTGTTGTCCAAATGCACTTAAGAAAATGCTTCATCTTACTCTTATGAATACAGCCCCTTACCTCTTTGACTTTGAAGGTAACCTGTCTCCATTAATAAAATTAGTAACTCAATCACTTTATCCAACAGGATTGGTTCAGTGAGTTCCTAAAATTCACTCTATTGCCTGTTCTGTATGCAAAATAAATTGAATACAAATAGGGAGCTCTTTGCTCTAAAGGGAAGCTTTGAACAAGATACATGTTTTGACTCTCAAGGGAACTGTGAAAATTTGGGAAAACACAAGGTATATTCTGTAAGGTAAATAGGTCTATCTGTTAGCCTGTTTCTCTTCAATGTTTGAAGGGTTTCATTCTTATCCATATATTTCATCCTTACCCATTGCTTAGTGTTCTCTGGTTCTACACTCATTGTTGAGAAAGGACTGTTAGTGAAATTGCAATGAAAAGCTGATCATACATTTCCCACGCGTGCCAGCCTTTACAGAAGGTCTCATAAATAGATCCAACGGGACACTGAGAAGCACAGAGGTGCAGTGTATGCAGTCAGCCTGCTGTGCAACAGCTCAAATCACGCACAGGGAATTTTCCAAGGCTGTGGATTAAAATATTAGTCACAGATAGCCTCTCTTTTTTTTTAAGTCTTTACTACTCCACTCTAAGTACTGAGCACATTACAAAAAAAAAAAAAAAAAAAAAAAAAAAAAAAAAAAAAAAAAAAAAAAAAAAAAAAAAAAAAAAAAAAAGAAAAAAAAAAGGGGGGCAGAAGGGCTCAATTTTAAAGAAAACAGTAATAAACAGACTCATGTAGAGTCCTGGGAAGATCAGAGGATGCCATGGCAGTAAGTAATAGCCATTCCACTTTCAGTAACTATTAGCTCTGAAAGTTTTTCAGATGACCTATTGTCTAGAAAGGCTCTAATGTAATTCTTAAAATCTGGGATTCTCTTTTACCTAACTGGCTTCTATTCACATTAACTGAAATCTATTAGATCTCTCTCATTAACTGAAATCTATTAGATCTCTCTCAGAGTTACAGAACTGGGTAACAAATAAAAAAGAAAAAAAATATGGATTGATTAATTTTATTTTAACCTGACAAGACATCAGGAAATTTGACCTGATAAACACTGTTATATAACTTGTTCCTATCTGAATTAAGGCCAATAGCTTGTTCTCAGACAAAGTATATCTTTGCAACAGGGTCTGAACCTGCATTTGAAAATAGGATAAGATGAATGCTTCTCTTATTCATGTAAACCCACAGGTTAATCACAGTTCAGCCACTTAAAACCATCCTACAGTCTTTTTGAAAAAGAACCCATGGCATATGACCTTATTGGGGGAGTTCACAGACTACAGAATAAATGAGTCTATGAACAGAATTAATTTTTTAAATTTCAGAGACAGGAAAACTCCTCAGTCATCCCGAAAGAAATAAAATGAGACATAGTAATAGAGACCAAAATGGATGTGATCAATATCTCTCATAAGCAGGAAATAAGACTGTAAGAACAGTACAGTAAAAGCTTCTTACAAGTAAGTGCTGAAAGATCCTCAGACATTGTTATCCATCAGGTCAAATTAAAAACATATTTACTGTATTTATCACCTAAAATTTTGAATTTAGAATGATTAAGTACAAAGAAAAGAAAACTGGCAACGATGGTCTTTCTTCTGTGTATTATCATGGAAAAAATAGAAATGGATTGAAACACAGACTTTGAAGGTAGTGAAGAACATGTGAGGAGAGGGCTGAGGATGTCCAACAGTAAACTCACGATGTAGTGGTGGGAGTTCAGCAGCTGTGGTTCATGGTTCATCGTTCATGGGGCCAATAACTCTGAACCTTTTTCATTGCAAAGAGGTTCTGGTATGCATGTTTTGGGCACAAAATCCTTTAGACTGAAAAACCCTCATCAGAGTTCCCACAGCCGTGGGGCTCTGCCCTGGGATGGGTATGAAGCTATGTGTCTGGAAACAAAACTACAGCAAAGGAGTCAATGTACACCACATTTTGTGCTTCAGTGAAGCATGGAGCAAAACTCAGCAGACATTTGTCTTGGAGGACCATCATTTACCTCCAAATGGCAAGAGTGAGAGAATAGCAATGCACTGCCAAGGACAGAAGGAAGAGATGGAGTTTCACTGAGCTGTAAAAAGAGATGGTCAGTCCACAGGCAAGGAACCTGTGCTTCTTCACAGTCTGTGTGATTTCATCACGTCAGCTCCCTGGAAGCACATTAGTGTATCTCAACACAGCCTGATGCTTAGATGACACCAGTTTTGGCTGCACTGTGAAACCCTGACACAACACCATGTTCCAGTATCCTCGCACTTCCTGTGGTGCTGCAGGGTAATTTACAGACAGCAAAATTTTAAGAATAAGTGGAAAATTAACTAGGACTGGTAGTTCTTCTAAAAATAAGCATGTAGGACCCAGATGGAAAGCAGCCAGAACATTCAGGATGAGTGACCACAACTACTAAGCTGATTCCCTGGCCTCTGTGGTCCTAGTAGAGGCAGTCCTAGCAGGAGCAGTCTAATCCCCAATGAATCTGTTCCTCTGAAGGATGAGCATGTCAACCAGAAGCAACAGGTTTTCCATGGGAATCACTGAAATTGTGCTGTGTCTTATGCCCACAGTCTAATGGGATGACCATAACAGCCCCCTTGACCCAGAAGATTATGGCTCAGTGGTAGTTTGTAACAGACAAATACGGCAGCCAAGAGATTTAGAAAGATAATTTTGACCCAAGTGATTTCAGACAAACATCAGTGAAAAACTGACACTGAAAGGGTTCCCCTCTACAAGCAGATATATCAAATTAAAAGACACAGTTACTTACAGGAAACAGAAAGATTCTTTCAAGACTTAAAACTTGGGAAAAGCATCAGCCACAGACAGATTTCCTGCAGCTTTTTAAAATATGTTTTTGCAACAGCTGTCTCAAGTTTTGTGGAAATATTCCAGAAGGGAATCCTGTCCCATGACAGAAGGACTGCTTTGATCACACTGATTATAAAAGCAGATACCAAAGGTCACAGTGACAGAAACTTTCTAATTTTTTTCTGAATGTGGAACCTAACATATTAACTGAGACTTTAGCTACTTGGATATGTGAAATTGTTCCTATTCTCACCCTAAAGATTTAAACAACGTTGATGAAATGCAATTTGCAGCCGCCAGTACTCAGAACAGGCTTTTCTTCAGTGCATCAAGCTCAGCTAACTGTGAGATCAGCCTGCCTTTGCTTTGCTGAGAAGGCAGAAGATGTGGGTGGAGTATTCTAGGTTGAAAATATTTTGAGGAAAGTTAAAAAATTTACCTGGACATTTCTGAATTGTTTCTACTTCCCCACTCCTGTTAGAAAACACTGATTACTAAAATATTCCTTTCTAAATTATGAGAATCCACCTTTTCCCCTTTATGCTACATTCTGTCCTGTGTTTTACATGGATCTTTTTCTTATGCCAAAACCACTGACAACAAAATATGTGCATTAAAGGAAGCTTCTCTGCTAGAACTTTCTGAATCTCAGAAACCTAAAATTTTTCACCTTAATGATTTACCCCATACCGTAAGCTTCATATGCTTCCACGCAGAATGAAACAAACCATGGCAATTGGAGATATCCAAGGGACTGAAGCAGAAAGTGTTTTATTTACTTTCAACTGACTTTACACAGACACAGCAGTTTGTGAATCCTGTCCAGAGCAGTTTCTGAGTTATGACCACGCTGCATATTAAGACGGAGAAAGAGAAGTCTGAAAGATCCTTTTATCATTGCTACAGCATATGGAAAGCTAGAGTGAATATCCATCCTTGGCTCTCCTACTTGCATTACAGGTTTATTACTGCTTGCATTCCTGTTTTGTGTGTGAGCTGTGAGACTGTGTACAGCATGGACTAATACAGGATGAGGGAGACAATGAATATCCTGCTATTGCTATTTGTACTTCACAAGCTGGCAACAGCAAAAAGGGTCTATTTTTCAAAGCTGTCAGAAATCTGGAGGCAACAACACTTAGGTGCCTCATGTTTACTTTCTTGCTTGGTTGCTATGTGAGTTTTCTTAGGAAGCTAAATCCTGCACTGGCAAACAAATAAACACTTTGTTCCTCACCCTGATAAGGAAGCCCAAGGGTCGAAGGAAGAAAAGGGGAGCACTGTGTCTTGGTTACAGTTCAGCTTCCCAGACTGGGAGCAAGAGAGCGCAGACTGCCCCTCTTTCTTATCACTTCTCTTGGATTTTTGGGGTGTAGGTTTTAGTGCTGAGGCTGAGGGCCATGAGTGGGAGTGAACCAGGTGAAAAGTTTCCCACACCAAAACCAGTTGCTCGAGAGAGAGATGGTTGTTCCTGGTCCTATCTTTTTCGACCCAAGCAGGATGCAAATAGCCAGGAGTCCCTGCTTCTCTCAGGGTAAACCTCCTGACCATGTCAATCCTGGCATCTTCTGCCTGCATAGATCCAGGCATCACATCTGAGCCTCTCCCAGATATGAAAATTGAGCAGAAGCTGGAAACCATGAGAGGGAGCAATTCCCAAGTCTGCCTGCTCCTCAGTACCCACAGGACGTCAGAGGGCAGCTGATCCCTCCCTCCCATGCCACCTCCTGCTCATTTTCCATGACCATTCGGAAGGCAGCCATTCTCCTTGAGGCACGGAGGCCTCTTGGTGCTCAGAACTGGCAAGTGATGTGGTAGAACACTGTCACTTTGGGGATAGCCTTGGCTATGGTCAGCATTCCCATATGCTTTTCCCTTTGTGAATCTGCTGCTATGCCCCTTTTGGTAAAGGGACTTGGATTCATAAGTCATTTAGGAGCTTTAACATGTTTCTCCCAAAGCAACTGGCCCGAGGTCACAGAGGAAATCTGTAGCAGAACTGGGAAATAAATCGAGATCTGAGTCCCAGTCTGGAACCTCAGACACAAAACTACCATTTTTCATAGGAGTCTTAAATATGTGATGAGTTCTTTTATAATCATATAGTTTCCTTTCCAATGCCTAAAGTTTTCTTGCTGCAATCATTAAACTGCTAGCTGTCCACTTTTAACAGTTCTGCAGGAATTCTTTCATGTCAGTAGTGTTTGATAATAGGCCACATATGAGGTTCCAAACTTACTTTTTCCATTATTAACCTTTCATTTACTGATATTTCCCTCAGTATGTTTTGTTCTTATACCGTCCTGCACCATATGTTTATAATCATCTGAAACTTCTGAGTAATCCCATTATTTTTCTATTCCCTCACACATCATAAATGTGGGCTGAGTTCCAGAATAATTTATGCAGGATTAAAACATGGAATTGGCTTCAATGCTTCATCAATGATGTCTTTAGAGTTTATCTCTCAAATTTGTATCCTTTTCAGGGCTAAAAGTCTGGGAGATGGAGATCACAAGCACAGTCACACACACTCACACACATCTTGAATACCAAAGTAAGTGAAAGACGATGAAAAAACAGGATTCTGCAAGGAAAAATACCTCATTCAAAACATATTGAAATCCAGAAGAAGACTTCCTTCCACTTTGCTGTGCATCACACTAGCTCTCTACGTCTAACGGGGAAGCCTGAAATAATTATTGTACTGATGAAGTGTAGGATTGTAGAAAAGCTTTTCCAAAGGGCAGGCACAAGCAGTGAGTGTATGACAAAAAACCAGTTGAGTATGTGACAGGAGAAATAGTAACTGAGAAAAATCTGGAAGCCTAAAGAGAACAAGATTCAGTCTATAAACCCAATGTGTGAGATAGCAGCTAACACCTCTCCGAGTCCATTGGTTTTAATTAGCCCGTTTTCCTTTGCTCCAAAGGAGAAAAAACATCAAAAGTCTTTCCTTCAGAGAGTCCACTGCCTGCAACTCCCAGTGAATGAGCTGGTTTGGCTGCTTCATTCTTCAAATTCAGTGTCAGGCCAAAGGAGTCCCAAAGGCTGTGTGACCAGAGTCACCGAAGGCTTAGAGGTGATGAGAGAGCTGCAAGTGCAGATGGGGCCACGGGGACCCCAAAGCCAAGCACAGGCAAGTGGCAATGGAGGGAGGAGCAAGCTCCGAAGATAATGAGGGAGGACAGGAATCACCAGGAGCAGCACTTGCTGGACGCAGCTTTTGGCAGCTGGCTCAGGACTTACAGTCAATTTTAACAACCATTCTACCAAACCTACTGAACCATCTCCAGCTATAGAGCTGTGGCTTCAGGCGATGGGCCAAACATCCATCATGAAGATAGATGTGCTCCCGTCAGCATGCAGCCTTTGTTCCAGTAGATGAGGTAGGATTTTGGTAAGACAGAAGACACAAATGTAGCATGAAAACCCCAGGTTCCTTCAGACAAGTGCAAGCTTCTGCTTATAAAGAGAAAATCAGATGTTTCCTAGAAACTACCTCTATTCCAACTTTATTATTTTTCTAAACTCCCACAACCAGCATTGTTTTCAATGGTGGGTATTAGCTTGAAATAAAAATAATTTTGGGAGATCTTGGGTGAACACAGAAGTTATTTTTTTTAATTATGAAATTTCATTTCTTGACCAACTCCAAAAAAATGACTTGTTCACTGAACCCTAGTGACTTTCATATGCTTTTGGATATGAAAGAAGAACTGACAACTGTGGCCAAGGATAGGTGAAGGAACATGTTTGGGGTGTGGAAGGAGAGCAGGATTCCTCTTTGTTGCAAATTGACTTACATGTATACAAAATTGTGGCAATGACTTTCTGGGGTGGGACTCAAAAACTGAAATGAGGAAAAAAAAAAGATTGGTGCATAGAAATAAATGAAACAAGTGGAAAAGGCAAGAGTAGGAAGGATGGTAGAAAATTAATTCTACTTGAGAGAAGAGACAGAAAAATCTTTGGCCACAAGGTCAAATCTTCTCCACAACCCAGGCTGCACCTTAGCAGTGGGACACACTTTGTCTCTTGTATTTCAAGTGAATTCCAGCAAGAGAGAAAATGAGTTTGCAAAAGAAGGCCCTTCAGGAAAATATTTCAGTAATTTGGAGTAGGCTAAAAGGTGTGATGCAAATAGAAAAAGGAGGTGCATACAGATTGGGATAACTGGAATCAGCTTAGCATTGGTCCTAAACTCATCCCAGATGAGAGAGGTATCTTACAAGAAAGAAGGTTTTTATTTTGCAACTGAAGAATATATAGTAGTGACTTCATATGACAGCTGTAAATGTCACTTTGCTTCATTTTGTAATTTCTCAGTGCAGGACATCAAAACCAAAAACCTTTTAGCCCAGTCTCCATCTGTATATTTTTTGTTTCTGATGGGAAATAGTCTGTCCCTACGTTTATTACATGTTACTTATGGGCCTTTCCAGTCTGGACTGAAAACTTTCACAGCACACTCCTGAAGACACTTCACCCCTTGTGGTGCCCTTCTGGGCAGTGGAACTGAGTGTTACCTGATGGGAAGGGGTTGTGCCGCAGCATTAGGATGAGAGGCAGTGACAGGGTGCCGGCAGAAAGTCCGGATAACAAGGATTAATCAGGCAGTTCCAGAAGGATTCATAATGATCTGATGCACAGGGCTAGGGCTGCAACAGCTCATTCCTCTATTTTTAAAGAAAATGAGGTCTCCAGTCCTCTGCAGAGGGAGGAACAACATCTGTATGAGAAAATTAAATGGGCCAAGGACTGTGATTTTTCCCTGAGGCCATCTGGCATGGCATGGCTTACATTCACACCCTTCCAAGACAAGGAAAAGGGTGGTCCTGAGCCTGTGTCACCTGAATTGTGCCCAGGCATTATCCTGGATGGTGTTTGATGCCAAAAACAGTACCAGAGAGCCAATTTAACTCTGTGGATAACTGGGTGAGAGTAGTGGGTCTGCATCCAGGCCTTGGTTAGTCTGCTGATAACATCACTGTCAATTAATCTTACCTTCTTTTTGATTACTGCTTGATACTCTACCTTCCTTGGCAAAATATTTACTGAATAACAACAAAAACAACAACGATAACAACAAAAAATTATTACCTAAATATTTATCTAGAGAAGGTCAGGAGAGCATTGGAACATGTACTTAGACAAAGAAGGTAAGATGACACTGCCTGGATGATGTCAGTATTCTGATTTGGAGAACTGGCATGGTTTTGAACCATTTACTACCCGTAAGCTCGTTCTGTATAGTGATTTTCTTGTGTGCGAGTTAGATTGCATTTAAAGAAGAGTAAACTGTACCCTTGTCTCCCAGAGTGCATCACAAACTTTCTAACTCTTGCAAAAGAAGTTTTTTAACATTATGTTTTTAATAGCCTCAAACCATTATTATTAAACGCAAACTGAAATTACAGCAATGAGTAAAAATAATCTCTTTTTTTTGAAAACCAAAAGTGCAAAGCTGCAAAAATGGTGAATACGTACTCTGATCACTATAAATTAAAAAAAAAAAAAAAAGGGGCAAATACTATGCTTCGAACTTATCAGTGACAGTGCAATGCAGACAGCTCCCACAACTCTGAACATTACAGACTACAGCTGTTGGTGGCTATGGGTTTTCTGCCTGATGACCTTTTGGGAATCTGAAGAGCTGGAAGAAATATTGTTGCAGTGATTAAGTCATATTTGGGTTGGAGGGGTTTGAGGTGAGCACTGCTGTGGTCAGTGCCTTGTGAGAAGCTGTGGCTTGGGTTCTTGAGGACCTTGCATTTCCAGTCTGATAGTTCTTTGGAGGTCTGCGGATCCAGACACAGAGCCACTTGAGGCTGCAGGATGAGAGAGAGTGGGAGGGAAGTTTCAGTACAGCTTGTTTTCCATAAGAGTGGCTTGTCTGTTCAGAATCACGTTAATCTCCCCGTCCTTTCCCACTGACTCCTGGGTCATTGCAAGGTTTCTCTGTTGACTTCCTGCTCATGGAAACACTGTTCTCTGCCAGTTCCCGGGCTGCATTTTCATGTTTAGCTGCAGTTCTGAAAAGTTGTGATTTCTCCAACCATTTCATCACCCTCAGATTTTGCAAGACATTTTGATAAGGGAAATGTACCCAAAAGCTGCTTTGTTAAATCTTGCTTATAGTTCAAAAAATAACCAAGGGTTTATTTTTCCTCCAGTTTCTATCACAAATAAACAATTTCTGTCTTAAAATGTCATCCTCATAATCCCTCATCAGCCTCAAGGGGGCTGAAGATAATAAGTCCTTTCCAACCTATGTTCATATGCCTGAAAGCCCTGTTGCAATGAACAATTTTTGCATTCCAAAGGTCTTTGCAGCCAACTGCTTCAGGTTGCTGGCTTGATATTTTTCATGTAGGTTTCTGTCACAGAAACAGTGGGTTTGCAAGCTTAGACACCAGCTTTGTCTTTATGTGCAGGAAGTGTTGAGACAGAATGAGGGCAGGACTATTTCATGAAATAGGGAAGCAGGCACTAGCTATTCTGGGCAGGTAGGTGTTCTGGCCACTGACATCTCTGCAGCTGTAATTCAACATTGAAGAATTTGTCACTGATCCAGGAGCTCAGGGAACAGGGAAAATGATTGCTTACGAGGTCTAAGGGGAGCAAAGCAAGATATTTTCTGTTGTTAGCCACCTGCTGTTTTGAGACTGTGGGAAAATTTAGCCATTTATTCTGGAATAAGTGAAAAAGATATAGTGCAGTGTTAACGGAGCTTACATGTTCATTTTCTAGGCTTTTCAGGCACAAGGCTTGTGATGAAATACATGAAGTTTGGAAATTCCTGCTGGGTCCACTTGCAGTCAATATGACTTGAATACACTGTTAGCTGGTACCTGTGGTACAAGGAACACACGTTCCATGGCCTTGCACTAATGGGTACTACAGGATGGACTTTAAAATTTCCTCCAAGGTACCTTAAAAGCAGTTCAGTACATGATCAATGGAATCATTTTAAATGTTCTCCATAAACTCTTTTATTCCTAGTTTCTGACACCCTTAATGGAGGACACCAGGCAAAGTGACCTATGTTGGATCTGGAGCTTTGGAGGGGAGCAGGAGATTGGAGGCAGAAGATCCTGCAGCAGGAGGAGCATTAAGGGTCAAATGCGGGGTGTGTAGCAGGAGAGTTGTAAAAGCTACCGGGTACTGCAGGGTAGTTAGAGCACAGCCCAAACAGAGTGCACAAATGAGGGGAGATATGGGGAGGGTTGTAAGCAGGGTGAGGGGGAAGGGATGAAAATAGTAGGGCTGAGATACATAAGTGTATGGGATAACAAATGGCAAAGTTTCTGGTATTGTAGTCAAGGAGTTGTAAGATTTCCCTGAGTAGACACAGAGGGCATGGTAGGTGTGACTGGTTCCAGCCACAGTCCTGCCATTCATGAGTCTGTAACTGGTTTTCTGGGAAGTCATGGTGTTAAATCTGGCTTTCTGGACTAATTCCAGCAAGAAACATCTGTGTTTCAACCTATCTGCAGCTAAAATTTAACTGTGAATTTTACAGCAATTTGAATTTATAATCAAATATTTGCAAGTCACAGACATTACGTAATACTTATTGCACAGTAGGAAGTAATGAAGATATCAGGAACAGGCTGAGACAATCTGGGCAGGCTATTTGAAAGCCATAGTGATACAGTCTGTGCAATCAGACGTGGTCTTAATCTTATACCATGGCAACTACTATGGAGATGCTGATGACATCTCTGTGCTGTTGCCAGGGCTCATTCTTGCCAAAACGCCCCTTGTTGCCTGTTGGAGTAGCCCATGCCCTGAGAACCTAGGACAAAACCAGGCAATGCCATTCTTCACTGGGATTGCAGACCACGCTAGAATGAGACTCAGAAGTGCATTGTTCGAGCTTCTGTTGGCAGAGGAAGATAACTGAGCACAGAAAGTGTGTACAAAAGAAGTACACCTGAGAGCTCCAATATTTTACAGTTTCACTGCAGAAAACCCTGCCAATAATAAGGTTTTGTTTGAAATAGCAAGGAGGTGTTTTCAGTTGTGTGAACTATGTAAAAACCTCTGGATGCAACTTTCTTCCCTATCTTGCTTTGCATAATATGTGATGGATGGCATGTGTACTTTTTCCCTGTTCTCTAACTGTTTGCCTTGACCCACAGGCTCTCCATATGATGGCAAGATACATTTAATTGAAATAAAAGGCATTTTCACACTCTAGGTCATAGACTAACTCAAATATAGTGACAGAGAATATATCTGAATATCTATCCAAGTCCTATAAGTTGAAGTATTTTAAAGACAGAGATTAATCCTTCCTGCCTAGCAGATGGATGCTTCGTGAAAATAGAAAACAGAGGAAAATCATCTTCATGTTTCTACGCACTGCGTAACACCTAGAACTGGGTGCTCCTTTCTGGGACTGCAGCACCCTCCCCACTTTGACATTTCCCCATCTCTCTTCTGGAGCAACTTCTGTTGTCAGCTCACCCTCCATCACTGCCTTCTCCAACCTTACAGCCATGGAAACGTCTTTGTGACTGCAGAACCAGTCTTTTGGACCTAGCAGAGCATCAATGGTTTTCTGTGAGAGAGTAGGATTGTGTCTTCTCAATCAACATTTTTGCAGGGTTTTGTCATCTGAGCTTCCTCTGGTAGCACATGATGGGAAAGGCTAGATGAACTTTAAATGATATTCCTGTGGACAAACTGAGATCAGAGATTACTATCTCACTATGGACAAAGGTGTTGTGTCTGAGCCCTAGAAAAGGGGTTGTGGAAGCAGTTTCCTCCTAAACATTTTAGGATGATTTTAGTTCCTCATTGTGGTTTCTTAATGGATCTGAATGATATGAACCCATTTTTTCCTAGTGCACTGCTTAGGATGACTCTGTGGCTATGTCTGTACTAGCAGGGGAACCTGAACATCTGCTCATTTTTAATTTTTAGAGCAGTCTCTGGTCTTCCCAAGCAAACCTCAGCCACTCTTCAAAGTTTAGCAAGGACTAAAGACTGTTCTTGATAGGCAGTTTGGATGCCATGCTTTAGAGGCTGTGGGAATTCAATACAACAGACATGGCCAGGCAGGGACTCAGAAAGAGAAGATGTGCTGTAGCCCTGCTTAGTCCAAAGATACCTGACCTCTAGGAGTGGATCTTACCAGGGTTCAGTTAAAAGTGAGTAATAATGTGCACAGCACTGCAAACCTGAGCTGTTTCTCTTCATCCAGTGATCAGGAAAGATGTGGCCCACAGGGTCATGCAGAAAAATTTGCAGGAGTGTGAAACCAAAACTATCCCAGTGATGTCCTGGCCAGCAGAGGCCCCTCAGAGCTGGGTGGTTTGAGCTTTCCTTTCCTGTTTTCTGTTCAATCTCACTTGGTTGTCTGGGCTCCTACCAGGTACTGAAAGTTAATTTGGTCCTGGATAAAAAAGGGATGTAAATAATGTAACACCAGCACTCCTGTTATATCATCAAAGCATTATGATACTGATGACCTGCACCATGTTATGACTTATGACTAGAGTTTGTTAGAGGCCAGTTGATACACAAAAGCACTTAAAAATAATTTTAGAATTTGGCTTGTGCAAATGTTAATACAATTTTGGAGCTAGATCATGAATTTTGTCCTTGGAGTTTGTCATTGAATGTATGACTAGGGTTCTTCTGTGATATCATAATGAAAATAACAGCAGTGTCACTGTAGTCCACGGCATTGCCGAAGACAATAGGAAATTTTTTTAACAGAGGAAGACAGTCAAGGAAAAGTTAGACATGTATTCTGTTATGCAGAAAATGTTCTCATCTCAAAAAGCCCCATGGCAGCAATTTAAAAAAAATAAAGCCCTAAAAAAAACACCCCACCAAAACCAGCCCAAAATCCCAAGCCAAACTAGGAAGCACTGGCCGCATTGAGAACTAAAACATGCAGTCGGCTGAGGAATAAAATACCATTATTCAAAGCATCCCTTTTTAGTACTGCAGTACCTCTGAGGTGCGGGGGAAGCAAAAGAAAGTAAACCAATCTAGTTTTTCATTAATATTTTTAGTATCATATTTTAGTTCAGAATTTCAGGGAAAAATAAATAATTTGTGGAATTCTTTGGATTATTATATTATATGCACATACCTGTTTTATTATTAAAAAGGAGCCAGGCATCAGTAGCAATTATTACAAATACATGGATCCAGGTAATGCCTAGATAAAAGCTACCAGAGGAAACATATAATAATGGTTTTTCTCATAACAACAAGAGGACTACAGAGAGGTATAAATTTTTGCCCATGGGATACTCCAGCACAGAGATGCGTGAGCAGGTTGGTGGGACCTCACAGGCAAACCAGAGTGCTGCTCTCTGGTGTGCAGCAGGGGCACAGCAGAAAGAGGAGGATGAGACAGAGGGAAGGACATCGGTATGCACATCCATCCACATGGATCCACTTTTTTTTCACTGCTGGCTGGAACACTTCACAATTTCCATAGCTGGGAAGACATAGCCTTGAAATTATTATGTATTTACTAATCTATCTACAGTACAAGGTTGAGGACTAATGAGGAGGGAACCCATGCACCTGTGGATAAGTCTCTTTTGGAAGGCTTTCAGGATCCTCTGCTGACTCTGTTCGAGACACCAATCTTTGAAACTGTAGACTGGCAGTTTGCCTCACGTGAATGTGAGGACATTGGGCATTCTTGTGGCAATGAAGATGGCAAAGCCACACTGCTTTATGGGGTATTGTCATAATAGGATTATTAAGGGAGATGATAATAAAATGGTTGTGATTGTATAAAACAATCCCTTTATATCGTGCCCACCAGAAGGCTTCAGCCATGATATATTTATCTGTTAGCATACTTCTGTGGGTGCAGAACTTTTATCATCTCAGTGCAAAAATGGAAGACCAGTTTTGCAACTGGTATCCTAGCTTGTCCAATAGCACAAATGGAGAGAAAAATCCTAAAATGAAAACTTAAATCAGCTAGGTTCATCCCAAATTACATCTCAGTACTTAAAAATGCTTCACCTTTTTGTTAAAGGAGTCAAGTCCATATTAATCTTCTCCAGGTACCTCAGTTTTGGTCCTCAGCTCCCAGCTGCCTCCCTTTCAGCAGCACTGAGAAAGGCAGTGGTTAAATCATCCCTGTGCCCTGAAAGAAGGCATAAATTAAACACTGTTCCACTCAGCCCCCTCTCAGCCTACACCCTACAGAATGGGTTTCAGGCAAAATGTGGCTGTTCCCTGTCTTTTCTCCCACACCACTGTCCGTCCTGCTTATAGAGCACCTAAGAGGTGCATCCCATCCTTAGCTCATTTGTGGGTTTGTGCAGGACCTGTGTGGGAGGGCGGAGGGAGGAGCTGGAAGGAGGGCTACCTCTACTCAGACCGTATGCAGGCAAAACCAGCCACACCAGCTGAAAAGTGAGCACAAAGGGATTGTTCTGGCAGGGCTATTTTTAGCTTCATCTGGATCATATTAAGTATTCACAGGAGTCCAAGACTCCCTTTCTCCCACTCAGTGATGCTACAAGGCCAGATTTGATCCTTCCAAAAGACGTATGAAGAAGAAAAAGCAGTGACAGCCTTGATCCAAAACAATTGCTGTAACTAATGTGTTGTCAGTAGTGACAAATGAGGAGGAAATATGATTTTTTCAGCTGTGAAAAAAAGGAATGGTCTAGATTCATTGCTGAGCTGTGCTGTGGCTCCTCAACTCCACAGCAGCATCTAGAAATGTGAATCCTGAACAGAAGGGATGCTTGAGTCCCAGAGGAGCAGGATTTTAGCCACATCCTTCCTTGTTCACCTGTTTTCTATCATCTGTATCAGTCAGTTTTCTATTAAGTAACTTGGATTTGACAAATCATTCTGATGCCATGCTTTGGAACTGGAACAGAACTGCCTTTCCCAATAGTGCAGGTCACTGTTTTTCTGCAAACCCATTTTCTTTCACTGAGCAGGAATCTTTCCTGTGTCTCTATAAATACTTTTTGCCACCATACTAGACTATATTAATTAATAATTCTGTATGGTTGGAGCTTGGTAAGATGCACATGGATTTAGCAGACAGAATGACTACAGAGTAAAGCAGAGAGAGAACAACTTTTTCTAGCACAATCAGATATTGCTTTTTTCCCTATGACAGGGTAATGTGTTACTTATTACCAGTAACGAAGGAGAAAAAAAAAAGGAGCAGAAAGAAAGCAGTGAGCAGAAGAAATTGTTTAAAAAACCCCCAAACTAAACCCAAAACCTCTTGCTCATTGGGCACTGGCCAGTCACACAGTTAACTAGATTGCTACTCTGATATCTGATAAAGTGCAAATGGATTGAAGCACAGGAAGGTGTTCCATAGCATAAATATTTTCTGAAGTGGGAACTCTAGATGCTGCTAACAGACTGAAACTTGTGTAACTAACCTTCAAGTTTCTAGAAACTTGAATATCTTATAATTTTTTGTAATACACCATATTTCCGTAATGCAAAGTGCTCAAAAATAGCAATTAATGCTGTGATTTGTATTTACATAATGGAGAGTATTAGAAATATGAGTGAGGTTGACAAAGATTGGTAGATGAACTGCTTTTCCAGTATCTATAAAGCTGGGATATTTGGCACTTGCTAGGAATGAATATTCCATATTGAGGATTTAAAACTTTCCGTAATTCTTACATATGTAAGTTGCAATTTTGACACCTGCCCTGTAAAGTGCAAGTGTGAGGAATGGACTCACAGGCATAATCATCTTCCATATACTTTTTTGAACATTAATATGACTTTTCCAAATAATTACTCTTTGAATTTTATACATTTTTATACCAGGTGGCAAACTGCAGTGGAATAAACTGCATAGTGCCTTGTTATGTAATGGGAAAGCATGCGATACCTGGCAATACATCCAATAAAATCTACACCTATCACCTCCTCCATATGAGTGGGTTATTTACTACACTTTGTGGGTTGGATCAGTATTTTCTGTCTGCAGGTTTCATGGGCTCTGTCTTCATTGTGCACACCAATTTGCAGCATTCCCTCATGCCAAGACACTTGTATGTGGTTTTATCGAGGGTGACAGTGATTTATTCAAAGAAAAATTTCTGTCTACATTTCATGGTGAGTTTGGCAATCATTTCTTTTCCAAACTTGCCATATCCTTCAAGAAAGAGGAATTAGGTTTAAGAGGCTGTGCAGCTGTTTGGCATCTGATATTCAGAGCTTATTATTATTAGTGATTTGTGATCTCTAACCAGTCAGATCATTTTTTCTCTAAACATTTTTTACTTTATTTTTTTCACAGGGAATGTAAAACTTTCCTCCTTTAAAGTCCAATGAGGGGAGGTGAAGACATTTATTTTTCAAATGTTAATAAAATGAACTTTATATTATTATTTCAATGACTGATTAAAAATATTATTTATACCATACGAGTGCTTCCATGCATATTATAGGGTGTTTCATTTGTGATCCAGATGAGATAGAACAGTTCCCTTTCACTTTGCAGTCCTAAAGAATGACTCTAAATTATTCACAGAACCTTATGCAAAGTAAACAGAAGTACCTCTGAGTAACCTATACGTTTATGGTTTTTCATTCTATGGAAAAAAGAGATTTCTCTTTGCAAAGATTTTGGGAAGTCCTGTGGCTTGTTTGAAGTGGGAGGTCACATAACTGAGCACAGTGATCTCATTGGTGTTACACTCCATGAATCTATAATGAGCTACACTATGCACAACAATCACAGGCCCCATTCCACGGGTTCCAATGGCAGTGAACCCCCTTAAACTGGTGGAGGACTTCGCCCAATATCCCCTCTTTTTCTGCTTTCACCAGAACAGGCAACTAAATCTTGCTAATTGAATTGTCCTGGGCAGGTTCTGAATAAGCCTCCGCATGGATTTTGTTGATGCAAATCAATGAGTTTGTCCTGGTTTTGCAGAACAAGCCCTGCATGCTGAGCTGTGCCAGGCTCGGCACTGGCCATGAGCCATGATGGGAAATGTGGTCGTGGCACTGAAGGTCAACAAAGTCAGCAATCTCTGCTTTCTAAGGAAACCTTTATATGGCTGTCCGGCACCAGAGGTCAGTGCCATCAACTGTGTTATCTGAAATCACATCTCATTCAAACATTTCTTTTCCTTAATATGGATCTGAAGCGATGTTTCCTTTGTCATGTGTTTCCTTGGAACCTGCTCATGCTGGAGCCTCGAGTTGGTATTGGGGCCATGTACTTGGGCCAACAGCTTGCCACAAACTGCATTTGGGTAATATTAATTGCTACAGATAATAGCTTATTTTGCCCTTTAATACTTCTTTAATCTGGAAATCCTTCAAGAACTATAGCATTGTTACTGAAGTATGAAAAGGATCTTGAGGAGCGTTAACTTAATTATTCTGCAGGTGAATAAACGTGGCAGACCCCAGGGTTATGAAGCAGTCTCAACTCCTAGTTGCCTTCCATAGCCACTAGAAAATGTTATGTAAAAGACACCAGGTTAAACTAAAAAGTCTTATTAAAAAGTCTTTTTGGTTGCATTTACATCATTCTGCTGAGTACAGTAAGCTTTCACTGAAGACTTTTGTTGTATCAGTATGCCCAAAACAATGATTGTTGTTTTAAGAATCCTCATGGAAATCTGTGCTAAAACTGTGATTTTTCTATCTCATTTTTTGTCTTTTTCCCTTCTTTTCCAGGACTCTCTGTTCTGTAAAATGCAGAGGAACTTCCAAGATGAGTCTCACACTCAGAGATATTCATGATACTCCCAGGTTGCAGCCAGTGGGCTTTTGGCCAGTTATCCCAGCCCACAGAACTGGCAGAGTATACTCAGAGCTCTTGGCCAGGAACCCAGAGCCATTCCCAAAGTAGAAGATTAGTCCTTAAAAATGGTGGTCTGGCCACCACAGCTGAGGAACAGTTTCAGTAGTATGCTTGTAAGAAGCAATTCTCATTTCCATCAAAATGTTTTCTGGCTAAAACTTATTAGATTATGGTTGGAATAGGGTTTGTATCAAGTGTTCAGAGACAGCCTAGGGTGACTATTAGATACGGTCGGGGAACCCAGCAAACTGATTTCTACTACTGGCATATGAGTATTCATGAAAAAAATAATCTGAGTTTTCTGTTCTTTCAGTTCCTGTGTTTGTCCAAAGTGAGTGATTACATGGATGACATTTAAAAAGCACCTTGAGACCTGCAGAGTACTAGTCTAACAGCTGGGTGTTATTATTGGTCTGTTCAGTTGATGTTTTATACTATAACCATAGCAATGCTATATCTGAATGACTTCCAAAGGTAAAAATAAACAATGTGGTTATTTAACGTAATTTCTCCCATAAAGGGAGGTGTGTATTTTTAGTTCAGGCCTAAAAAATATTAGCAAAATCCAGATTGGAAGGATAAGCAGAAAGGAAAGTATAAGGAAAAAGGTTGGATTTGGACTGAAAAGTGAGATTTGCATATCTCCCACTGGAATTAATTTTATTATTCTGACTTATAAATCTTACCTTATGTAAATGAGTTTCAGTGATTGAGAGGTTTCCAGAGAAAGGAGCTCCTAGCAATGGTTAATATCTTGATGGGGAGAGAGTCCATTACATACGTTAATCTCTGTAGGCGAAAGGAAACACAGGGGTTCATCTTTTATACGTCATGAGTAAATGTTTAACACTGTGGGGAAGGCTTCAAAAGCTGAAAGAAGCAGTTGGTAGGAAGGCTTGACATTTGACCAAGGACAGCTGCAAAATCTTTTTGTCCTGTTATGATGAAAAACAGTTAGAAGGATTTACCTGAGACCACAAACCAGTGCTTTGGCAGGTTTTTAACACCATTTCAGAAAAAGTAAGTTACAGTTCTATGTTTATTCTCTTGTCCTGTATTTCCTTGGCGTCAGTTTTAAAGATTCTTAGAATTGTGGCATAGAGTCACCCCTACTTCTAGATCCATCAGGCTTAAGAAAAAAAAAAGGTACGTGATGTCCCTAGTGATGTATCTGATTTCTCTCGCAGTTGTACCTTCATAGCTCCCTTGCCCACCGTATCCTATGAAAATTCATGATGTTACAAGGATAGCTCTGTAAAAAGTCCTTCGAAGGAAGGATGAGGAACTAATCCACAGAAGCTACATCTATTGGTTCTATATGCTAAAAGTATTTGCCCCTGGGAGTGATTTGAGCTCAAGGGGTGCAGAATGGTCACACCCAGGCTGTCCAGAGCACACTGACCACACACACACAATATAGCACTTGCCTGTGGATCTCCTCTGTCCCTGTGTGGTATCTCAGTGGCAGTGAGACTTGATTACCTTATAACTTTTATCAGCTTATGGAGTTAAAAATAATTTTTATGCTGTCCTGCAGCCCACTAGAATAGCATTTTTATGGCATGAGACAGACACTGTGCTGCATACCTTAGAGCATGACAGCATATGGAAGTGCTTGAAATATCCAAGCACCCTGGCTGGAGAGGGTTACAGGACTGTGTAGAGGTCCAAGCCAGATACATTTATCTGTTCTGCCTACTGGTAGCAGTCTGGAAGCACAATTTTCCCAAGAAATGCACCTGATGGTTTCTAATGGAACTAACTAACCCATTCCTGAAGGAAGCCTGGATGTGAACTGCACTGCATTTGCACAGGGTAGGACTGCCATGGGACCATGATGGATGAAGGAAGTGGAGACATAGGCATTTGAGAGTACAGACACATCCAGATGAAAAAAGATATGTACTCATCAGCTGAGTGAAGTTACAAACACATTTCACAGTCTGGGTTCTGCAAAGGAGTCCATAGAGACAGAACAAAGACAGTGCCCTGAAGCAGCCAGTGGGACTGTCCCAAAGAGTCTGTGGAAACACAGGAACTTCAGCTAAAAGAGAGAATGATGCCAAAGCACCCAGTCCTTTGTTTGTTCTTCTACACATGTGACTGTTTTTTGCTTATTACCACTGATGTCTTAAGCGTCAAACGCCAAGAACGGAGTCTCTATAAACAGTTGTTTTGGAAGATGAAATATATGTGGTCAGTTCTGTCTTTGAAAAGTTCTTTTGATGTGCAGCTACAGCAGCAAGTAGGAATCTGCAGCTGCAAGCGGAGGAGCAGAAAGAGAAAATCCAGATTTTATAGATTTATTGATTTAAAGCAAATTCTTTGATTCAACATTGCAGTCAGCTCTGTCAGATGTGCAAGTCACACTATGTGAGTGAAGGCTGAAGTACTGATTCTTGCTTAGAGTTATTCTAAAGGCAGTTGTCGTCACTTCTGCCACTTCAGTACACTAACTTCTCTCTCAGCTGTCGTACTTGAGCAGTGAGGTAAATCCAACAAGATTCATCCAATCCTGGGAAAAGTGGCTGGGTCAATGGGCTGAGGCCAATTGTATGAGGTTCATCAAGGTGAGTCCTGCACTTGGGTCACAACAACCCCCGCAGTGCTACAGGCAGGGGAAGAGTGGGTGGAAAGCTGCCCAGAGGAGAAGGACCTGGGGGTGCTGTTCAACAGCAGCTGAACATAAGCCAGGAGTGCCCAGGTGGCCAAGAAGGCCAATGGCACCTGGCCTGTATCAGCAACAGTGTGGCCAGCAGGATCAGTGACCATTGTCCTGCCTGTAAATCTCATCTTCAAAATAGACAGAGCCTCCATCTGAATGGGCTTCTTATTTTCGGCATCATAAGGGGTTATCCTTTACAGGTTTTTACACCCAAGGTTTTCCTGGTTTAGACGCCTAATTCCAAAAAACAGTTAATAGTCATTAAAACAGCATACAGGATGGACTAAGTTCTTGCAGGTCAGCTGAAATTCAACTCAGTCTCTTCAGCATTTCCTGCTGACAGAGCTGGTGTTGTACCCCTCTGGGTGTTGATCTGGGAGCCCACTCTTCCGTGCTCAAGCCTTGTGATTGATTGTGCAGGCAGACTTGATAGATAATTTTTGTCTTCTGATTCTTGTAGCCTGGGACATATCTGAATATAAAGATTTGCAACACTGAGAGTTTGTCCATGCAGCTGAGAGCAGCATCCTGATAGGCACTCCAGTCACAGGTCATTAGTCTAGGGGGCATCTACTGTGAAGTTGTGGGTTGACTTGGCTGGCCACCAGGTGTCCAGCAAGTCACTCCATAAATCAAAGACAATTTAAGGAAGCACCACGGTCCAGCTGGCTCTGGCAAGATCTTTAGTGTTGGCAAAGAGCAACACACTGAAAGTGGCAATACAGAAATGAAAGCGTAAGTGAGCTGGTGCTGGGGCATGTACACCTTAACTTGTTAGTCTACGGGCTTGATGCCCAAATACCTCTTGAGATATAGTCCTGGTGACTGTATTGTTGGGTTGTATTAATTCTCTCATTGTGCCCAACATGCAGTGTGTAGGATGCACGTGACCTTGCCTTGCTCATCTTTTTTTTGACACTAAGAAATTTGAAACAGGCATTCAACTCCACACATATTTTATATTCCTAATGTTTCAGGGAAACATGGGATTACAACTTACACACAGCTAAGCTTTCTTTACTCTAACGAATAAAGAAAACAATTATTTGCCGATGTGGCCTACTTAGCAGGAAGGTCTATGCTCAGCCAGTGTAGTGGAATTGTACTTGACTAGTGAAAATGTAAAGCAGCAATCTAAACAGCAGCTTCTTCCACACAGTAATGCCACAATTAACAGAAGTGTTTCTCCATTCCTCTACAACATAGCTGCTTGTGAAGCCCACTTATAATAATGACATCTGATGACTTGCAGGCCAAACACAAAACAGTTATTCCACACTTTTACATGAAGTAGAAGATAATTATTTTTGGAATTTTTATTAAAAGACCCAGAAGCTGCAGTAGTTTATGCTTCTACTGACGCAGATATATCTGAGACATCAAAAATGGTGGATAAAGGAGCAGTTCAGTTTACATTTTCTTTCCACTCTGCTACTGCACAGAGCTGGAGAGAGCTGAGTCCCACTGCTCCTACAACGTGATATTATCCTTACAGCTACTTGTGTCAGCCAAGTCATATGGACCATGCATTTGAAGAATGACCTCTGTTTGGCTTATATTTTCACAAAATTTTAAAAACAACAGGATCATTTCCTTTTGTTTATCTATTCCCTTGTTCAAATAAAAGAACTTGAAATAATATGAAACATGTCGAGTTTTGTTATCAGTTGGACTAACTTACATAGGCATAGAACTATTCTAAGTATTTAGAGCCTTTAATTAGTATGTTTTCATGAACGGACATTTCTAATCTCCTTGGACTTTCAAGCAGATGTTTCTGAATTAAAATCATTCTATTTCAAAAGACATCACTGGGCTTATTACAATATTTAAATAATACATTCCTTTTGATCATGGTATTGTGACATACCTCAGACATCTTCATTGTTTGTGCTATTTCTTCAGAGCCCCAATGAAATACGATATTTTGTTGGCACTGAATCAAGTGGTTATGCTAGGCACTGCTCTATGTTATGCAGTGTTTATTAAAGTCTACCCTATAAGCAATTCAAATCTATTATTATTACACAGGAGGCCTTTAAATTAATTTGTGCTGACAGAAAAACTGCAAACTCTGACCTGCTTCAGCAGTTTGCCTGTAAAAGCAAGAGCAATTTTTCAAATATTATATATAAAAGATTAAAATCTATGTTTTATACTACCTGTTCCACAAATCACATTTGACTGGGGAAAATATTCAACCAGAATAGCATGTGTGACCAGAAAGAGTGTACCAGGTACATCGCAAAGGGACTGGCCACTTCACCTTGGTTTTACTTCAGCTCCCATCTAACCTATACATACAATATTACATACTATTAGAGATGTGAGATTCCTCAACACTGCTGCAATGCAATGTTTAAAAGAACTATTGCCACAACTCTGCTAAAAAGGAAGTGCCATTCCTGAACTGCCATTTGGATGTCTCCATTTTCCAGAGGAAGCAAATCTATTTTCTGAGTAAGAGGAGAAGCGAAAACTTTTAAAAAGAAAAAATGTTTATGTTTATTAGCTACTATCTCTTGATATGCGTCAAAATTCTTATGTGAAAACAAATACACAAAAGGATAAATTTCATCTGAAATAAGCTTAATTCTGTCCCAAGTAATCTGAGCCCTAATTCAATAAACACTTATGTTTTGGTCAGCCTCAGAGGAATTTAGACATATGTGTCAGTACCCTGCTGGAAAAGGTTGCTATCCCGAATCTCTTGGATACTTTTTATTCTGTCTTATTTAGCAGCATTACAAAAGTTGTAGAATTCAGATCTCGAGGCTAGAATGGGCAGAAAGTGCACATATTAAATTTAGTCAAAGGGAGTATTTCACTGCAATAGTCCAGACACCAGCTTGAACATAGAAAAATGTCTCCTAAGATATGAAGGTATCAGTGATATCTGTCCTCTGTGACATGTATTTGTGTTTGCCAATGTATTTTATACAAAATGCATAATTAGCCCTTCAAAACACATGGAACAGTATATTTTTAATTTCTCTCTGCCTTCCTAAAATGCAAAAGAAAAGTATGAACATATACTTTCTGCTACTTCTAAACTTTAGAAATACAAGAAATAGGCAATTTTACTGGAAAATAAGTTAAGTATATCCATCTACCAAAAAGTTAAAAAAAACTTCCTTTACTCAAAATGCTCATTTTTTCAGTCTTTAATAACAACATATTTTAAGCAGTCTGATAAATATCCTTTACTTTGAAAATCTCCCAACGTCCAGTTATTCTTCAAGACCATTCATTTATCAATTTTTCTAGGCAACAGAAGACCCACATTTCTTGTCAGTGAAAAGGGTGTAGAAAAACATATCTTGAGCAACATTTAAAAAAATCCCAAAACCACAGACAATTCTACAGGCTGGGGATTTTAGCTGGTTACCATCAGAGGCTGATTATCATTATCAATAAACTTGGCAAAATGATCTGAAATTATTTAATTTCTTCCTTGAAATCTCACTGGGTCCTTTGTTAACATCAAACTCAGGATGAATTCATAGGGAGTAATGAAAAGCAATTTTGTAATTTATGAACAGAGAGCAGATCCATCCTTGAAACATATGTACAAACACATGGCCATGCCCCAGTGCGAATTTCAAGCAAACAGGACGTTTCATAAGAAACAGTCAGTTTGCTCATTTCTAGAGAACTGGCAGCCACTTTGACTTGCTGAAAGATCCAAAAAACATAATTTAAGTACTGTATTTAAAGCTAATCTAGCTAACAAAAAACAGGGATAAACTTTCCTAGACTAAAATTGTAAATTAGATGCAAATTGACAATAGGAGTGGAACTTTAATGAAGTACAGTATTCCCCACTGCTGAGGAAGTTAATTTGATGGTTAATGACATTCATTTACACATGGGTTCATTTGCTGACTTCCTCCAGTGCAATGGCACTAGCTACCCTGTTGGCAGCTAGCAATCAGGAAGGAGGTTTTTTTAAAAAGAAAAACATCTAAGAGAATTAGGAACAAACAAAGGGGAAAAAATAAAAGGAAAATCAGTGGGACTGACACTTCTGAATCTCCCCCAGTGAGCAATGGAAAGTTTTAAGCAGAAAGACTGACACTTGAGTAAGTATTTCTCTGACTCACTTCTCTAAAAGATGGTTTCTGGGATGCTCTAAGGGTACCCAGTGGCCTGCCTGGTGGGATGCCAGTGGGCATACGGGTTCTGTCGGTGAAGGGCCCTCAACCCTTTGGAGTAAGCTCAGCAAGTTAGAGGAGTGCAGGGACAAAGAGAGGAATCCAGCTTCTAGAGTCAAAAATTCCCAGGCTTTTCCCAAGTTAGCCCAATCATGACCTGCCCATTACAATTTTCTTCCAGCCATTCTATATAAGCCCTAACAATGCATTCAACAAAGCTGTGACCAAGCCCTTAGTCTCTCTTGGCAGAGATCAAATCAATAGCACACCAAATAAATTAACGAGTCAACAATGCAAGTGGATTTCTTACTATATTAATGACTTCACTATAGAAGTGCCCTACTTTATGCTATTTCAATCATCTTCAGCACTGAAGCTCCAACTTGCTCAGCTGCTTGGCTTCCCTACCAGAAAAAAACCCCATAGAATTTATTAATATCTCTGTGAATTACATTGGATTTTGGACTGTTTTCCATGCTATATTATTGTACATAGGGTCAACAGGAACCTACTGGAACAGAATTCACGGCTGGGGAGAATTTAGTTTTTTACAGATGGTAACATCCCTGTTTTGTATTTTTTTACTTGAAGAAAACAAAGGGAAGATTGAGAGAGAGAATAAAAACTAAAAATGAGAAAGAGAAATACTTTTATTAGAGTATTATGAAAACATTTGCCATGCATATTTTGTTTCAAAATATATTAACTGTTGTCTACTAAGATCAGATAAACTACAGCATAAAAAGAGCACATTTGTTTTCTCTGTACTCAGCAGGATTATTCATATTTGTTGTTTCAGCAGATATTATTAATACAATAAATTTCACATATTTCATGTTTGCCAACAGTCCTAAATTAGTCTTCAAAGAAACATCTAAATGAACTTCCACTATAAAGGGAAGAAAATTGTACAGTGCATTAAAAACAACAGAGTGGCATCATAAATAACTGCATGCACATTCATTTTTGCTAGCCCAGTCTGCCCACAGGTCTTTCACTGCCAGGGATCTCTAAATCTGAAGTAGACCAAAGGTGATATATTTGCTCAGGAAGCCCTTGTTTTAACTAATCTCATCTCTTTGATCAGCTGCAAAAGCACAAATCTAAAATCAATGGTGGCAGAACAAACTTCAGCAAACAAAGACTTGCCAGATGGGCAGGTGCTGAGAAATACTAGACTGCAGTTGTAGTGTTTAACTCCCTTACATGGTGATGAAAGAAACACTGTGTGTGTCACTGAAGGTGATGATAATAAATGTAATGAAAGTAATAATGAATCTCCACTGTATGTCTGCAACAGGCTTTGCCCTGGTTCACGCCAAATCAGCTATCACTTCAAATTATTCCTGAACACAGGTGTTTCTGAGGTAAGAACAACAATTTGTGCTTTTTCTATACTCACACAAATTAATATTAAAGCTGGTTTACAAGTGAGAAGAAAGTCAAGACTGCTATTCATGTTTGCTGATAGATCTGCCTCGGGTGGCTGGGAGTTATCATATCTGCCGTCCCTTGCACTCTCCACAAAGAGTTACTGTCCTGTATCAAGGATGACTGAACAGAGTAGGAATTTTGTCCCAAACTACCACAATTCTAGCCCACTCTACAGCCCAAACTGGTGACAACCTCTGAACATGAGAGTTTCACATTCACAACCGGAATATGCTGCGCTCAGCACTCCATGCCTCACTGGGACCTGTCTCTTGGAGACAGTGAAACCGGTTGCAAGGACCTCCCATGGCTTTCACCTAACCAGGTGCATGCACAAACACACCACTATTTGAATTTTGAAAACTCAGGACAGAAGGTTTTATTTAATGTACAATTCTTATGGTAAAAGTCAGAGAAAATGAATTAAAGATCTGTTTATTATATCCATGTAAATATATTTATGGGTAATATTTTAACAAAAAAAAAATCCTTCTGTGATTTAGATGCATAATTATCACAGATAGGAGTCATCCCCACAGGAGTAGGAGTCAGTACAAAAGTGAAGCTGAGCAGGAGTTATTTCACCTAAATCTTGTAATGAAAAGTTAGACTTGGACTCTTAATTGTCCAAGTACCCTTACTGTCAGTGGTGAAGTGGGGAGAGGCAAATCCTACCAGACAAAGAAACTGTTCAAATATAGGCATCTGAGGAAAATGGGGTGAAAGAAAATCAGGAGACTTCTAACTTGACAATATCTCCATCTAGCCGAGGTGACCAGTTGAGCCCACACATTTGTCCTCTAGGTTCTTAAAACAAAAAAGAAAAATGTGTCTTTTTTTAATACTTTCACTGAAGCTAAAAATATAAATGATACTTTGAGGGCAACTGGACCATTTTAGGCTACCATATCAAATAAAAAAAATTCCAGGAAATGTTCCTATGGATTAGCCCTTAAACATACACACCATGGGATGGTTATTTTTCATCCCTGGCATGGTTTTTGGCCTCTGCCAGCATTTTTCCCAGATGATTTCCAAACACCGACTCAGTACCAGAAATTGCCAGGAAGCAATACTGAAAAGTAGTTTGGATGTCGACATCCTGTTGTGGAAGATAAAAAGCATTCAAGAGTAGTGATGTAAACTGTGATATTCCAGCTGGCCTAAGTACCAGGGGGCTGCCCAAGGCACATCTAAATTAGTGATAGCTTTAGAGAAACTGAGGGAAAGCACTGAGAAGCACTAGCATTGCCTATAAATGTACACACACTGGAGTATTACATCCAGTTCTTGTTTCCTTGTTTCACAAAAGAGGTGAAAAATGGGCTGGGATGTGGAGGAGAGCCACAGAAGTTATTGGAAACCTTGGAAAAGGGCCTTGCAATAAGAGAATAAAGGGGTTCAGTCTGTTGACTTTAATAAAAACATCCAGCGATGATTTCAGTGATTACAGTGTGCAAGTATAACCACAGGGAGAAAACACTGAGCAGTAACAGCAGCACTCTCACACAGAAAGGCATAATGAAAGGTGATTGCTGGAAGTGAAAGCCAGACAAATTCAGGCAAAACTCAAACCACATATTTTTACGAGGGTGGGCTGCACTTTCGAAGGAAGCGATGGATTCTCCCAACTACTGATGGCTTTAGATCTTGACTGGACATCGTTCTAGAAGATAAGCCTTAGCCAAACGCAGATTGCTGCACTAACTGGGTTAAATTAAATGTCTTGTGTCATTCAGGAAGTCAGACTAAATAATTTAAGGGCCTTTTCTGGCTTTAAAAACTCTACGGATCTATAAAATGCAACTGCATAACTGTGAATTCTAGTCCAAGAATAACACATTTTGATAAAATAAGGTTTCCATAGTCCAGTGCTGTGTTAGCGGATGCAATTCCAGGAGATCAGACTATTGTTATAAAGTTGGAAATGAATAAAGCATGATGACACGGTGATGTTAATAACAATACCAATTCCCCATGTGTTTACAGGGTCAGTCCATAGAAATTGCAGCAAAGTCAGTGGAATTTTCACACTATAAAATTATTAAGAGAAAATGTGGTTCAGCTTTTCAAACCAGTCTCTGAATGTCATGGATGTAAATTGAAGAATCACTTTTATCTATTAACACTTGAAGGAGGAAGGGGCATTTTTTGGCTATGCTTATTGCACTCAGTTAAGGAGTTACAGGGCACCAGCCCAAGCACTGAAATTCAATCATCTGTGCTATTCATAGTTCTGGCAGTTCCTGGCACAATTTTGCCTTTGACCAAATAATACTTTTCAAAATAACTCCTTGCATCATTCAGGAATCAGCATGGGCCAAGGACTCTCCTAGCAAGCAGCTTGGATGCACCTCTGCATCTTCTGGGAGAGAACAGGATATGGCAACATGAACATTGCCCCACTATCCTGTTCAGACTGTGATTAAGGAAACAATTTATTCTGGCAATAAATGCCCAGTAATACAGATACAGCCAGTGAGTTCAAAGTGTCAACTCCTCTGCAGGGAAAGAGCTGAGCTCTCAACTCCTTCCCTATCTTCTGCTACAAAAACTTTTACACTATATGTATTTTAATTTCACATATGAGTTATATTGTTCTATCTCTGAGGAAAATCAGCACTTAACAAACTGTTCAACTGTAAATGAAACCACAGAACTAACTATTTGAAGTGAACTATCAAGGCCAGATACAATTAAAAGCCAGAAGTGACTACAAATAAGGTAGGTCAATACTTACATTTTAGAATTTTAGACCAAAGAGCAGAATTTGAATCCAAAATAAGAAATCTATTATGCATGCAGAGTTAGGCACTATGGAAAAATCACTCAGAATACATTGAGAAGGGAGACATTACATTATCTTGAGCATAGAAGAGCATCAGAATACCAGCCTCTCCCTAGAATTTAAACACAAGCTATAAGGGAATGCTTCCATTTACTCACAGCTTGGTATTTGCTTTTCAAGGCATATTCCCCTGGTTATTTTACTTCCAGGTATAGCCATTCAAGGCTCTTTCTTTTGTATTACAGCAAGAGGAGGCAGACTAATATTAATATAATAATGAAGTAGCTAGATCTTTTGCCTCATGGGAATATCCTGATCTGGTGACAATTTTGGCTCAGGTTAAGAACTGGGAGAGTTCCTTAACCACAAAGCTACTGGTTACATCATACAGCTGTCCCGCTAAAGAAGCTTTATTTCCCAGCAGGAATACAAGTTTCATGAGGTTGAGCAGGGAGCATACAGGAGAAAATACAGTTACCATCAGGGCAAAGATACCAACCTAGGGCTGGATGCTCAGTGATTTGGTCCCATCTGAGCTACGTGTAAGTGTTGAATTAAATGGGCAAAAGCCCAAGCAGATCTGGAGTGAATAAAACCATGAAGAGAATGAAAAGGAAACATCACACTCAAGGAAAATGCTTAATATAGGTAAAGGCACAATGAATTTGGCACATCCCTTTCCCTAATGCTGTTCTATTTTAAACACCCTATTGTACTGTGCTGTTGATAGCCTTGTGTGAGCCATGCAGGGTTCAGCCAACTCAGCTGCATGATCAGTGAAGAGACAATGCTACCACACACGGGGTTATTTGGATTAGTGAATACCATACGCAAGTAAATCATCTGCCAGATGGCATCGGAAGAAAGCTGCAACTCTCTCACTTTCATTTCTACAGCAGCAAACAATGTTCCGTGTTTAAAATAAACTCTTCCAGATGAGTAAAAGATAAACTTTGTGGTGCTTTTTTCTTGGTCTTCTCTTTGACTTCAGCTTTTTTCCTAAAAAAATTAACAAAAAACCAGAAAAAACCCCATCTACTCTGATTGAGTTACATTAATGAAAAATCCCAGTTTAGACCACCGCAGTACAAAGCTGTCCCTCTAGGCAGCATCAAAATTCCATGCTATTTACTGAACAAAAGGCAAAAATGAAATACAATATTTTCATTCATCAACTTCTGTCAACAAAACCCTTAAAAATGAACACCTACCACATTAATCCATTTCCTGTCATTTTATGGGTTTTCCACAGTGAAGAACTGTGCCATTTTGTTGAAACATGGTTGTTTTCATATTTAATGCAGTTTTAACCCTTTTTAAAAGAACAGCAAGTATCTAGAATCAAACAAACAAACAGAACCCCTCCAAAAAAACCCAAATGCAGAAACAACATAATGGTAATTGAAGTTTTTCAGTTATTCCTTTCGAGTTTTCAAGTTGCCTCTCTTTCCTCTACAGATGACCGCTCATTATCTCTTGGTCTGTCCTACTGTCTCAAGATTCCAGTCTTACCTACACTAATACAATTATTTCATAATACATCTTGCTATATAAAATAAGAAATTTGTGGAACTTTCCACTTATGGCAAGATTTTCCGGACAAAAACCTCCATAAAGCAATCTTACTTTTTTCCCCCCACGTCTGTGGTTATTTATCTGAGACATATCTAGGACTATGAAGATTTTGAGGAGGGCAGACTGAAGGAAAATTATGCTCTGGTCTCCTCCCACGTATTTGCAAAGACAGGTGAGGTGTCAACTAGAACTATCAATAACTTCAACTGGACCTGTAGGATCTAAGCCCTTCAGAGTAGCAAATGGGTTGTACTGAATCAATTTTCAATTTACTATACTTACTCATGGAACACACATACAGTGTTGTATATACAGGCCTTCAGAGCAGTCTGAAGCTTAAAATACCTATCTATGTATGCTGGAGAAGGTATTTCTGCATGCATATGAACATGTAAAATGATACCAAACCTCCTTGTTGCAGTGCATGCTGGTTCTGAGCCTCCAGGTGTGTCACTTGTCGTTCTGCAGATGCTGTTCATGACCCCTTTCTTGAAGCATCTAGAAGCACCCTAGCATTGCTTGTCTCAAGGGCAGATGGCATTTGGAGAGGGGATGGTCATGCTGTGACTTAGGAGGACCCAGGATACAGACTTGCTGTTGGGGAAGGTTGCAACAGGACTTAGATAAACTTAAGTAACATCAGTCATCATCAAACTGCAATCCAGGTGTCAAACTGGCAGATATCCCAACAACTGCAGAGACAGGCTGACATTTCTTTGGGGGAAAAACCACACATTTCTGGAGAATGTTGTAGGATATTTAATATATACACAGCACTGCTACTGCCACCACCACCCCACCCTCATAATTCCACAATTTGTGAAGTGTTTCTTTAAAAAGGCCATACATACACAGAAGTGCCTAACTAAACCTAAGGCTGAGAGATCAAGATCAGCAAAGATATTTAGGTTCTGACTCCCAGTGCTTTTAGTGGGATCATGATTCCAGATTGCTTGTTTTGCCCATGAAGCAGACAGCGAGGAAACCTCAGCACCCTGATATAGTGATTCAAGCATGTGATGGCCTCCTGAATCTCTCATGGCTAATAAGCTATCGATGCCTTCCCTTATACAGATTAACTAAGTTTCTTTCACATTACGTATGAAAAGACGTGACCATTCTTAAATGTGGAAAGAAAGGGCTCTCAACCTTGTTTGGTGGTCATTGTGCCAGGCTTCCCCCAAAACGGCGATTAGGATAGCACTCCTTTCTCCATGTTACACAGGACATTTGGAATTAATTAACTTTTCTAATTAATTTCTCTGATCTGAATCCAGTTACGACAGGTGCGAGGCTGCTCGTGGTAGCTAAAGCCATAAGTAAAAAGTCTAGAGGGAGCTTGTCATTTTCTGTTATGAGAAATAGCAGCACCATTCTGGGACAGATCAAAAATAGTAATTCAACTGTGGAGGCCTCCTGGATCGTTTTGCAAGCCAATTACTCTCTAAATGATTAGTTTGGAAAAGTTATGTGAAAAAGGGAACAGGCATTCCATTTTAAAATTATTTGTATGACTCTTGCAAGTTGTTTATTTTGTTTATAGCCTTAGGTGAAAAGAAATTAAGTGTGTTTGAAGTGGGAATGATCCACATTTTTCAGCAAAAGCATAATCATGCCGCACATTCACAGGGCTCAGGCTTTGGAGCCTGTGAAGCAGTCACTTAGTAGGAAGCTTAGGCAGACCAAGCAACTGCTGAAGAGAGGAGAGTGTAAATACTTCTGGTTTTATTGCATCATGGAAAAACTGATCATTTATCTCATTAAGATGGAGAATTTTTACTGGAGAACCCCCACTGGGTTTATAAGCTTGACTGCTGTGTTGACTGGAGTAACTGAAAGAGCAGACTTGTCCCTTTGTCTGGGGATAGATGTTGGCCTTTGCGGCAAGGTAAGGAAGGTAAATTGGTGACAGACTCAGAGTACTTTTTTAAAAGTATGTAAGTCTCCCTTAGCTTAAACAGATGGGGCATATAAAATAAATACATGCAACTTCAATTTAGTTTGCTTGCAGAAACCTCAGCTATAATACCTACATGTGTGCAGGGAGAGCTGGCTCAGAGCTAGGGCTGGCAACACAATCAAAATAAAGAAATATTAAAAAAAAAAAGGAAGCTTTTCTTTCTTAAATTCTTGGTCTGTCCATGAGGAAAGTTGGTTATTATAGGGGTACTTTCAAAAGCACCACAGCCAAAGGTGAATAAATTACACTGAAGCAGTTAGAAAGTGCTCCGCTTAAGATACTTGAAGTCTGTTTCCAAAAGCAGACATTGTATACCTGGATGTGGCTTTAAGCAGTTAAGCTCAACACTGAGCTCAAGCCTGACCGCTCTGTCCCCAGCCCAATGCCTCACCAGGTACCAGAGCAGCACAGTGGCAGGTGACACTCCCATGCTAACAACTCACTCTCCTTGATACACCTCGGCTCCTTGCTGAATCGCTGACAGCTCTTCCTGTCTGTCTCTTAAACGGAGAGATTAAATTGCACCTGCACACGTGTCTGCACACACACACAGACACACACATCCCCTCTACATGCCAATTCTAAAACATGCCTTTTAGAATGCAGTTAGAGTGCGATGTTGTTGCCATACAAAATGTGACCACTGAGAAATGGGGCCACTTGGAAACATTGTTGACACTGGCCAAAAGCTTCAGCGGGGAAAGTTTGCAAATACTCAAAGTTAATCCTTTCTGTGGCCCTCCACCTCCCAGCTATGGCAGGCGAGACGCACTTTCCCTGGGAAAAGCAAAAGGGCAGGGAATATCTTCTCAGGAGTCACTGTGCCCTATACACATCCCAGCCTGTTTTCAAATCCCCTGGGCACAGATACGAAGTGCTGGTCCAACACTGCTCATGGACTCAAGACTCAACACTCAAATTCTAACCATTTACCTAAGAAAGCTGAAGGTATATTTTGCATTTGGAAAAAGTTGCCTTTTAACATTTACGTTTCTCAGAAACTTCAAGATCTTAAACTTAGCTGTGTCTTCCTTAACTGTATCTACATACCTACAGGTGTGATTAGATATTTGTACTTCCATATCTGTAATGTACTTGCCAGCAATGTGGTCAGTGTCTGTACCTGCCAATGAAAGAACAGCATTTCCACGGGCTTTGCCTGATATCCCTGGTCATTGTCTTCCTCTTTCATCCTTATTTTAAAAACTTTAATTCATCATAGGAAATAAGTTTAATTTGAGGGTAGGGATGCTCAAATGGTGGTGACGGGGAAAGAAGGCAACTGGAATGCAACAATTTTGGGAGGAGAGGGAGAGGGAGAGGGAGAGGGAGAGGGATACTGCCTTAGCCAAAATGCTTGGGGCTAACCCAGACTGAGTCAGCATTACTGCTTGTTGAAATAAGGGCTCTTTGCTTTTGCACTCAGATTTTGCAGATCTGTTGACCTTTGAGGTCTCCAGTTCCTGGATGCTACTAGAATAACAAAGGCATCACATAAAGAAACATTCACAGCAGCCTCGAGGGAGTAATCAAAGCTTTCTAGTCCACAGCAGTTAAATGACATTCAACCTTAAAAGTGACAAATTTTACTTATTTCAGATGTAGAAAAAAGCCTATTTTTCCATAAGTCCCTAACAATCCATCCTTTCAAATTGTTTTCGGGTAGTATTCATCCATTAATACTCCATTAAGGGTCCATTAAGGATTAGTCTACTCTGGAATGAGGGCTGTAATTTAGTTATGATTACAGGAATGTAATCCCTTTCTGGCAATGGCTCTTATTTCCAAAACATTTCAAAAGAACAATACCAAGTACGTGGTAGATACACAAAGTATGGCCTGCTATGCACAACTGGGACTTCCTATTCTGCATCTCCTATTTCAGTACAAATCCACCTCTGCTGTTTCGAAGGAAAGGGCACATCCTACGTAGGTCATTCAGTCTAAAAATTACATCTTTCTCTGCTCTTCAGGCAGTTGCAGTGCAGTCCTTTAACTGCAGTATTTTCAGGCTAGTCATCCTCTCCATTGTCCACCTTTGCATGCAAGGCTTTTCTTGCAAGAGGTGTACCCACATTTCAGCAGAGGAACAATGCAGTAGTGTTCCTTTAGAATTGCTACAGTAGTATTGAAACACAAACCCGAGTTTGGCTCAGCTTCTTCGTACCTCTTTACAGAGAAGTTAATGAACTCTTCCATCCTTCAGCTACCTGTTAAAGGTGCTGCTTGCAGCCATTTACAGGTATTTAAAATGTGAAATGCATCACTGAAGATCAAAGTAGGACTTAAGTGTGTAACACAACTCCCTCTGCATCACTGAGAGAACTTTGTTCAACACTCACAGTGTGCATTGACAACACATCCACCTCTACACCTTGTCTTACAGTGAGCAGTGCAAAGTTCAACCTCTTACACGACTTTACAAACCTGCTCTGCTTTCTATCTTGCCTTCTGATTTTTCTGGAATGCTGCTTTCTGCCCCATCTAAGTCACTTGCCCAGTATAAACTTGCTGGGGAAGGGGAAGGCAAGATCAAGTCCACTCCACTTTGCAAAAGCTAAATTATTCTGAGAGTCTGAGTAAACAATCACAGAAAGTCTTTTAAAAATTTAGTTGGTTACCACCTGAAGTGCAGAACTGATGTATTCATAACTAAGGAACTATTGAATACATAATTTATTATTGATTCTCCTTCGAGTAATAGTAACATAGATCACTCTAAATCATTCTTCCATTTTTATACTATATTATCTTAACTACTACGTTTTAAATAATGTAGACCAAAACAAAAAGGCATAAAAGTCAATGTGAAATCATAAGTTATATGAATTTAAAAAAAAAAAAAAATCAGTACAGACTCATGCAATACTCACGTATTTCTTTGGAGCCCATTTTATTTCTACAAACCCCACACGACAGGCTCCCTAAACCAACACAGAGGTTCGTCTTCTGCTTTGAAACAAGGCGACTGCATCAAGGCTGCTGGTTTCTGATACATCTCCCACAATAAAAGAATGAATCCTATGTCTTCTTTTTAAAAGATTTTATTAACGAATATTCAGTCAGCTGTATGAGACATTTATTGAACCTCATTACTGAGTTAAAGTGCCATCAGTTGAGCCAAACACACTGAGACGTTTATTCACTTCGGTCTCATTTGAATGAGGTCTTACACAGTTCATGCCATGCAAAGACCTGCCAAGGCCATTACACATTTTGCAACTTTTAATGAAACCCAAGGCTTCAAGAAACAGCAAGTTCAACACGCATGGAAATAAAAACGCAACTTGCACAACCAAGTGTATTTACACACTGAACAGCAGCAACATCACTAAAAATAGCTGACTTTGTGCTTCACAGCAAAACCACGCATGGCTCAACAGTTCTGTTCACTGAACCATGGGGCTGACAGGCCTTTGAAAGGCACTCAGAGGCCTCAACAATTACAGTGCAAGATATCAGGAAAACTCTTTATTCCATTTTTCATTGTGATGGCTCAAAAAGAGATGATTATTACTAAGACTTATTTTCAAATAATTTTTTACAGCAGTGTTTCACCATCAGTACCCTGCATTGTCCAGCCAGACATGTAATGACAAATATGCGTATATATTGCAAAACACAGTTCTGCCTAATTTTTATTCGTAAAACACGAGTTTCTAAGCAGATTTAACCAGAAATTATATTCACACCCAAAAAACTTTATTTCACATTTTGTTCTGAATGCCTGTGTCTATTGCAGATTGTCTTTTATTTCAAAACAGAGTTCCAACATAAATCACTCCCTTATTTCATACTTACTGAGCAAAATACTCTGTATTCCCATAGCATTTAAAGGGAGAATTTCACTGTTGCCAAAATGCATTGCATAGCTATCTGCCTTCTTTTTTGCAGACACTCCCTGGCACTTACTTCAGTAAGCCAACCATCACTTCACTGATATCCCACAATTTTCTTGCAACCAAGTCATCCATGGCTTTGGGTAGGAGTTCTTCCTCTTTGCAGTCTCCAAAATACTTTCCTGACACGCCTTCAACATCAGGAGAAGAGGCCAAATAAATAGATGTCTGGGCTCCTTCCAGAGGCGTTTTGAAGAAAGCCCATGACACCAAGTTGAATAGAGGTTTGGCCAGCAAAGGAATATTCACATGCCTGCCTAGATTTGTTCTGGCAATCCCAGGATGAAGTGAGTTCACGGTGACTCCTGTCCCTTCCAACCGACGGGCCAGCTCCCTGGCAAATAATATGTTAGCCAGTTTACTTCGGCTGTAACAAAAGCTTTTATTGTAGCTTATTTCACTGTTCAAGTCTTCAAAGTTGATCTCTCCATATTTGTAAAGCTTTGAGGATACTACAACAATCCTGCTCGGGGCAGAATTTTTGAGGAGGCCCAGAAGAAGGTTGGTGAGCAAGAAGTGGCCCAAGTGGTTTACACCAAATTGCATCTCAAAACCATCCTCCGTCTTCATGTATGGACACTGGAATATGCCTGCATTATTTATCAGAACATCCAGCCTTGACTCTTCCTTTAAATAGGAAAGAAAATAAATCATTCCGTTTTAGAACTCTCATGTAAAACATTATTATGCTTCAATTTCTCACTGGGCATTGTTAAAAAAGAAATAATTTCATTCCTAGTTTTCTGAATTGTAACTTTCTGACATTCTCTTAAAGCACTACTGAAAAAAACCCCACCTTTAAGCTGAACTACCACTAAACTTTGCACTTGACCCCAGTAAGATGCAAGAACCTGAGAGTGTCTGTATCAACCTCTAATGCAGGCAAAGAACACAACCATCTGCTTCTTTAAGAACAGCTTTTTCTACAGCAATTCAATGATAAATTACCTTTGTGATGTACTTTTTTCCTCTTTAAAAAGCAACCTGTTTTTTGCACTGCAAAAGGCCACACATTAATTTATGGCAAATCTCTGCTACAGCAGAGTGATCTAGTGTGCAAAAGACATGCAAACATGGAACACCCGCGGGCCCGGCCGTACCTGCAGGACGCGGTGGCAGAAGGCGCGCACGGAGCGGAGCGAGGCCAGGTCCAGCTCGCGGACCACCAGCTCGCCCGCGCCGTCCGCCCGCTCGCCCACCTCAGCCCGGATCTCACGGGCCGCCCGCTCGGCCCGCGCCCGGTCGCGGCAGCCCATGATGACGCGGGCCCGCATCCGCAGCAGCTCTGCCGCCGCCGCCCGGCCCAGCCCGCTGTTGGCGCCGGTGATGATGACGGTCTTGCCCCGCATGGAGCCCCCGCGCACGGGCCCCGCCGCGCCCCGCAGCCAGCGCCAGGCGGCCACCAGCAG
>VZTI01005431.1:1527969-1563095 GCA_013397865.1 Struthidea cinerea | reverse complement strand
GCTCTGCGCGCCGGGCCGGGCGGTGCGCCCGCCGCGCGCTGCTGACGGGGCGGAGCGGGGCGGGGCTGCGACGCCTGAGGGCTGCGCTGCCGCTCCGCGGGACCGGGACGGGCTGGGGAGTTGGGCGGAGAGAAATATAATGCGGTTCAACGGAAGGAAGTGTGCTGCCCTACACCTGGTGGGGAATAACCCCCAGTACCAGCACAGGTTGGGGACTGACTGACCCTCATTAGTTGTTGGCCCTGAAGCTTTTGGGGTTCTGCCAACTTTGTTTTGAATCCTTAACCCCAAATCCATTTTCAGCCATCGACTTCATCTCATGTTTTCAGACACTGTTACTAATCCCAGACTGTGATGGTCCCAACCAGGGCAGCATGAACCCATTTAGGGAGTCAGGAGTGGCCACTGTGGTTCCCCCATTAAAAATCCTTTTCACCCTAGCCATGCGAGAGTCACTAGTAGAAATGTGCAGAGAGAGAATTAAAAGGTAACTAAATTTTGATCAGGAGCAATGTAAGTTAAAAAAAAAAAAAAAAATGGTGTTTAACAACAACAAAAAGTAATTCAATACTGGAGTTCAGTGCAGATTTAGGGATAAGATAGAGTCAAAGAGGACAGAACAACACAGATTAAGAGAAGTTTGTGATCAGGACCTAGGGACCAGCATGCAGGGGAATAGAGTAGAGGGAGACAATAGTATGTGGGGGAGACAAGAAACAAACTTGACTTGGCTGATAAGGAGCATGTCTGTCCTGAGTCAAGACCCAGCATGTTTGGGGAAATGACTAAGAAACCCAAGAGAAAACCCATGAGCCTTTAATCAGGTTTCTTGTGGCTTCTCTGGACATGACAACCATTTGCAATAACCAGCTCCCCTGAACTGTCACATGTTGGTGCTACCTGCAGGCTGTCACATGGCTGCCATCTGTTCTGCGGCTGACCTCAGCTCATGTTACAGCAGCAGAAACATAGCAGATTCTTCTGGAAGTATCCTTACCATGTGTTTTCTGACTGTCTGTCACACTCAGGCAGTTTAAGGGCTGTATAGGCAGCATCACATCTGAACACTTTGGATTCATTGACAGACCTCTTCTGTCTTTGTTTTCACCACAGAAAACACTCTCTTCATTCTCAGCCCTTCACTCCATTCTGTTTTAGCCAGGCCACACCATTGCATTTGCGTGTAAAACAGATGGATTTTGACATCCTTAGCATGGTGTAAGAGCCATATTGAGGTGTTCTTCCATATGCTCTTCTCATAGTAAATCATGTACTGGGAGGCATTGCAGCCACACCCAGTCAAGGACCATGAGGAAGGAAGAGTGATTGCCAAAGAGATGTCAAAATAGGAGAACCAGAAAACACCCTGGTTTAGGGGAACAGATTCATTGTGTAAGAAATCCTCCTGGTGGGTGCTAAAGAATCTGCTGTTCATCATCTGTCATGGGGACTCTCCAGTCATCTCTGATGCACCTTCTTAGAGGGCTGCAGGTGTGTTGGAGAGGGCACTGCCTCGAGGGTGCTGCCTGTGTTTGTTGATGTCAGTCCAGCCTTGAGTGCAAGGAGCATTGTGCTTGGGAGCTCATGGTGATCAGAAGCTGCTCATGTAGGCAGGGATGATGCATTCAGATGTTGGTCCCAGATACTCAGCTTGATAACTGGAAATTATTTCTTCTGACACTGACCTGCTCCACAGATTTCTCTACCCCTCTGTTGCACTCACGGTTGTGTTTAGCAATACTGCAGGCCAGTGCAGGTTACAGGATCTGGCAGAGAAGCCTGAGGGGATCCTCCTCAGGATGTAGGAGCCCTCTGAATCCCACATCCTCAGAACAGATCACAGTCCAGAATGCATGTTGGAAGACGTGATGATGACCATCTCCAATTTTTGATCTGAAATACTTTATATTTTGGCTCTTCCAGCTGACATGCTAACCTGGAAGTTGGAAGGGTGTCTTAAAGATGGGAAGGAACTGGGAACATGGGTGTATGATGTCTTGGTAACTGGTGGGAAATATCTAACACACTCTGAGAATATGTTCTGTAAAAAAAACAGATAAACAAACAAAAATCTGAAGACACCTTCAGAATCTTATTTCTAACATTTTTGTCCACAGGGGTTCGTAGCAATAGGAGACATTCCCATTTGTCGTACTGTCGTACCTGGACTCTTATGCGATGCAGGAACCTGAAGCTAAGAGAACAAGAATTGGGTTTTCCTGACAGAGTTCTGTTTCCACACAGAATTTATCTGTGTTATTATTAATCCTCTTCCAGATTTTGTCTAGGATGACAGTTTCTTTTTCACAAGTCTGTCTTCCAGTGTTGTAAACAGGCTGATAAAGGACAGTTCTCTCTATTTCCCTACTGAAAAATATTTCTGTTGTTTTAACTGTGACTGGCTTAGGGTTATGAGGTGCCAGGGCATAAACTCATGGTAGCCTGATAAGCGTGAGAAGCAAGACATTTTTTGTTGAGTTTTGTGGTTGTTATTGTTTGCTTGTTTGTTTTGTTTTGTGGACTGGAATGCTATTAAGACACAATTCTCTTCTATGACTACAAAAATAGAAAACACTTTCCCTCAGCTCCCACCCCACTTCACAGAATTTTCTTGAAAAAGATTATTTCGGTCCACTAGCCAAGCTGTGCCTTGGAGCAGAAGAAAATAATTTTAACGGGCAGAGGCTGCTTGGCAAGCCGAATTCTCCCCAAACATCCAGACTAGTCTGGAAGGTACTTGCCTGAACTAGTGAAGCTCCGCTCCCCCACCATGCTGCCAGCTGGATATGCAGAGAAGCAGCCGTTGAGCCTCGGACAGCTGCCTGACAATTAAAAGACAGTGTATGATCTGAAACATCTAAGGACATTTTGCTCAACTAATGTAGGAAAAGGGATTGTGGGCCTCAACATCAGCTTCTGAACTTTAATGCCAATTTGAATTCTGTGACTAAGAATGTAAATTCTACTATGTAAATTTGTGAACTCCTTTCACACATGCCTTAGTGCCGTCAGGAGGACACTGCAAGAGGGAGTCCCCTAGTACTGTGTGTGCACAGATCGAAAAAAGACTTGGAAGCTCCCATGTCCTGGCCAGTAGGTTTCATTTTTGCTGTAGGTGGATGGTTCATTGGAAAAAAAGGTAAACCTAATAGACCAGATGACTCAACTTCCAATTTATTCACTGATTTGCATCCTTATCCTGTCAGATATGAGCCTCACCTCTGGACTCCTATAGGGATCAAATATCCCATTACCTTTTCATTATCAAGATGTAATTGTTCAATGAGAGTCAAATGCCAGCTTTGTTTCCTGCACCCAACCTCTACAGCTCTAACAATGCACGGATGAAAAATGGCTGATGCATATTCTGCTTCAAAAAGGCAGGACTGGTCTTTCTGAAATTGCAGCCATGCTTTTGTGGTAAAGGTACACACACAATTTATATTCCACAACTAAGGAATATTTTTGAATTCCTTGTGGATTCTGAGCTCTCACATAAAAACATCTGCTAATAACATTTTTCATAATCTCCATTTGGTGAGGTAACTCTATCCCATCCTGGCAGACAATGACCAGGCCTCAGTTATTCATGTCTTCCTCACCTCCTGGCTGGGCTGGGAAACGTGATACGTTTTGGGCCCAAAGCCTTTAGCACATACAAAGCTCCAAGTACACCAGAAATCTGCAGTCCATCCCATCAACATCACATACTGGTGTGAACACTTGAAGACCTTTCCAACGGTTTCTATTCATGTTTCATGCAGGATCAAGGCTTTTGCCTTTGCTTCCAAAGAACTTTGTGGTTTGGACCCAGAATATTAAAATGATTGCCTATGTTCCTGGGAGGGAAAACATAATTGATGCAGTGGAGCTTTCTACAATAACAGGACAGTTCATCTGGACAGAGGAGACCAAACTTTCGCAGAGGCTAATGTGAGATTCTGGGCCAAATTCCCCCAGGGACCACAGATCATCACAAGCTTGATTCACCATTTCTACTCCCACTGCAAAGCACATTCTTTTGGTTTTGTCTCTTCTATGAATATATGACAACAATAAAAAATGAAACAGGACAGTTGTTGCACTAGGGAGAGAAAGAGAACAAACACCACCTGACAGATGTTAGTGGTGTCATTTGGATATCACTTGGTTACATGGATAACAATGAGATACAGGAATTTAGCATAAGAGAGATTAGACCTATGGTGAAATATGAAGTCATGTAGCAACAGGCACCTGTCCCCTGGAAACTCATCTGAAGTTGCCAAACTGAGTTCACGCAGATCACAGAACAGTTCTAAATCCTAAGGAAATCTAGTTAAGAAGCAAGTAGTTCCATCAACAGCATTGTTTCCGGGTAGATTCTCTGCTATTATGAAGGTGTGCTCTAAAGCATCAGCCTTTGTCCCAGCCAAGATCCTCACAGCATCTCAGACTTCTACCCATGTCTGTGAAGTATGTTGGGTCTAAGTGAGACCTCTAGCTCTCTCTCAGATTTGACCGAAAGTAGTCACTTCTGGTTCTAATATCAGGAACATTCTGATTACACAAACTCTGCCTAAGAAATTATGCTAAAACCTCTGTTCTGTAAAGCCAGCTTTATTAAGATAACAATATAGCAAAATACATGTAAACACAAGACCAAATGTGCTAATATTTTGCTAGAAGCCAAAGCCTTGTCGTGACAGACCTACTGAACACATATTTAATGAGCAAACCACCAACAGGTAAACAGTTACATGTAAACTGTGCTTTTGGGAACTTCAGAAATAACTGTCAAGAACCAGCACTGCAGCATAGGTATTCTTATAAATAACCCGTCAATAGTTTTTTAGATAAAATATAACTGTTCTGTCTCTCAGAATATATCTCAAGCTATAAAAACAGTACAAATCTTCTCCTAATATCAAAACAACAGTGTTAGATAAAGACAGGTAAAAAAATCTAAACTGCTTAAGAATTATATTAAAATAACTCTATTAAAAACTTAACAATATTAAAAAATATTTCCTTTAAAGGCTGTTCTAGCCAGAAGTTAAATCTTTAAACACAGTGCTCACAATACACAAATGTAGAGGTTTTCAGATGTAACTATTGGTAGATTAGAGGCTGGCTGAGTTAAGAACCTTATCCTTAATGGTACCCTCCAGTCATGTAGATTTGTGGTACTTCTGAGCAATGCCATAGGGAACATGTGCAGCTATGGTGCCTAATTTCTGTGCTCCTTCGATGTGGAACATCTGGTCATCAAAGAAAATGTGGGGGCGGATTTTCACCAGGATTGGTCCTTTAGGTGCTCCTGCTAAGAAAAGTGCCTCATCAATCTCCAGACCCCAGCTGCGGAGAGTCTTCAGCACTCTGGCTCCAGAGCTTGCCGCACTTCTGGCTGTGACCAGGTAGGTCCTTATAGGACAATTTAATCGTTCGTTTTTTGCGTAGAACTTCTTCTGGAGTTTCCCCAGGTCTTCCAGAAAACCCTTCAAAGGACCCTGAGTATGAAATACCAGAAGCATATTTAGTATATGTCCACAGTTCCCCAAATTATTCTTTTGCTTTCTTCCAAACTGCCAGTTACAGACAGAATTCCTTTTCTTAATGCTACTCCATTTCTTTTCCTAATGCTACTCCACAAATTCTCCATGTAACATCTCCAAATGGGTCTGCACCCTCACTAGGAATTCATACACTTGAAAAAAGTTAAAACCGTAACACTACATAGTAGGATCAGGGGGAAAATATTTCTCCCTAAGGCTTACAAGATCTCTTACAATATTAACTTTTAACTATAGTCTTTAATAAAATGTTCATTAAAAACACTGAACTCTTTTTACTATGAACCATGGGTAATTCTTTTTCCTGCACAAAAAACCAGTTGAAGACCTAATTACAAAGCCATCAATGAACTCTTTCCAGACTAACGACTATAGTACACTTCAATTAATAGAAGTAAATGACAGTTTGGTTCAAACTGCAATATACTGCACTGTCCAGTACTTTTATAAATAAAGCTTTTACTCTGCATTTATACTATTTTTAAGAACAGCAGAATTGGTCTTTCAATTTAAGCTAATGTTAAAATATTTGTGTTTTTAGACAAATGGCATAGTTCTGCTTGGGAATAAGCAGATATTATCCTGTTTCAATAACCAGAATATCACAGTGTTTGAAATTAACATTACCTACAGTCAGATAAAAAAATCGAGGAAATCAGTACTAGCATTTCTTTTTCTAATGATACCATTAAAAGACAGCTGTAAGTCACAGTCATATATGCAGTTCTCTCAGAGAAAAGAGAGAGGACTGCAATGGTGGCCTGGTAAAAGGATGGCAATGGTGGCCTCTTTTATGTGAAACATGTATTTTAAAGATTATCCTCAAAAAAGGAAATAAATAGGGCCATCAGCTTTCACAAAGAACACATCCACAGGGAAGCTGGAGAAACACAGTAGCAAAGAAAGTAATCACATCTTTTGGAAACTCCCTTTAAACAAGAAATTCAAGAAATACAAACCTGTGCAAGAGGCTTATTTTCATTCAGCTGTTCATGTTCAAAAAATCTATCTAATCCTTGTTCTTTGACAATCTGTTCTGATTCATCAGAAAAGATAACAGCATCCCCATCAAATGCCACCCTCAGCTGTGTATCCGAGTAAGCAACATCTTTGTTGGCAGTGAACATCGTAGCTGATGCAATGCCTGAAAAAAGATCAGAGACTCTCAGTTACCATGTCCTGCAAAGTCTTTCATGAAACCACCAGCAGTTTGGTTCCAACAACTTATTGGTGGTGACCTTTATATATGGTGAGCATGACTGATCACAAAAGCTAATTAGAGATGGCTGTTCTGTAATGCATGGGAGCTGTCCCAAACTTCTTGGATGTGCTTCCTTCCACTTTCATATAAGACTATACCAAAATGGTCCCCAAGCTGTGCTGCAAATGAGACAAAAGCAGGAAATCCCAAGGAGACCACTCAATCAAAGTATTTGTTATTTTTTAACTCCTTATAGGACACAGAAGTTTCTTTTTTAAGTTGTATCAAAAAGATGATGCTATTCAAACAGAAGATGAATAGAGGTGCGAGTTTTGTTTCTTGTTGAAGGAGATAAGACAGAAAGGTGTAGGGTGATTAGGCTGTCATTATTAAGCAGGCTGAAGGGTCAGAGAGGAATATTATCACATGATTTTGTTTGGTTGAGTAAAAATAAGTGATAAGCTTGCACCATACTAAGTGGTGACTTTCTGCATTTGATGAAGCAGCACTACTTTCTGTGAAAGACACACAATATATTAATTTTTGAACAAGCTCAACAGAGAGATAACATAAGAAAGTCAATTCAAACCTGCTTCTATAGCTTCCTGCACTTTTTCAGAATCCGCTGAGAGGTACAGGTTCGTGAGGTACGCAGTCAGGTAACCAATAGGGCTCTCTCCTCCCGTCATACAGAAACGTTCAATTGTTAAGCCTAAAGTAAGAACAGCACAAGGTGTGGCTCTGCCTTGACACTACAAACCTGTAAAAGGAACCTGTGAAACGGTACACTAGCCTAGCTTACAGTAAACTTAAAAGAAAGAAAATATGTTCATCTCAATTTCAGTAAGTTACACAACTTAAAACAATTACAATGTTTGATCAGCCCATCCTCACTGAGAATTTAGGGGAAAAAATTCCCTCTAAGACAGCAGAGTAACTGCTGTCAAGATGGATGTGTAGGGAGCATAAATACCAAACATCAAAATGTTTAAGGACTTCTCAGAAGTTATGGTTGACACCTGACAAATCTAGAGCACTGGACCAAATTCTGTCTAATACTATTTCACTTAGGCTGACACCCAAAAAAAAAAAATCAAAGAAGCTGCTTTTCCCAAAGTCAGAACAGGAAGAATAAAATTATGTAACAGATGGCAATTCTACACATTAGTATTTATTTCATTTACCATAGTGATTGATGCTGTTTATGAGCCTCACTCCCACTTGGGCGTGGTTATTAGTCATCAGGACAATATCAAACCGTTCTTCATCATCAGGGTACAGCTCAAGAAGCCGGGCATTGACATGCTCCAGCGCCTGCAGGTCAAAAATGTGGAAGTCAATAGACAAGTGGAATGTGCCTCCTTTCTTAGTCACTGTAGTTTTAGTGATAGGATTGTCTTGAAGGAGAATGTGAAATACCTGATAGTTTAACCTGCTGAACTTGTTTTACTCCTTTGTGCTCTGCTGCCCCCAGCAACCATTTGACTGGGTTCATTTGAAAGGAAGCAAGTAAATTTCTTTTTCTGAGGTATAGAATTTACGTATGTTGATTTATTGACACAGTTCAGGTCATCAGATGTCGAAGACCATCCTTAAGTAGCGAGTACAAAATCACATCCTGTCAACAAGATTAGCTTGAGACTTTCTAACTGCAGTACTGAATGAGAGATTTTGATTTGAGATCTCTTCAAAGATAATGGTCCAAAATGTTATAACCGCGGTCTGGCATTCTTATTTCCTTTGCCTTTCATCTGCTCATCTCTCTCTGTATCCATGTGTTCTCCTGTTTAGAACTTCATCCCTTTGGAGTAATATCTTTTTGCTTTGGGATCTTAGCCCCTGAATGGAATTCTTTGGGATTACAGCAACAAAATCAACAATGAATCATCAAATGAAGGCCAAGATAGATTGATTTTTATTAAGGTACTTTACTTTAAAAAGTCAGGCCAGTTGTTCAGAACTAAACCACAGATTTCATAATTAAATTCTGGGAATCTCACTTTAAAAAGCATGGCTATGTTATTGTGGGACTGTGCTTAGGAAAATTCTGAGTGAGAGCCTGGTATAAGGCCTAGGAAAAAGTCTTAGTAAGTGGTCATGACTCACTTCTATTGTTAATACTCTACTACACCGGCAATTTCTTAAATTATTAGAGGATAAGGGTGAGCGGGGAGGGGATGCCATTTTTTTTGTCCAGTGCCTGTATACTTTGCAGTCTAAGGACACCCTGGCCTGTGATTACAAATCTTAAGCACTACAAGCATGAGATATGATACTTTTAAGTTAGTATCTTAAACATTTCAATAAGGGCATCTAAAGCAAAATGTATTATTTCTTTTTTGCTTTGTCTCCAAATAGAAAGGGTTACTCAACAAAGCCACAGCTCTCTAGACTAATGATTCCTGTGACTAAGCAATATAAAGAATTTAAATGCAAATAGCATATCAGAAGGGAACAGAGATCAAGGTGCATTTAACTGGACATAGCTAGCAGCTCTGATTTTCAAAGTATGAGCAGTTAAAGAGTCAAATCTTGCTTATACTCAAACTAAATTTGACACTGAACTCTAATAACTGACTGTGCTAGCAGGGCTGCTACATATAGGAAAAGATGCAGTAAATTCCCAAGTCAATCTGCCCTCACTGGTGTACAAAGTGAATTATTTTATGGGCACGCTTCTATGTTAAAAGCACCTTTACAGTGCTTCTGCCATTAATGCTACTAACAGCTATATTATATTTACAGCAGCATGGGTAGTGACATAAGTAATTTTTCCATTGTGTATGTTCACAAAGGGATTAATGAAGAAAATGTTTTAAATTCCTGAGACCAAAACTGAAGTAATGAAAATCTACTTTTAAAATTTGAAATGTTCTGCCACAACTCTGATGTCAGCAAGTACAATTTCTAAATATAATTTAACTAATCTCCTAAAATCATTGCGGCAAAGCTCACCAAACAATTCTCGATGGACATAAAATTAACTCTGTAAGACAGTGTTTTTTCAAGACAGTCCCACTAAAACCTGTGCTCTTCAAAACCATACATATTTTCAAGTCTTTTCACTTTTCTGTAATTTCACTTGCTTTCCATGCTGCAGGCTGTTTCCCTTGGCCATTTCGATTTTCTTGTACAATGAAAGCAAAATATTCCATTTCAGCTGTTCTTAAACCCTGACTCAGAAGTAGGGAGTCCATTTCTTTTGCTGGTCCTCAAGGACAATTTCCAGGGTGACAACGAATGCAAGGAAAAGTTAAAGCTGACCAGAAAAAATTAAAATCAACATTGTTTGTTTGTTTGTTCTGTTTGGGTTTTTTGGAGGGGGCAGGGGAGAAGTGAGTTCATTTTTTTGTTTTGTTTTGGGTGGTTTTGGGGAGGAGAAGTTTGTGAAAAACTTAAACAATTTGGGGCCTATCTTGACTGAAATGGTCTTCAAAGGAAAGGTGCTTCGTGCGCCCCATGTCCAGCAGAAAAGGCAGGTTGCTCCTTACCCACACCTGGCATGTGATGCTGCGAGCCGGGACACAAACCGGGATGCTGAGGGTACCACTCCGGTCCCGGTGACGCGAGCAGTACGTGCTCTGCCGCAGGCGTTCGGCATTAGTGCCGGCGGGAGAGGGAGGAGACGAGAGGGAATGGCAGACGGGAGAGAGAGAAGCGGTGGCCGCGGGGCCAGGGCGCGCAGAGAGACGCGGGGAATGCTGCCGGGCTGCCCCGCCGCCCCGAGCTCGGCCTCGGGAGAACAACTCCCAAAAACATCACCCCGAGGCAGGATTATCTCTGCTGAAGGAGGCTTCGGGCTCCTCCTCTTCCCGAAATTTGGCCTCGCAGCATCCTCCGCGCCCCGCCGCACCCCACACCCTCCCCCGCCCTGCCGGGCCACCCTCTCCGGGCCGGCTCCCGGCTACCTTGACGAAGTAGAACGCCGGTCCGGGTTTGAGGGTGACGTTCTCGTTGTTCTGCTGGTACTCCACGTACTTCTCCACCCCATGCTCTTCGTAGATCCGTCGCTCCTCCACCAGGTTGAAGAGTGCTCGGGAAGACACGGCCACCGTGATGGCGTTCTGGGGCTTGGGCTGCGGAGCGAGCGCAGGGTAGCGCCGGCCCGCGGCCCTCAGCCCTCGGGCCCCCAGCCTCCCCCGGGACCCCCGAGCTCCGGACCCCCGACCCGCCCGCACTCACCGGCCGGGCTCTCTTGGTAACCAGGTTGTCGTAGAAGGCCTTGGCCGCCGCCCAGTCCTGCTCGGCCTCCTGCTGCCCGTCCTGCGCCGCCTGGCTGGGCTGCGGCTCCTCCGAGCCGGAGCCGCTCATGGTTCCTGGCGCGGCCAGGGCCGTAGCGGGCGACCGGGAAGCGGCTGCAGCGGCCGCCCTCCTGCCCCGCCCCGGCCGGGCGGGGGAAGGCACCGGCGCTGCCGCTCCCTGGCGCTATGCACGCCCGGGGACGCGGCGCGGAGCGGTCTGGCCTTACCTCGGAGCGGGGCGCCCCGGCCCCGGCGCCGGCGCGGGCCCCGTGGGGCAGCGGGGCCGCGACCCCCCCACCCCTCACACCCCGAGGCTCAGCCCGCCTGCAGTGTCTCCTCTCATCGTGGGGTTCGTGGGGTGCGCGGGAGCCGGAGCTGCGGCCCTTCCCCGCCGCCCTCACGGCACCTGCGGCGGCCCCTTCAGCACACGCTGATTCCGGCCGCTGCCCTCCACAGTACTCGGGGGAGCGGTGCCCGCAGCTGCATGATGTCAGGCAGCAGCCGCCAGTGCTCGGTGTACCTACAGCATTAGAGATTTATTATTTAACTGCAATGGCTTAATTGATTTACCGTTAACTGCAACAAATTTCCAGGAGATTTCTTGTGTAATATATTTTAGCAATCAAAATGGTCTTGATGTGTGTGACCTGGGGTCGTTTGTGCCATGCAGCAATATGGAAAATACCCTCAAGAAACAGCAATATGGGCGGTGGTGTGGAGAGTGTGTGCACACCCACAAAAACATTCTGACATGAGGTTGGAGTGGTTCTAAAATCCAGAGTCCCATACAGAGCTATGGGCAGCATCTAATACTCATACAGCTCTCTGAAATGGTCCTGTCTGCCTCTGCAGATTACCGTCTGAACCACAGCAAAGGTTTCCACACTGATATGCTGTAGGAGAGTGGAAAGTGAAGAAGGAATCGGATTTTCTCCTAAGCCTGTACAGGATATGGCACAGCAGACCCACAGTGTCACAGCACATGTGATCACCATCCAAAGGACCTTTAACATTTTGAATGAAGATTCTAAATATTGATTCCAACCCTGATCACTATATAATCTGTATCCGATTGTCAGGTCTTTCTGCCTCCATCCAGTCTCCAAAAAACAAACAGGATTGTTTTGTTACTTTTGCCCCTTGTTTTGTTTTAATGTGGCTTCCCAGTGAAAGGAGGCTTATGTGATTATACCATCTGTCTGTCTTTCCCCAGTGGTGTTCAATTGCAAACAAATTTGACAGAAGGATAAAGATCTCAAAGAGATTTAAATTGTTAAAATGTTTAGTGAGAATCAACAGCAACATGCAATTTGTTGCCCTGCTGGGAAAGGCACTTTATCTGCTTGTTCCTCTGCTGTGTAGTAGCAAACAAATACTGCCTGGATGATCTGCCACCTCCAAATCTGCCACATTGCCTGATGCCCAGCTAACCAGGGAGGGATCTGGAAGCAGGGAAGTGATAGAAAAGAGGAGGTTAGAGGAAATGGGAAATGGGAGTTGACCATACTGGAGGAGGGGAGCTGGAAATAGGAGGTAAAAGGAGGCGTATTGAGAGCAGTGCATTGAGAAAACAAATGTGAAAAGACAAGTTAGGATCACTGTAGTGGCTGTTGTCATGGGAAGTTACAGAAGGCATAACATAAATCTGAACAAACCTGATTTTAGTAGCTCTGCTACTGATAGATGTGCTTTTTTCCCTGAATATTTCACTCTGTGTTTCCGTGTCTGAGCTCAGACCTGTAGCATGTCATGTGCTACTGAAAACACCTTCTCCCCTCCATGAAGTGAGGTCACGTGTTGCGGTGGCTAAGTCCACTTTACACCCCCCAAGTTACCCTAAAAGTGATCTCTCCCTACAACTCTGTGCTAGAAAGTTCTCCCTTTGTCTAGGTCCTGTTGGTCACTGGCTCTCTCCCCCCTCCCATCCCTTTTCCCATTGGCCCCTGTTATGTCACTCAACCTTGCCTCTGTCCCCTAGCCCTCAGACTGTTGGTTTTGGATGCTCTGCCCACCTTTGGGAGTTTTTGGGATAAAACGGGCGCGGGTTTCGGTTCTGTGTTTTTCTTGCCTCTGTTACCCTTCGGGTGCGTTGCCATTAAACGCCTCGGAATTACACGCAGAGAACCCCTCTCACCTCTTCGTCTCCGGTTGGTGCACAGACTGTGTGTGTGAGTGGCTGCTCGCGGCTGTCTGCGGAGGTGAGGTCGTGTGCACGCGTAGGCGCTGGGAGAGTGCCGCCTGAGCGTCCCCACGAGGGACCCTGTGGAATAAATGTGGCATCGATTCACCGAGGCCCTCATTCAGTCGTCAGGCTGAGCAGCCAGGCTGACCCTGGAAAAAGGATTCAAGCCACAGAACAGCAGCTCCTGGTCCCAGTCACCACCGCTGTCCTGTTCAGAGACTTCAGTACCAGTCTAAGAAGGTGATCTCCAAGAAGAGACTATTCCTAGTTAAATTGTTGGGTCCATTGCCCATGGAGAAGAGAGGAAAAGAACAGGAGGAATCAGAAACCAATTCTCTGGTGGTTACAAAACTGAACTGTCCTCTCCGTGTGAATGTGGGACAATACATTTCCAGAGCCACGCCCAGCTTGACTTCTTGTTGTGCTGTGTTTCCCACCACCCTGCATCTACTCAGGAGCAAAATCAGAGCTCCTCAGGCACAGTCTTTGTTTTTATTTTTGTTCCCCCCTTTCCTTTCCACCCAAGAAAAGAGTCATCACTCAGTGCAGACTCCTTTTAACCTATGCAAGACATCTGAAAACTTTAAAGGTGGTTATTTGGTACTGGGCCCAAGCAGTGCTGTTGATGTGCTGCTGCTGAAAGCAGTGTTATGCTAACAGAAATACTTTGCTTGCCAGACCCACATGGTATCTCTACACAGCACTCAGCTGTGTGAACATATGCACTGAGCTGCCATGTCTCTGTTCTGTGCTTGGCTGCCTGCTGCTGACATACCCTCCATTTCCTCTTTTGCTGGAGATTGTGAGCTGAGGGCCTGACATGAAAGCCTTCCAGCTTCAGCACCTTATAAATGAAATCTTGACTTCCCAAATGCAGAGAGTAGCAGCCTTATCTACATCTAAAACATGTAGTAAGGCCCACGGGGTTCCAGGAAAGAGCTATATCTTGCTTTCGCTCAGCCTCCTGGGGAGCCTGAGAAATAGGAATGGATCCAAAACTGAATGACTTTGTGGTTTCCGAGCTAAGCTAGAAAGGAAAGGGAAGGAAAGGAATTTTCTGCTATCATGCATTAATTTCTAGGGCATTTACATTGATAAAAAAAAGAATTTGTGTTTCTATATTTGTATGTGCATTTTTATAGTTAGTCGTGCACAGTCCCTGAAATCTGTTACAAGTATTCGAATAAAGAGAAAGTCCCCCTGCCTGAACTGCTGATATTTTTCCTATGTCAAGAACAACCACTCAGAATGATTTATATGTTCGTGTTCAAGAAGGAGCTCAAAGTGCATTACTAAAAATAATTTTAAAAAGTTGTGGGTTTTTTCTTCTTTTGATACCTACTTCTATTTGGAAAGACAGGAAATATTTCCAAAGGTTTAAAATAATGAGAGCAAAATTCAGAGAATTTTTTTAATGGAAGGACGTTATCTCTCTTTAAATGTATAGATCCTAGTATGTGTTGTGCCTGGTTATATCACAAACATATTGACTCCAGAGCCTACCTCTCCCAGACTCGTGACAGGGTCATTTCAGAGTGCGATTGCACTGACATTTACTTCATATATGCATTGTGATTTTTCATTCTGAACGCCCAAGACCTATAGCATAAGTATGGTGTTCCCAGAAGGAAGGAATCTGAGAAGGGCTTTGGTCTAGGTCAACCTGCCATGGCAAAATGTGTGACAACACTGGCACATTACATCTGACCAGCCAGATAAGTAATTTGTAAAATGCTCCTGTCTGCGGGTAGTATAAGCACCTCTAATACAATCCTAGTATTGAGGACCTGATTCTATAAAAGAGTTAACAGCTGATTTTCTACATGTGTTTCTACATGATTTCTACAAATCCGCAATGTGGATCTCAGGCAGTCTATATTCCTTTGTTTGTCTACCTGCTGTTACCAAATTTAGTCTAACATAGGCAGAAATAAAGCAGTTGGTTTGTGCCAAAGATGTGCATGATGAAGCTGCGTCATGCCTTGAAGGCACATCTATTTATACTGAAGAAACCTTCATATTGCATCATAGTATTCACTTTCCTTTTTCGTCTCATGACACTTTCTTTTGGTCCCTCTTCAGCAGAATTTTTCATTTTCTCTCTCTTCTTTCCCCACTTTCCGCCCTCTGTGTTTGTGCAGGGAAACAAGAATGCAAAAACCTGTGACATCACATTACAATCTGTGGCAACTGCCTTGCATCTTTTTCTGGCATTGTTTTTTTCTAGTCTTTAATAATATGTTCATTTGCAACAGCCACATAAATTACCTAATGACACAGATCTTTTGTTCTTCTAAAATGATCTATTTCACCTCCATCATTCTGAGCATGATTCATTCCAATATTCATGAGACAGGTGACAAGGAAAGCTAAATCCAGCACAAATACAGAGAAACGCTTAGTAAGGTTTGCTGAGCCATGATCTCTTTCCCCTAAGAAATCCAGTTTAATCATTTCAATAGAAGTTTCACTTCCCCTGTTACTGAAGTTTCCTACTCTTTAATCTTCTCAGAGGGAAATCAGCAGCCAAGTTTTGTCTTTAGCTTTTGGGAGATTTTGGGAGTTCACTCGAGAGGACTTCATATAATTTTTCCTAGGAAAATACAACTGTAACAAAACTTTTAGACCTTAACTCTCTTCCTAACTATTCTGAGCTGAACAACAAATACATCACTTCATCAATTTTAACAGAATCGCAATAAATCCTATGGGACGTGAAATGGGGGAAATTCTTGAATCAAAAAATTGCAACATATGCTGGAGGCCCCCGTGCAGCACTTACAATAGCTCAGCTAACAGGCGACCCCCCCAACGATAAGCCTGAAGAACAAGTAGAATTACTGAGAGCAGTATCAAGTGGGACTCAGGTGGGCTTTTGGAATGGCTGCATCAAACCACGACATACCCCAAGAAAGGCTCGTCACATAATTGCAACATTTAAAAACAAATTAAGAAGAATTCTGAAATTCACATAAAATACTATTTTTACCTAGATGCTAACTAAAAAAGTAAGAAAATGGTGTCTTAACTCCTGTGCTGAATATGTCTGCCCCATCTAGTAGTTTGCCACAGGGAGAATTGAGAAGCATCCAGTGAGTAAGCAATCCTGGCCATCTTGTCAAGAATGTGGAATATGACAAATAGGACAAGAATACAGTCTTGTTGAAAATCTGTGGTGAGAAAAGGCCCTACAAAAGGCACATATGCTATCAAAAATAATCATATTGGGTTTTTTTTCTGAGTTGGAAACAAACCAGTAATAAAGGCATAACTTTTGTATTCATAAAAATGAAGACAAATGAAAATAACCGTATCAATAATAATAGGTTCAGCTGTTCAGGATTTGACTTTGTAGCACTGGAGTCACTCTGTAGGCACTTATAGAACACAAAGGAAAAAAAAAGATGAGCTGGAGACAGGTTTGTCCCTGTTCCAAGCTTCAACAGAAGAATATTTGCATTACAAAACAACCACACATAAGATGGAAGGTAGATAAATTGTACATACAAACTCTTTGAGGCTCCTAGATCCTAATGAATAAAAAGTACAATATCATGAAAAATTTTAGATTCAGTTCTCTATAATAGAGACAATTGAGCATTTTTTATTATGTACTAATTATCTCTTTAATAATGGAAATTAATGGAGGCTCTAGTCACGCAAGCAGCTCCACACAGGGACATGTCTGTGCAAGTCTGAGACCTAAATGTTGAAACCCTATTGATTCATTTTACCATAACAAAAGACACTAAACTATTCTAAGATTCACTCTGGTAATTACATGTTCTATTCTGTATTAAATACCCATGGTTTTGTTGTGCTGTCTTTGACAAGGGTTCACGTTAAGTATTAAATTAGGTTAAAATCTTTAATGAGAACATCATATTGAAAACGAGTCTTAGATTTTTTTTGTGTGTGGTTGTGCAAAAATACCATAAAGGTATCACTTAATTTCTGTTGCACCATGCTAGTTATAATTTAAAAAAAAAGGGAAACAAGTCTATTAGATGTGTTTCTCCTCCTCCCTCTCTGGGGTGTACAGAGAAAGCCATTCAAGCAAACTGTGGTTTCCCACCCATTTCCTGAATGGCGGAAGGTGTCAAACAATGTGTGCACCAGAGTGACACTGATGGGGGCTGCTGTGCACCCCTGATGGGACAGCAGAGTGATCCCATGGGCTCCGGGCAGCAGGAGCAATGGCAGAGCAGAGCCATCAGAGCAAAAACATCCACTGACTGTGCTACAGCACTGCCTGCCATTCACACATTGGGAAGAACAGATCCACTGTATTCCAAAAACAGAGCTTCTGCCTTTCCTCTTTACATACATACCAAGTCTCATTTGAGCCTTACCCCACAGTGCAACTCACCTACAGAGCAGACTGGGCAACAGGGATTTTGTTGACATATCCAGCCATCCTGCTGCTGTCCTTGAGAACAAATGTTTTTGCTTGCCTCTTTATAGTGAAAAAAAATACACTTTCTACACCTTCCTAGGCAATGAAGAATAGGAATATAGTCAGAAAATGTACAAATTGCTCCAAGCGAGGGGTGTGGGACGATGTGATTATACCTACTAATAAAGGAGACAAGGTTTAATTGCAGCAAGAGTGCTTTTGACTGCAGAGTTACCACCCAGGTCCAAGAATAGGATTGTAAGTGATTAGTGCAGCACTCCTGATGGGGAAAGAGGAGCCAGAAGTGTAAATAGAAGAGGAGATTTAGGGCTTCTCTAAGCTATGGCTTCAAACCTGTCAGCAGCCTGCACACAATGTCTCTGTTACTTGAGTTATGATGTGATTCTCTTTTGCAGGGAATGTGTATCCCATTTCTGGTTCAGGTCCCCTCACTCCTTTTGGCAAGTTAAAATTTTAGGAGAAAACAGGTAAGGACTAAAAGCAATGATAATGTGTCATTGTTTGTGCTGTGCTAGTTTCCAAGGGCCTCAGAAAACATTGGGGAGCTGTTGTGTTTGCTGCTGTAGGAACACACAGGAAGGTGCTCCCCATATGAAACCCCTCCTCCCTTCTTGAATCCTCTCAGTAGAAGGAAGATTATTTTTGCAGACCTCTCCAAACTCAAGCATTAAGTGTGAGGCTCCCACAGTTGCCCTTCTCCACATGCTTTCCCACAGCTGTGCTGCTGTGTCGTGCATTTGCAGTGCAGTGTTTCAGTCCCTCTCCTGCACTTGGCCCCTGCAGAGCCAAGAAAACTGGCTGACCTAGTTGGTGTGATCGCTAGTGGGAAGTGCCTGGTGCAGAGGGTCATGAGCTGAGGTTATGGGACTCAGCTGCAGCTGAAGGTGAGACTCACACTCAAAATCTCCTCGTGCTGTGTCTTCTCCTTTTATTGTGTGACTTAAATGTTCCTCAGACACGTTCATCAGTTCTCATTGTGCTTGCATCAGGGTGTAGAGCACTTCAGCAGTCTGGTTTTAGTTCCCTTGAAAGTGACTGAATAATGTATTATTTACATTAAAGCAGTATTTAGGTTTCTCTGTTTTCAATATTTTTCTTGAGAGTGTGGAGAGATAATGATATGACCTACAATGACAAGAGCAACACCAGTAATAACATAAAAGTAATGTTTCCAGTTGGAGGCTTCTACAATTTAGTAGTGAGTATCTACATCACACAATAATTTTAAATGGTGCTATACCTCATTTTAAATGGTGCTGTAAAATCACAGAACAAAAAGAAACTCAATGATATTTCAGTAGGTCATGGACGATAAAAATGGGTTATCAACTTCAGCTCCTGACTTTGAACAAAACACTGTCCTGCTTTCATCCTGTTTTCCTTCCTGTACAGAAGTTTCCAGGTTGGATGTATTCATTAAGGTCTTCCTCTGTAAAGAAAAAAAAAATTGTATGTGTAGAAGACAGTTCATTACACTGAAGACTTAACTTGTACCCTCTTTCACACGGAGAGCCTCAGGTGATGGTACTGCTGAGGTCAATGCCTTTGGCAAATATATGTGTGTGTAATGCTGGCACAGTGTGGGGGAATGAATCCAGACCTCTGAATCCGACACTTTTCAACAAGATTAATGTGCAGTCTCTCCAAAGGTACTGCAGGACTTTGCCTGGCAAGCCCTGTGGAGAGCTCCAAAGCTAGAAGCTACATTTGTACTGAAAGATGGAGAGCCTGTGAGAACTACAGTCAAAGATCACCCAAGGGTCTTCACCCAAGGGTCTTCACCCAAGGGTCTTCAAAGCAGTTATGTTGGGTATTGGTGTGTCAATGTGGCAGCAGTAAGGAGCACAGGGCAACTGGCAAGTGTTTGTACAGCCTAGGCTGGCCCAGTGCTGCTGTGCCTGTACCTGGCAGTATCAGATAGTTCAGGTTTACTCATGGGCCGTAGCAACCCACCTTGGCAGCCTCCTGCTGTGTAAACACACCTCAACAAGTAGCTTCTGTTCATCTGAAATACATAATTCTCTCATTCTGCTGGGCTTGTATTTGTATTACGGTCTGAAATCCGGTGGTCTGTGGCAGGAGGGAGGTTATAGGAAGTTGATAGGAAGGGTTGTTCATGTGTTTAAACTCAGTGAATCACTGGGAGATGGGATTGCGTGTAGTGTTTGGAGAGACCCTGGCAGGTCCCAGTGGCCTGTTCAGATTTGTCGCTTCTCTGGTGACAGTTCTGGCCACTGCCAGCTTTTGGTTTTAATTAAAGTGGATTGAGTGTTTTTGTGACCTGCAGCCATGTCGTTTTGTACTGCCCTGTCTGCTTGCAGAGACTCAGAGGATTATTGTAGATCAGGATTTGTGTGACGCTGGGGTGCGACTGTTGATTCAGAAGGCTGAGCTGGTCCTGAACTCACCCTCTAACAACATCATTGCAATACCCACTGCTAGTCAATTAATGCAATGTTTCTTTCTTTCTAGTTTTGACTCAAAGCTTTGAATACTACTTAGTATCATCAGTTTATTTTCAGCTGACTTGATTACTAGTTGTTTGATAAAAAACCTATCCATAACTCTCTCTGTAGATATCGCTTCTCTAATAGCCTTCCCATGTATACTAATCAAGTAAAAATAATGTGACTTCTTATCCAGGCAGGAGGTGTGTGATGAAATATGTTGTTTAGCAAATCCAGAAGTAAGTAGTGCTTATCACTACTGGTACCATTTGTTCTCTAGTCTGTATCCATTCATTCCTACTGAAGAGACACAGTTCCTGTTGATACTGGTACCTGTAATAATATCACAGATATTTGTACATGGTATTTCTCACTGTCTTCTTTCATTGATTTTACAGTATTTGTCCTTATGCATGACCTTCTTCCACATGATATCTTTTAAATAAGTTCTATGGTCAAAATCCTGTCTTTCCTGCCAGTAGTGAGATATTTTCATCAGGAGAATTTCACTCTTCCAGGAACTGACTTCTCTGTCCTAGAAGAATCTCAAATGAGCCACAGCAGACCTCCAGTGACAAGGGTTGCATACAGCCTACACGGAAGTAAAATCTTTAACACTTCATAGACCATCACAGAAATGGAAAATGGCATAGGGGTAACTGGATTTGTTTTGTTGGCTGCAAATTCTTTTGAAAGGGAAAAGTTGCACTATATTTGAGCAATAGTTTGTTTGGGTTTTTTTCTAGTCCTGTAAGAATTGTTTAGATTAGAAACTCTTTCTAAAGCTCCTTAAATCTACAGTTTATCTGAATTTCATCAAATTATTAATCCTTGTCAGTCATGATTGTCAAAAAAGTACCGTCGAGAGCAAGGGAAAAAATTAAATCCTGTAGTTCTAGTTTCCCTCACTATAACAGCGTCTGAATAGTTGAGAAACATTGGCCAAAAGGCTCTTGATACTTTACAATAGATTTTTTTTTTTGTGGGTGCTTTTTTTTATTTTTGTTTTTGGTTGGTTGGGGTTTTTTTGTTTGGTTTTTTGTTTGGCTGCTTGGTTGGTTTTCCTTTTGGTTTTGGGTTTTTTTTCTGTGTATTGCAGCATGTTTGCAGAAGGTTTGGGCATCTGGGTGAGAAAGGAGTATTCTCAGTGCAGGTTAATTCTTGCTAACTCAAGTATATCTCTCCTAAGCATGTGTAAACAGATTTTCCAAAGTCTCAAAAATTGGAAAATTTATTTTTCAGAAGTATGACAAAAGTTGCTTTAAAGTATTAATGCAACCCAAATGATGTAATTTTTTACTAGCTACTTTCTAAGAGGAGAAGAACAAATTTTGCTAAAATAACTTTTTTCAGTCCAGGTTGAAATAATAATAATAACAATAGTAATAAATCAACTGTTACTCACCCTAAGATTTAGCATATAAACGATATGTATTCTACCAACAATGTATTCACTCAAAAATAGGAGAAGTCTTTGCAGCTGAATAAAAAGCTGTAAAATAACTGGTAATCTAGCTCTTGTGGTTTTTTTATTGTCATTAAAAAGATTCTAAATCGCAGACTACACACTGCACATTATTCTGATGAAATGCAAAGAAGGCAAGTAGTCAAATTATAGTAAAAAACAGCATAAATTGAATTTTTCAGAGGATTTGAGTACCAGTTTTATAATATATCAGAAATAAAGATGGGCAATAGTGCAAAGTATGTGAAAACAGCACCCATAAAGTGTTTCATACTAACCCTCCTTATATAATGCCAAAAGATAATAATCTATAATAGGCCCATGTTTGCCTGTAAGACACTCTGAGGCAAATTTTTATGAGTTTGTCTCATGTCATGTTGCATCAGTAGAGGGTTTAAATCCTGTTACCATTTCAAAATACTTCCTGCTGCCATTTGTATAATTGCACTGAGAATCAACATTCTTCATAGATTCAGCTATTTAAAAAAACCAAATGAAAACAAAAAAAAGAAATAGATATTTCTTCTTATATATAACAGACTTTTTCCAGTTTTCCTAAATGATCTTTAAAAAAAAAAAATCCAAACCAACCAACCAAACGTAACCCCGCCACACAAACTAATTAAGATTCGCCTGAAATGACACAACTACAGGTTTAATTCTTGATGTAGGGCTTCAGGGCAGCATCAGATGGTTTTCTCTCCAGTAAATATGCTACCCCATTCAGCTGTAGCACATGACATACAGCACAAGCAGTGCTGCTCCTGATCACGTGGACTGGATGGTAAAGCCCATGCCAAACATTTAAGAGGTGCTCCATTTTCTGATGCTTCCATAATTTGTTGCTAATGGCCGCAGCAATTCTCATTTGCTCCTATTTGCTAAAAACTTAATTGAAATAGTCTACTCAAGCTTGGGGGCAGAAGATTTCTGTGTTCAGGTGTCTGGAGACACCTTTGCCTATGCAGCCTTGTAGTTAACAATATCAGGGTGGATATGGAACGGGAGAAATATGGAGCAATATTAATTTATTGCTAGTAATATCTCCATCATTTAGGAAAAATAATGTCAGATTCTTTGGTATATCTCCCCTTTCCCAACATGTCCAGTAACATCTATTCAGTACTGACTCTTGGAAAAAAATAAGGAGATAACAAGGTGGCTCTATGTGACTTTTTGCTATATTTCTTCTTAATCTCCTGAAAATGAAATATATAATCTGAGTTTTCCACTTCAAGAGAAACATTCTTTCTAACAGAGTTTTTTACTCCTCCATAACAAAGATGATCAGAGCCCTGGCAGGGATGTGGTCTGTCCAAGTGCCAGCAGAGAAGCTCCAGCCTGATAGCAGACCCAAAGCTTCTGGCCTAATGGATGATGGTGGTGCCAGCATGTGTGTCTTCTCGGAGACAGGAATGTCGGTCTCACACCACAGCAGGATTTCTTCCCTTCGCGGCAGTCAGCGGTCGCTGCCAGGAGCAGCAGTGGTGGCATTGATTCCAGCTGCTGCCGCCCAGCTGAATGCCAAGACACATAAACTGTGGGATGTTCTTAGCAACTCCTCCATGAGGCAGTAAGATAACATGAGAAACATAAGGAGATATTAAAGAGTAGATGATAAACCATTTTCAGGAAACAGCATTTCTCCAGAAAAAGAGGCTGAACTTTATCAACGGGAAAATGTCTGCTGAAGGACTTGCCAAAGTAAATCTCTTTGATGCAAATGGTTTAAGCAAAGACTTTCACCTTAATCTACTGTGCAGTGACCTGGTCTTCTGATACAGAGAATAATTACGGGTGTTTTCAGAATTGCTGTGGTATGCAAGCCCTCCAAACCTAAAATAAGTATTTATAGTATTCCCACTTCACCACTCTGATCTTAGTAACCTACATTTCTCTTAAATTCAATGATACCTAATGCCTTTAAACTTTGCTACTTGAAAGGGCTTCAGTGCCTTGTGAAAAACAGATTTAAAAAATGCAATTTCTCATTAACAAGTTTCTTTCAGCTTTACAGTTTTATTATCTTGCCTGTGCTAAAAGGGATAACATCTAGTGTAATGAATGAGCCACAAAGAACTTGCCCAAAGGGTAGTACAAAATGGAGAGGAAAAGACGAGTGTGTAGCTGTTGAAATTAGTATTTTCTTGCAGATTGATCTTTCTGCCAGTTTGTCCCCCTGGACATTTTCAGTTTAGTTTATTTGTGTTACAGTAGAAGTGACAATGTAGTTAAATGTAGCGTCTGAAAACAAGATCTATGCCTGTTTCATTTGAATTCTACTGTTCTTTCATTAAACATTTCTTCATCTTTGCAGAGCCAAATTCTTACAATAAAAATCAGAGACACATAAAGTTCTTGCCAAGTCAAATATCTACAGTTTCTGGCAATTATGTAATTTCCAGATTTGCTACAATGGCTCTTGCTGATAAGTCAATTGTCATAAAAAGAAATGTTCCAGACCAATCTTTATTAGGGTGTCCTTCACTGATCTGTGTAAAACAATCCCCCTCCTGCCCCACTCTCTTTTTGAAAAGAGAAACATAATTACAGCTTTTTCGCTTGCTTTGAATGACTCTTCATCATAACAATTTATATCTGGAAAATGTCACAAGAAAATGTGAAAAAGGTAAGCTTAAACCAAAGAAATCAGTCACTGCTGTTATTAATAGAGCTGCTCAAGAATGTTTCCCATGATGTGTTATAAGGGCTCTGTCTTATAATAAAATTTAACAGTGATGTATTTCCCTTGTTCTCAAGTTGATTTTGTATTAGAAGTCCAGACAAAAGTAATTTGTAGCAAAGGTCCCTGATCCGATGTCTGTATGTGGAAAAGACTCAAAGGACTTCCATGCCCATTTAAAAGCCCTTTAAAATGATTAATGGCTAAATGCATTACAAATTATCAAGTATTCCACACTGACAAAACAGAAGGACTTGTCATGAGTTTTGGTCAAATTTTTCTCCCTTAGTATTTAGAGGAAAATATCTCATAAACAGTAATTTTGAGCCCCCATTCAGAGTCATGATAAAGTTGGGGCAGATTAAATAAAGCCCTGCACCTTTTGCCCATATTTTTTGTCATTTTTTATGTAGTTGTTTTATATTTAAATGGGTGTTTGAAATCCTCGTTGCCACCTGTAGTGCAAAGCATTCCCTGAGTCCTTCATTATTTTGATGGCAAATGAGGAAGAACCAAATGAAATCCCAGGACTTAGCTGCAAGTTCCCAATTTCTTGTCATACCTGGAAGTGATTCTGGCACCAACTGAGAAGGAAGGCTGTTCCTTTCTGCACTTAAAATCTAATGATTTATTTTCCAGCTCTCAATAGTTTTTTTCCTTGAGTGAAAAGGCAAAGCTAGGATATATAGAAATGGGACCTGTCCTGACTAAAGAAGTTGGTCACTCTCATTCCCCATTGTGCATTTGAAGTAAAGTCCTAAAATACTGTTGTTGGTTTTGCAAAAGCAGAATTGTGGAGTATTAACAGAAAACAAGACAAAGACGAACACAAACCCCATGCCTTTCAGTGGCAGTCAGAAAAGAAAACTCTTATTGTATTTTACTTTACTTGTAACTGCCATGTTTGGCTCTGGTGGTGTTTTGGACTCCTCAGTGCTGGTGACAGCCACAGAGGAAAGCAGACATCTCCTCCCATGCGGGAAGGCCGAACACAGCAGTTTGTTCATTCCCGGGGCTGTGCTGGCATCCCCAGAAGGCGCTCTCAGGGCATCACTCGCTGCACCTCTGAAAAGCTCCCTGTTCATCAGCAGCCAGCCCTGAGAGCTGGCAGCGTGCCTTCCAGGGATCTGCTGGCTGCCACCTCCGCCTGAACTGCCATGCAGGAACACCCAGAGCCCAGGCCTAAACCTGCTGACAGCTAAGAATATATCAATTTATAACAGATATTACACATACTTAATGACTGTGTGTTTACACAACTTTATTAGGTCATATGCTTACTTTATGCTGAGAGCTGCTACCTGTTAATACATGTGATAAAACTGCTGATCCTACATGTGAGATCACTGGTATCTTTTTTGCAGTTGCAAGAGGTTTGAAACACACACAGGGAAAGCAAGAACAGAATTGTCTACCATGTCAGAAGCATTGTGGAGATCGCAACATGGAGGAGACTAATTAATCAAGCTCAAGACAATCAAGTTCTGTATAATATCACAGAACATAAATGTGGACCCCTGCATGTCTGTTTATCCATTAATATATTATTTTCCAGTTTCTGTTTCTTTCTACAAAACATTGGTTTTTCATCCATGCATGTCGTGGCTCGATACTGTGCATATAATTCAATAACTCTTCTGAAGTTTGGCAGGTTTCCAACTGCCCTTGTGTCATCTTCATGAAATTTGAAAACATTAGGGTTGTATGTATTATCTTTTGAAGTGATGATGTGATTCATTATCCTGCAGTTTTCATTACCCACAAGGGGCTAAGAAATTTATATCATATGCAAACTCAATTGTTTAGTGGTTTGTCCAGGGGCAATGCTAGGGTCAAAATTAAAAATGTTGAACCTCTCTCTTCCATCTTGCATGCTCCCTGCCCTCTCTTTATTAGCAAGATCTCTGTAAGATATAAACAAACCAACCACCAAAAAAAATTGGTATTTTAGGTGTTTATAGACTTAAAGAAATGTCTCAGCCAATAGAAAAAAAAGTCAGTATTCATTCAAACAAGCTGAAATTCATCACAATGCTATTTTAGGAATTGTATGAAATAATTCCTTTCAAGCCTTCCACGTACCAGAGCCAACAAAATATGATTCCGATCTTTAAAACACTCTGCCCTTTGGTGTGTGTTGTAGTTGAGGGCTCAGAGAGCTTTCAAGGCGAGGTTCTCTGACTGATCCCTCACCCTCTGGATGGTCAGAAATTTTTTTCTGGGGCTTACCTTCCAGGTGGCACTTGCTATATTCGTGTCAGTAAGTCTTTCTCTGCTGGTTGGGGGTCCTGGAAACCTTTGCCAGCAAAGTTTTCTTGCTTTCCAATCTTTTTTGGATTCTGGGCTGGACAGGCAGGCCCATGCTAGTAAATAATACCAGGCTGAGGAAGGACTCAGGCATGAGCCCATGACTGTCTGTCATGCTTTGCTGTCAGTGTGCTCCTGGGCACGATGGAGCTGTGCCACACAGGGCTCTTCCCAACCATACCCAGATCTGCTACAGGGACTAATGGGGCAGATATTGCTTCCAGCAAACTGTTTTCCATGTAGACACTCTGCTTTTGGAGGCAAGAAATGCTACCCATGTGAACATGAGTTGTGCCCTGCCAGCAGTCCTCAGAATATAGGAATAGCCCCCAAACTGGTTTTTATTGTAGATATGCCATAAAATTCCACTGAAGGCTGCACCCCTCTGCTGTAGCATCATGCTTGGAAAACAGAGAAGCACATCCAGCTGAGGGAAAGGAACACAGGGCGTGGTCCCCCTTCAGCTCTTCCCACAGCCAAGTGCTGGAGCACAGAAGGAATTCAAACAGTCTTACCTGAGCTCACAGACAACACCTGGAGCAGGAAGAAAGAGGTTAAAAAGAGACTAGGAACAGGACACAAAATTAGCAGAGTCAATACAGCAGGTCTATTAACATCTAATAATTCTGCCTTTTTTTTGAACAGGGATTATATATATATATGTAAGATCATTTCCACAGTATTAGTGCATCTCCCATCACTATATTCAAGTATTAAAATATGGATTACAGTTAACATTGAAATTGCTCATGTGGGACCCAAGAGACCCTTTGTACTTCAGTGAATTACAGGAATGCTTTCAGTGAAGTAGATTAATTGATATGAATAGGGGAAAATCTACTCATATTTATGGCTAACACAAGCTACATCTGATGGATGTGTGTGTGTGTATAAAACTATATATCTACAGTTATCCTAGCAAGTAAAAAATTGGGTTCGCAGCGCAGTTATCTTTTGGGTCTGTGGAACTGATATAAAATATCTCAGCAAGAGCAGCCTTACAGTTGCAGCAGAGCCAATATCTTACAGCTGTGACTGTGCTAGGAGAACTGCCATCAGTGTGGTAGTAAAAAAGAAACAGGCAGGAAATAGGTTTCACATTCTGGCCAAATGTAACAGTATGGAAAAATGTTTATGTCCTGAATCAGGACAAAGAAGTCAAAAATCTAAAAACATCATGAGCTATAAATCCAGAAGATATGGTTTTGGTTCGAATCAGCTGTAACATTTTGTTTTGGCAATTTGGAAATACTTTGGTTGCTTTCAATATATACTTTGTAATTTAAGTTGCTTATATTTCTTCATGAAATGTAATTTTGAGACATAGAATGGTCATTTTTAGAGACAAAGACTTCGTTACTTCAAAAAACATTTGCAAATGCTTTTCAATTCATTTCCCAAAACCAACATTTCCCCTTGAAAAACATATTATATGAAGTAATCAATGTGTTCTAATTTGAGAAGTAGAACAAAAATGTTCCTGACCAACTCACTGATGTATCCATAATGACAGCAATTTTCTTTGGTAAATGAGGCTTGGAACAATTCATATAAATTAGACTCATGTATGTGGGTGTTGCAGGACTGGCAATGATAGTTTTATATGTTTTGATAGTTTTATAAACTCCATCTTCATTTGCTGCAGTTGATTGTTACTTTTTATTTTCTGACAGTATTGGGGATTCTTTCACCACATTCACAGATGTCAATGAGCAGAGCTATTCCCACGACTTAATAATGATTTTGGATTGGTTTTAGGTTTGAGCTGGACAATTACAACATCCTAAATACTATGAGAAGGTAGGGCAGATTGGAAATAAAAACTGGAATGAGAGCTGTAAACATTTTTGCAAAGTTGTATCCCCTTTTTGTGGCTTGTAATATTTAAGAAAAATATATCTGAGTAGGCATTTTGACAGAACTTTCTGATATATGTTCGCTTTTCTCCAGAGGATGACATATTCTCTCATTAATGCATGTGCAGAACACCCACAACTCTGCACGCAAGGCATTCGCCACTGTTCGCAGCAGAACTAATATTAGCTGAACATAATGCCATGCATTTAACAGAGGATAAATGATTAACAAATGTGGTAACAAAGGCTGACTCTGGACACAGAGTTCAGTTTCCTCCATGGTTGGTAGGGAGCAGTGGGTTCTTCTAGGGGATTATCCAAAGCAGAAACTTCCCATTGGGGCTCTTTGGCCGAGCCAGCACTACAGGACTGACAGGTCCTTGCAGGATCCTTGCAGGCTCAGCTCATGCAGCACCATGCCCTCATTCCAGCACTGTGAGGGGAGTAGGTGGGGGTTTGTTTCATTCACTGGTACATCAGGATTTCCTTCCAAAGGAAACGCAGGTCCACAGGTACAGAGGATATCACATACCATTTCAGTTTATACCCTGATGGAAAAAGTTGTGGGGCAAGCTGCAGAGCATGGCTTTCTTGCTGTATGGATGCACATACTGGGATCAGGGCTGCAAGGGGAACAATGAATACCCTTGTGGTATTGCAGGATAGCCTCTTGCTCTCCAGGACCTCTAACTCCCTCTGTCAGATACAGATGAAGTATAAGGTGAATTACTACTTACTTCTGAAGTTATGCTCTGGATTTTCTGTCTCTCCGAACTCTGAAAAGTATCAGCTGTGAATCCAGATATTGTTTCTTTATCATCTGGAGTGAAATCCAAGTACTATTGAGCAAAGTCTTGCCTCTTAATTTTGATAATGCATATCCTTTAAAATATGTTATCTCCTGAAAATAAATTATGGAATTGTTTGGTGTAGTTTTTTAAGGACCAGCTCTTTACTGCTGACTATGTCAAAATAAACCTTCTCTGGAGACTGCAGATATTTATGACCATGACCAAACCAGAGCTGATCAAACTGCTTTGGTTGATACGGAAGTTTTAGACCTCCCCTTTTGTAACTATCTGGGAAATGCTTGTTTTCATACACACATTAATAGGGTTTCTAAAGTAATACTTAAATAGTGTTATTATTCATCTTAGTTTACCCCAACATCATTTTCCCTGTATGGTCTTTTGCTGCTGTGCTGTAACAGCGAGAAAAAAATGACTTTGCAAAAATGGAGAGAGAATCTTGAGGCCATTATGCTTTCTGATTCCAACTGTTATTTTATATACCTGTAGAAATTATATGTTAGCTAAACCATCTGCTAAAGTCATGCACAAGCTGTTGTTTAACAGGGTCTGCAAATGATCAGATAGAGCCTCACAACCAGGTCACTCAGTCATTACAAATGCATTTCAAATAGGATAATTTGACCAGCTGAAAGATATATAGAAGTATTTCCTGAGGAGAAAAACACTAGAAACTGCTTGCCTGTTACTAGGTTTTAACCTTGAAAATATCTCTAGAAAGAGACTGGTGTCCAAACCACAAAATACAGAGATGGATTTTAAAATCTTTGAATTTGGGGGATCTGGTCTGAAGTTTTAGTTCTGCTCATTGTTGAGGGGGAACTAATTCGTGAAATTTAGAGCTGCATCTGGGTTTGAGTTGGAAATTAATGCAAGAATGGGGTTATTTACTTCCAAGAGTTTTGGTTCAGACCCCATTTCTAATTATTGTCACGACTGAGAAAGCACTGATCGCTAATGCACGTCATTCAGGAACTCTGTACGAGTATACTTGCAGAAAAGTTTCACTTTACTCAATTGGAAGCAAATGTAGGGTTTTCAGCCAGACCTGGTTTGGCCATGAGTAAAACTGCTTGCAGCTCTGCAGAATGCAAAATTGGATCTTTGTGGTTATCAGGTTATGGTTACCAGAAGCAGTCAAAAGGACATCACTTGTCTTGGGCTTTGACTAAGAGAAGATGAGTTTATGCAATGATATGTTTGTATCTCTGAAAGCTTTTGGTGCTTTCTACTAATTTCAGGAAGAACTATTAAACATACCAGGCTCCTACAGTTTTTAGGTAGGGTCTGTGTGAGAGTCCTCTTCAAGGAGAAAGCTGGAATGTGACTGTCAAAGGAGTTGCCTTTACAAATAAAAACATGGCGATTCTAAGAGAGTGTCAGTCATTGTTAACCCTTTCTGAGGCAATGGGGCATCTCTCCCTGAAATCCCAAGCCATAGGAAAACAGATTGAATTAGCTTTGTTATTTTGAGGACCATTGTTTTGTTTTGATTTTGGTTTTTGGTGGTTTTGGGGGTTTTTTAAGGCTTATGTGTCTATTATGCTGTGGTTTGAAGCTTATTCTTTGCACCTCTCAAGCTTCATATGGTGTTTTGACCAAAGAAAACACTCCTAAAGCTGTACAGTGAAGTCCACTTCTTAGGACAGTTCCTGACAGATCAGGAAGATAAATATTTGTGAACATCTTCCTACGACTCTGAACTTGTACCTGAGGATGATGCTGCCAGTTGAGTTGTTTATAGAAATATGATTATATAAAATATAAGCTTTTTCAAGAGCAGCTGCTTTAATTCATTCTGACCTTTCAGAAAGGAAAATTCACTCATGTGAATGACAAAGGGGATTGAACTTGTGGGAGGAAATCCCTGTGTTTTGTGAAGCAAGTTGTTCTATCTTACCTACTAGAAATACATTAGGAGAAAAAAATGAAGGTAGTATGTTTCAATTAATTGTGAGCATAGTTTACCTCTTCCTTCTCAGAGTAGATTTTTCAATTTGAAAACTTTACTCAGTATGCTTTGGGAAGACGGCTATAGGAACTGCCACAACGGATCAGATCCATTGTTGATATAGTCCAGTAGCCAGTACCCAACAGCAACCAGTGACCAGAAGGAGATGCTTCAAGGGAAATATGGTTCATCTCCTCGTTCCTCAAGGTCTGCCAGCACAGATCTGTTTTAACATAATCACTAGAGAGGGGTTTGTGACCAGATTAGTGAGGTTTAATGTGTCAATTATATACCAATTCTGTGTAAGGGAACAGAGGATGTAGTGCGTTTTTAAAGGGCTTAATGCTGACCTGATGATTATCCAGCCTGAGTCAATAGGGTTTCTTTTACTGTTCAGCAATAGTGGAATCACAATAAGAATGATCGGGGGTTTTTTTGAAGGCTTAACCCCAGACAGTCCAATACTCAACATGCCTACTCATTTCTCACTACTGAGATTTCATTAAGGTTCCAGGATTTAAGGTTGGAAAGACTGTGTAGCATGCAACCTCCAATTAAGCGAAATTGTTTTTTTTTTTTAATTAAAACTGAAAAACAAAGATGACATGAATAGAATTTTGAATCCTACCTCTCTGCACTTTATTTTATGTATATCTGTGTTTAACATCAAAATAGCAGATGGAACCAATACTGGAAGGGGCCTATTCTCTGGTTCAGACATTCCTGAATTTCATAAAATCAGCCTCAGGATATTGCTGTTAATATGTCTGAGCATTTGTCCAATTTGCCCTCAAACCTAAATTACAACCCTAACCTAGCTCTGGACGCTATCAGCCCATTCCTAATAAAAAATTGGACTTTCTTTATCGCAATGAATAGTTTTATCAATTGTGATCCTTTGAGGCCAAATGTCCTTACATAATGATAATTCTGTAGTCTTTTATGATCTCTCTTTTGCAGTCATCTAAAAGCCCTTTATGAAAATAATATCTGACATATCAGCAAAATACTTAGTTGATATCTTATTCTTTATGGATGGTTCAGTACCCAATAATATCTGGAATCCAAAACACAAAGCTTGTCTGTTCTACCTAAGATAAAACCCTGAAATCTAACTACTCTATTTCTGTGACCAGAAAAAAAATTGTTTCACAATAGCTGAATTGCTAATATATTGAGGGTTTTTTTCTTTTTTTATGCTCCTGTGATTTTCCTAACATCCACTTGGCACAGGTAAGGTGATGTGAATTTAAATCAATGAGCTTCTCAATGCAGAATACGCAGTGTAGAAAATAAAGCTCTGTGAGGGTGACCCTAGACTAAAACACAGGACACAGAGATTCACCTCACATATTGACTACACCTTCCTTGGGTGATTGTGGAAGTCACATTAGCTCTTTGTGTGTGGAGTCTCTGGTGGTTTAGAGGACTAGAGACACTTTTTTATTTCTTCCCTGTCTGATCTTAAAATCTTTATGGACAAAGCTGCTATTCATTAGAAATCATTATATTATCACGGATCATCAGGCTTGAGCCCAGCTTGGGCTTGTTGGTACTACTAGAACGTAAATTTGAAGTAACACTGTAGGAATATTACATATTTATTTTGTATAGTAAATTAACTAATAGGAAGACTTATGTTAAAGTTTTGAGGTATTTCTTGTCATCTATGGAAGCCAAAAAATAGTCACTAAAATGTCAAGTGAGTATGTGTCCTGCTCTCTTTCTGCCAGAGGACTTTTTCACAGCTTTAAGGAACAATCCCGGGAAATCCTCCCGGCTCCATGCAGCAGTCGCTGTGTAGCTGAGCGCTGAGTGACCACTGGATGGCTACACTTCCCTTCGGCATCTCCTCGCCCTTGCTCCATCCTGTCATCCCAGTATTATGTACTTACTAAGATGAACAATGGAAGGATACACCCAGAAATCTGGAAGTATTCAAAACCCAGGCTTCACTGTTCTCTTATTTGTACACTGTGGCCCATCAGCCTGTACACTGAAAAGTTACAGTGCTGTTGGAAAACACCATCAAAAGGCAATAAACATGCAGGGGAGAAAGGGAGACACAGAGATGAGTTAGCAATAAAGGGAGCATATTCTGCAGATTTATCCTGTTAGTCTCCATGTGCTGGCCACTTCCCAAACTGAACACTTCTGCTGGATAGCCTACTAATTCACAACTATTTCAGATTTTGATTCCCTTTCCTCTGTTGGTATCCATCAAGAAGTCTCCTGCCATGTTCTGGGATGATCTCATGGTTGCTGATATGGAACAGGGATTCTGACCTCCACCACCTGATGTCTCTTCATCTCAGCCCCACTAGGAAGATGATCTGTTATATTACAGAGGTCACGCGTGAAATCATCAGTGTAGCTTCAAAGCATTCTTGTTTGCAGAGACGAAACATTCCTAGCCAAACTTGTAAGTGAAGGTCTATTTAAGTTATCTCCCAAGAGCTTTTGACACCAGGAGATTGCTGATGCAGTAGCAAGACAAATAATATGGAATGATAAACAGCACCAATTTGACCAGCAGAGCAAGCGGCTCAGCTGCAGCATATCTCATGGTGCTGAGAACTGGAAGAGCATCTGTTACTTTCTTAATAATGAGTGCTGTAGACTGCCATGAACAGCCCCATTGGAAATGGTAGCAGGGAAGCTTTGGGAACAGGGACAATATTCTGATTAAATGTGTCTGTGCTTATCCTGAAAAGTGACAGTCATGACTCTTTCTGCCCAATGCTCACTAGTGTCTTGCATCTTGGGAGGACTTTGTTTTTCTATTAACAGAAACAACATAGGGAAAAGGAATGAAGTATGCATTATGTGAGAAAAAATAAATGCAAGTTTAGAGCAGGGAACTGCAGTAAACAGAAGGTGTAGTAGCATGGAACTGGCAGATGCTAAGTTTAAAAATGAGAAAGGAAAAAAAGCTGTCAGTAAAAGTGAATGTGTCAATAACTATCCAGCATGAATGGATAGATATGTCAGGAAAATACCCACCCACTACAGTCCCATTTCATCTCTGGAAAAGGTCTTTTGTTGTGGATCACAAAAGTCACGACATCAGGAGGGAAGGAGAAAGCAAGTGGTGTGTTAGTGGAGCGAATGAAGTCAAGGACCTAATTCTGGGTCTTGTATGCAATGCAATTCTCAGTCTATCAATGCAGCTGGAGAGAAAGAAAACTTCTCAGTCTAAATATAGCATTGGCTGACTGCTATGTGCTGTGCAGTCATGCTGAAAGGTTTCTGTCCTGATGGCCATGTGAGTGGGAGGCTCTTTGCAACCAGGCACCACCGCTGTGCATTGCTGTGTGAGAGGATTTCCTTCTGCACTGAGTATTTTATGCCAAGAGCTTGCAATAGTCAAAGGCTTTGATTCAAACTGTAGTCTCTGCAGTCTTGGCCGTGTCTGCTCATGGACTTTAAAGGACAAAGTTTAGGTGATCATTTGACTTAGTGATTTAAGGCTTTTCTGTAGACTAGGTGTTCAGCAGTTCTCTGTTCATTCACCCCTGCCCCAGTATTTGGGGCATTATTAGCCCACAGGTCCAGACACAGCTGGATGTGCATGGCATGAGGGTGTCCTGGAAGGTCCCACGGCCTCTCCCTCATCACCTAAAGTTAAATGTGCTGCCATGGGGAAATATGATAGAATGAGTGAATGGAAGAACAGGATTCAACTTCTTGGATTGCCATGAATCTGGTCCTGTCCCTTAGGTGAAAATAAGGGCTGTCTTTGGGCAGGTGAATTAACTCAACAGAATCTTGATTCTTCTGTCTTGTAAAGTGGGGATAATTTACTTTATCCACGCCTGTAAATGGCTTTAAGATATCTGGATGAAAAGTTCTAGTTAAACACTGACTGTTATTTTTAGAGCACTCTGCCATCTGACTATGCCAGATGCAAATATTCACTCCTGTTTCTTCAATAAAATTGAAGAAGACAGAATCAGAAACTTGGGCCTTTTTTTTTTTTTTTTTTTTTTTGATTTTTTCCACAAAGATTTGGTGT